>SNQJ01S0004761.1:63211-104250 GCA_010110895.2 Picea sitchensis
AAAACAGTATCGGTTGGGAATCAAATCTTCCCAAATCTGAGTGAGTGGTGGCAAACTTTTACAAATCTGAGTGAGTGGTGGCAAACTTTTACATGGTAATAAAAATTTCCACAGATTAATTAATTGTTGGACTACAACTAAGTTTATTAAGGAGGTGAGTGATATGCACCAAGTTAATGATTGACAATTTGTCTTTTCATCCATCCTGCTCATTGCATGGTGAATATGTTGTATCCAACTAACAGAAAACAAAAAAAATAATATACACTAATCATTGACTTAAAGAGTGGTGCATAATGGTTAAGAACATGTGTTTCCTCCTAAAAAAATCACAAGTTCAAATCAAAAGCGAATAGTGTATGTACACCTCCCTAAACTTTACCATCTGTCACCCACTATCCTACACATGAGAAACTAATGTAAAATGAACTTTTAATATATAAAATTTTATTGATTAAAATATATTTTTAAAAATTTTAAAAATATATATTTTTTTTCAAACAAAAAACCATTTTAAACTATGGTTATTATCCGGAAATCTTCTCTCAATAATTTTTATCCAATCAATTGATTTTGCGAGTACACAAATAAATCTCTTTATTTTTTATTGATNAAAAATTTTAAAAATATATATTTTTTTTCAAACAAAAAACCATTTTAAACTATGGTTATTATCCGGAAATCTTCTCTCAATAATTTTTATCCAATCAATTGATTTTGCGAGTACACAAATAAATCTCTTTATTTTTTATTGATTTTATTTTTCCATTTTGTTTTTTAATTGGGGGAAAATATCGAATGATTATCCATTGAATTTTTTGACTTTTTAGTTGGATTTTGTTTTACATGTGAGTAAGGTGCAATGTGAAAATATCGAACGGTTATCAATTTTGATTGGATATTGTGTTACATGTGATGAGGTGCAATGTGAAAATATGGATCGGATATAATTTGACTTTTTGATTGGATTTTGTATTACATGTGAATAAGGTGCAAGCTTCGCTTTACGGAAGGTGTAGAGTTTAGAGTGGTCAATTTTTGGGAGTGGTAGACATCATTTGTTCAGCTCAAAAGTTGATGATTTGTTTAGATGTGTTTCCTAGGTGAGATATGAGATTTTTTTTACCAAAGTTTATTTATTACTAATAATATTTATTACTAATAATATAATAATATATAATATGTAATTTAGTGAGTTGTGGTTTAAGAATAAATTATAATAATATATAATATGTAATTTAGTGAGTTGTGGTTTAAGAATAATTACTAATAATATAATAATATATAATATGTAATTTAGTGAGTTGTGGTTTAAGAATAAATTATAATAATATATAATATGTAATTTAGTGAGTTGTGGTTTAAGAATAAATTGATGGGAGTTTTTTTTATTATTGGTGTAAGTTAGATTTTTTTTAGAGTGAGAAATATCTTTGATATTTAAAATATGGATTGATATGTTTCGAGAGTGATAATTCATTAATTTCAAATTTAAAAGTTATTTAGATATAAATAGATTTTGGTTATGGGATTTCATGTAAGAAGAGAATAAATATTTTTTGAAAATTTTCATAAATTATTAAATCCTGCACTAAAAAATAAAAGGTTTTATTGTAAATAGAAAAAAGATGGGTAACATATGCAATTATTATAGTCTTTAGTAAAAAAATAAGAGTAAAATTCAAAATTATATTGGCTTGAGCTAAACCACCCAAACATGAATTATAGGCCACACACACTAAACCAAAATACCCACGTCCACTTGGGGGTCATCATGATTGTTCAAGGTTGGGCCACTTTTAGTAATCGTGAGAGGCTCCTCAAGGGGTGGATCCCACCCATCATTAGCTTTTGGGGTCTTCGGTTGTGACCACATCAAGGTACCCCTAGTAGGACCTAACATCTTGCAATTCATCGTACACAGGGCATCCCCCTTGTAATCCAACAACTATTACAAGTGATCCATCTCTATCCTCACTTTTCACGATTGTACAATACTCTGCATGGACAAATTAACACAGATTAATGCCCCATCATACCATGAAAAGGAATGAACATGCTCATAATTGCTAAATATCACATCATTCCATTATTTCTGAATAAAATAGAGAGTTTTGGTTTGTAGAAGTAGCTAGGTAGAGGCAAATTCTAAACCCCTAAGATAGTTGTTATCTAGGAGAGGGAGGCTAGACGCTATGATTAGTAGAGAGTCTTCGCACTGGGTTGTGTAGAGATGGCTAAAGAAAAGAACAAGAATATATGCTTTGGATTCTCAACACACCCACATTGTGGGCAGCGCAACTCTGAAATAAAAAGGTATGAAAGACATTTCTTAGTTGGTAAGCCCCCAATTATCAAGAAACATATAAATATTTCTTTCTTCGTTTCTAGGATTGGCGTCCACAAGCTGTGAAACCTAAAAATCTAGGTCTTGTGCTTGCTTTTAACTCTCCATAGGTTGTTTATCCACCCTCGAGAATTAGTTGTGTGCACAACTCCTTGTATCCCAACTCAAGACTTTATTTTGTGAAGGAATTAATGATACACCCCCACTTCCATCCCCTCCACCAAGCTTTTGGGCCTTGTAGGCATCAACTCATATGGAATCAACCTTTAAAGTCTTTCCACCACAAACTTGTCAGCACACCCCAATCAAAATTTTAGTTGAATCTCTAGTCAAGGTGGCCAAGAGCATGTCAAATTATTAAAAAGGTCCTTGGTCATCCATAGGCCCCTTCGAAAAAGTCATTGGGTCAAGAACTAAGCCATATCGACTAATGTCTTACCTCCAAGCAACAAAAGAGAAGACAATCATAAGCTATGGTTATTAAATGGCGTATGTCATTAGAGGAAATTTTGGCCTAAAATGAGGCCTCCTAAGGAAAATATAAAATAATAATACCATATGCCACATCATACTAAGTTAGAGGTGTATCTAGTGAAGATTTATCTATATTTCTCCATTAATGATGCTTGCCATGTAAGCTAGGTTAATGTAGAGTTAAGAGGTAAGAGTTAAAAATAATAATGAGAATTTTAAATTCTGATACACATACAATAAACTACACATACAATAAATGATAATTAGTTATGGATAAAAGATAACTTGTACATAATAAATGTATTATTTTTATTTTCTAAATTTAAATCGTTTAAAATTTATTATGTTGCAGAACTAGTTTTTTAATATCTAACAATAAATCTTAATTTAAAGAATATAATAAAATTTAGTCAATAATAATTAAAAAAAATATAATTTAAATAATAATGTAAATACATTATTATTATTATTATAAAATCACCATACATATAATATCTCATTATATAAACATATCATTATAATGCAACAATTTCTTATAATCATAATAAAAAAAATCTTTTTAAAATAGTTTTTAAGTATAACCAAATTGAGTTATAGTTCACAATAACTAAATTTATTCTAATAAAATAACGGAAAATATCATTATAATGAAACAATTTTTATAATCATAATAAAAACTTATCTTATTAAAATATTTTTTAACTATAACCAAATTTTAGCTATTCTATAGTTCACTATACCCTACCTTTTTTGGCATCTATATTGATAAGTTAGAAGATTGTTTGGAGGACATAGGCTATGTTGGCCCAACTCTCGCTAGTATAGTCATCATCCTCCTTCTTTATGTTGACGATGTTGTTCTTATGGAGAATAGTCCATATGACCTAGGCAAGCAACTAATAACCCTCAAATACTTTTTCTCTAGCATGTGCATGACTATGAACACTAACAAAACAAAAGTTATGATAATTAAATCCAAAAGGATCACCTATGATACTTTTTTTTTTATGACAACAATAGCTTGGAGGAAGTTCCTTCATAAAAGTATCTTGGAATTGATACCCACCACAAGATCAATTGGAACTATAGCGTTGAAAAAAGGAAAAATGGAGGGTGGAAAGATTATTATGGGCTTGAAAACAATTGTAAATCAACAAACATTTGTCTTTGGGATTAAAAAAAACTCATTTTCACACTCTCGTCACTCCAATTATCTTATATGGATGTGAAGTTTGGTGTTGTGGTATATCTATAGAATCCTGGAGAAAGATAGAACATATCCAAAAGAATTTTAGAACTTATGATCTCAAAATTAAGGGAAATGCATCCTATCATATCATCCTCATAGAAGCACGATTTTCTCCCATTGAGAGCATTTCTATGATTAGATACCTAATGCACAAGAACAATATAAACAACATGGATGACAAGAGGATCCCCAAAATTGCTTCACACTCTAGCCAAAACCACCAACAACTTAAGCTAGGATGGCATAAAGATGTCAAATCTTGGATAAATAATTGGGGATTACAAGAAGAAGCCATCATGCATAATATGGATAATATTACAAATATTATTACTTCTAAATTTAAGGAGAAAATGTGGTGTGATAGAGAATTAGTGGATAAAAGGAAATTAAGATACTACAAGGAAGTGGTCAACACTAATTTAGAAGATCAAAATTACCTCTCATTTTTGAAAAGTGCAAAGAAGAAAATCAACATTGCTAAAATAAGAACAAACTCTCACGAGCTACATAGTGAAACTTGGTGTTGGAAAACTCCCAAAACACCATGGGATGAGAGAATCTGTCACCTTTGTGACACTAAGAGGGTAGAAGATGAAAAACACTTCCTCTTGTATTGCCCTACCTATACCCATATTATATCTCAACTTAAAATATTTTCCACATTACCGACCTTCCTAACCTCTTAAGTCATCAAAACTATGGTGATATTGGAATGCTTCTGAGCATATAAACACAATTTTAAAGAAATTGAAGTAATCACTTACCTTCTTAAGGTCCAATAGACCAATTGGTCTTAGTGAGACTTAAACATCATCATCATTCTAATTTTTTTAATTTGTTTGCAATTACCATATAAGCCTAGCTTTAAGCTCACATTAAAAACTTAACTTATTTTGACAATTCTTCTTTCTTATCATATTTATTTGAATGGTTTTATCATTTTCATATAAAAATGAAAGAAAATGAAATATTTGTTTTAATAATTCACTTTCCCCAAAAAAAAAAAAAACAAAAACAAAATTCACTTAGATAATAGTGGGACTCGATCCCATGGGGCTATGCCTAGGTCAAGGAAGTGAACCAAAAAAAATGGTGGAAAATGATAAGAAATTTATTCCCAAGTAAACTAAGAATACATAATTCAACTCCAAATTGTTGAAAATGGAGAGAAAATTCATAAATCCTAAATCAATAAATATGAAATATAATATGTGGTGTTTTTGTATTTTTGAAAGAGTGGATTTATCCTTTGATTTTGGATATTCAAAGATATACCACAAGTGTAAATCGCAAGATTCGATATCTCAAAGGTATGTGATAGAATCTACCAATGCATATTCAATTTTTTTCTGGTCAGAGATATGTGACAGATTCTAGCCATGAAATCTTATCCCTTTAAAGGGTAGTTCTTGGTGAAAGGAAGGTTCAAATATATGAATATTTGTTGTTAATATTTCTAGTAGTTTGTGTTCTTAAATTAGTGTACTAAGAGATACTATTTTTGGAGGAGTTTTCATTTTGAGTTACCTTGTAGTCAGGGTTTAAAATTTTCAATGCAAAAACTGATTTTCATGGTTTGAAAATTAATAGGTGAAAGGTCCATAACAACATACATGGAGACAATCCAATCAGTAAATGGAAATGGGACAAACATAATACCCATTTGCATTATTTAACCTGAGCTTTGAGGTCAACGATGAAGTTTAATTGGCATGAGAAATGGAAAACTAACACTAAATTGTTGAATGCAATAAAAACTTAAAAGCACCTACTAATCCTATTAAACAAATTCTTTGAATATCCTCTCTTGATCGTGATTGTTATTAATTCTCCTATTTACCTTTTCTATTCTAAAAGGAAATCTTCATTTTCTTTAGTATTACAAGTTTCATAATTATGGAACATTGTGATGGATATGAGTTCATATAAAGAAGACTTCCTCATTAGATGGTCAAATGCCATTTTAGCCAATGACATTAGCTTTTTCTGGTGTTCCAATGTTCATGCCAACAATTAGTAATTGAGATCCTATAAAACTAATATTTCCATTTTATATGTTAAATGACTAGTGAATTTATCTGAATAGATATCACTTATCATGTGGGCCACTTGTGGGAGGATTTCAATTTTGAGTTGTTATTTTTTTTAATAAATTGATCCACAATGAGTCCCCAAAAACCATTGGTGCATTTAGTTTGTATGGTTATTTTGACATTTTCAAATTGTTCTAGGTCTAGTATTCACTATTTTTATTTTTTGCATTAGTGAACAATGACATGAATCAACCTGTAAGCATTTGATATGTGGGGAACATCATTATCTTAATTTTCAAAGGATCTAGGGATTTTATGAAAATGTTCCCCGACAAGAAGATCAAACTATTCCATATAGTTTTTAACATTTTATAAGAGATCCAAAATTATCTAGTGGTAAGGTCTAAGTAGTTAGAACCATCAACAAAGTTACTAGAAGTGTGGGTGTAGTAAGTTTTTGAAATTTTAGGATTTGTTAAATTAGGTGTTTCAAAAAGCTTTAGAGATGGATGTTTTTTATAAATTGGATGCTCAAGGACTCCAAATGATCTAGGGATACTATGAGTGATGTGGGTGTGGGCTATAGATGTAGAACTAGATTTATAAGGCAATTTTCCATAAGCATGAAATTTGTGAGGTTTACTATATGCAACAACCAATAAGTAAAGGTAATTTTTCTGTAAGCATGAAAAACTTGAGAATCATGACTTTTCATATAAATCTTTATTATATTATCTGCACTATATTTTTCAAGATCTCATAAAACTAATATTTCCATTTTATATGTTAAATGACTAGTGAACTTATCTGAATAGATATCACTTATCACGTGGGCCACTTGTGGGAGGATTTCAACCTTGACTTGTTTTTTTTTTATCAAATTGACCCATAATGTGCCCCCAAAAAACCATTGGTACATTTAGTTTGTATGGTTATTCTGACATTTTCAAATTGTTCTAGGTCTAGTATTCATTGTTTTTATTGTTCGCATTAGTGAACAATGACATGAATCAACATGTAAGCATTTGATATGTGGGGAACATCATTATCTTAATTTTCAAAGGATCTAGGGATTTTATGAAAATGTTCCCCGACAAGAAGATCAAACTATTCCATATAGTTTTTAACATTTTATAAGAGATCCAAAATTATCTAGTGGTAAGGTCTAAGTAGTTAGAACTATAAACAAAGTTACCAGAAGTGTGGGTGTAGTAAGCTTTTGAAATTTTAGGATTTGATAAATTAGGTGTTTCAAAAAGCTTTAGAGATGAATATTTTTTATAAATTGGATGCTCAAGGACCCCAAAGGGATACTATGAGTGATGTGTGTGTGGGATGTAGATGTAGCACTAGATTTATAAGGTAATTTTCCATAAGCTTAAAATTTGTGAGGTTTACTATATGCGACAACCAATAAGTAGAGGTAATTTTTTTTGTAAGCATGAAAAACTTGAGAGTCATGACTTTTCATATCAATGTTTATTATGTTATTTGCTCTATATTTTTTAAGACTTTATTATGTTATTTGGACTATGTTTTTCTAAGACTTTGTTTTTCATGATGCGTTTTTCCTTTGTAAAGGCCACTTCTTTGTATGAAAAACATTGGATATTGAAAACCAAAAGTTGAGACAATAATTTCTTTGTTTTTTATGGTGTAAAACTATATAAAGTATAATAAATTTGTGTTTAGCAAGAGTAATGCTCAGATTATCAATAAGTTCTCTAGTATATTCCATGAAATAAGTTCTCTAGTATATTCCATAAATTAGGGATTCTAAATTGATTGAAAATATAGAGAGATATGAGTGTTGTAAGGTTATGAAAACTAAAATATCTTGAATTTCAATGTTTTTTTTGAGCTTTGATCATTCTTGAGCTTTCCCTTTTCATCCATAGAAATTATATTAAGAGGATGGGAACACAAATAATTAATAACTTTGTAATGTGAAGTTTAATTGATAGAAAGAGATGGAGGTAAGATGACCATTATGAATGTTTAGATTTTATTAAAATTAGTATGAATAAATCATATCTAATTATTTTTATTCTCTATTTCAACATTATTGCAAATTGATCAATGCTAATCCCATGCTAGAGTTTGGTATTGGAAGTGACAACCTTTCTTTATGTATCCTCACAGGAAAGAAAGAGTTAAGGCAAGTTATGTTCTAGCTACAAAAATTTACTTAGATTGTTTTTATGATGACTCAACCTAACCTGCCAAAGAACTTTATATAAGGAGGATTTATATGTCCTTTCCTTATTTTGATATAATTTCTTATCTAATTTGTTAAGATTTTACAAATGAATAGGAAGGTAGTTTCCTCTCCAAAACATGGATGGAATTATATTCATGTTTATTTATACTATTTTGACATTACTTTAATAATAGTTGGTGTAAAGTGATGTGCTATAGAGGTGTATTGCATAACATGGTTGGCCATCTTCTTGTTTCACAAATCAAATTTACATTGAGATTTACTTTGCAAATTGGTTAAAGGTAGCTATTTTTTTTCTTCTTCAGATCATTTATTACATATACTTTCTTCCTATACATTTATTACTTTCTTTCTTTCTTGAAAACTACCTATTGTTCTTGCAGATGGATAATGCTATAGATTCCTCAATATCAAGACAAAAATATTCACTTCTTATTCAAGTGGACACGATATGGCTCCACTAGAAAAGAAGAATTTCCCAAAAGTACATGGTGTTGATGAGAACAAACTAAGATTGGAGAGGGGTGTTGAGACCATTTTGTGCTTCCATTTTTCCTTCCACATTCTAATTTTCCCCACTTCTTTACTCCATTTCTTTTCCCCCTTCTATACCTCCCCTTATTCCCATTTCCTTTTATCCCTTCTTTTCTCCCTTTCTGGTTACTATACTTAGCCATATTTTAGTTCGCGGGTTCACACACTGGCGGGATTTCATTTCCATCCACTTATTTAATAAGTCCATTTCAACACTTAGACCTTTTCTTCATTTTCACAGGTTCGCGGGTTCAAACATTCACTCTCCTTTTTCTGTGACCCTCACTTTGCACTTCAATTTCCGTGATCTACATTTTGAACATCACTTAACCTTTAACATCCTCGCAGGTGTCGGGCTCCAAAGTATTTTTTTTCATGCACGCGAGTCCAACTGACCATTCCTACACACTTAGTATATTTTTTATCATCTCTACAACTGTGGGTTGGCAGGCTCCCGGGTTGGTGGGTTCACAAAAATCTTATATTGAAATTCTCTCACACCCATCCCCGCCATTTTGTTGATTTTCCCAATATGGATTAAGTATTATTTAAATGCTAACAAATGTTGTGCAAGCCCTGAAAAGGTTGCCATTAATGGAGAAAGGCTCGAGGAATTCCTCATTAAAATATCATTTAATCTTCATTTTCCAAGGGATTAAATTATCATTATCTTTCCGAAAAGGTTTATTTGAGATCATTATCCAGCTGAAGAAATAGTTCTGTCAAATTAATGGTAGCATCAACTTGACAATAGTTCTGTAGTGACACTCTGAATATTGTTGGTCGCGAGGATCAAAACTTCCATTGGTCGAGAGCATATTGGTATTATTCCTCCCCTCCTATTGCGCATAATGACGGGAACATGATCTGGACATCTAGAACTACTCGTGTTGGTTGTGTCCCAAAGGTTTTCAATTGTAAGGAAATCGTTGGATGGTTTGTGGAAAAATACATATCGAATCAAAGAATCATACAACTCCAGGGAAATTATCCGATTTCTCTTTCACCTCAAGTCTTTCGCAAGATTTTAAAGTTGCCAGAGTCGACTCTTACTTTCAAAGGTGAAGATTGCAAAGAATTAGTGAAGAAACATAGCAATGGGATTGACCTCCTGCTAGAGTATCTAGAGAATCCTACATCTGTCCCAACAAACATAACTAGAATCCAGGTTGAATCTCTAAAAGATCCCTATCGATAAATTGCATGGCTATTTACCAGAGTGATGGGCTAGGAGAACACTGCTTCTATAGCTCGGATGATTTTATACATTTTGTATTTTACAGTTCAAGAATAGGCTATTTTTTATTGGGGAAATCTTATTTCTATTGAAATCTCTTCCCAATTGTTACACTACAAACATGATAGAAAATTATGTATGGCCTCTTATTTGATATTTTCTATCGTGCATTACTGCCAATTCCCAAACTTAAGCATCAGTAAAAGGGTAAATTGTGAAACAGATCATGTTATATTTTGGTAATAGGCATTGTGGAGGCATAAAACCCCTCTATTTTTCTATGAAGTTTATAAGGATTTTGTTTCAGTCTTCAAAAATCTTTTGTTGGGAAAAAACACTCCAAGGATATCTGTTGAAGCTACCAAAATTTTAGAGAAAAAGGGGACAATAGAGAAAAGGAGAATCACAGTATCATAAAGATATTTTGCTCAAAATAAAATCCTTC
This sequence comes from Picea sitchensis, assembly GCA_010110895.2. Classification (NCBI taxonomy): domain Eukaryota; kingdom Viridiplantae; phylum Streptophyta; class Pinopsida; order Pinales; family Pinaceae; genus Picea; species Picea sitchensis. The sequence goes on from SNQJ01S0004761.1 coordinate 73,752, forward strand.
TTTTATTTTGTATTATGTACTTGATAAATTATTTATTACATAGGTGGAAAGGAAATATAACTTCTGGTTACACTTTTTCCATGAAAAAAGGAAAAAATCAGTGTATTCCCATGCCATGAAAGATTGGAGAGTTTTTTTTTTTCCAGAAATATGAATAAAATTGACGAATTTGCAAATCATTTTAACAATGTGAGTTTAAAGTATGCTAAAAAGATGAAAGGTTTTGATCCAAGAAAAATCTTTGTTGGACATATGCTATCAATAGGGTTCAATAACTCTTTCATTCAAACTATCTTGAGAGAAGAAGAAGAAGTTAACATTCAAAGCACTCCTCTATATAACGCTGGTGATTTAGAAACATTACTTAGCAGTAATGATCTTTACAAGCAAAGGGGAAAAATTCCTATTGAAAGAAGTGTTCAATCTCCATTTGTCACTCCTAAGAATACTACCTCCAGGAGCAGTTCTCCAACGGCCCACCCAATCAAAAATACTATCAACATTAGTTCCAGTGGAGGAGGTGAGAATAATCCTCCCTTTGGAAAAATTCAAAGTTCACACAAGTTTCCCATGAGAAAGAAGAGAAAAACCCCAATGTGAGAGTAAGAACATAATCTTATAGAAAATGATATCCAAATCTTTTCCTTGGAAGATATGGAACTAGAGGCAGACATTGAAAAAATATTTCATGCAATAGAAAAACAGGAGCATATTTCTTAGCAAGATTATTTACTGGAAGTTATTGGGAATGAGACCTTTAGTGAAGAAGAATCCTTCACTTTTCAAAGCACAGTTTTTGACAGGGAATCTAAAAAGCTGATTGTAAAAATAATTGACCAAAAAAATAAAAAAGGAAAGGCTCGCTCAGAGGTCGACCTCGAGTATATGTTATTGTCCCATATTTCCAAAATTTATACGGAAATCGGGGATGCACTTGACGACTCTATTGATGATCTAGAGGCTGAGAATGCCAACTTAAAAGATAATATCAAAGAATTGGAGACTTCCTTGATGCCTCTTCCCATCCTGGCCAGTCCTTTGACAATGATTAAACCAACTACAACTGGTATCAAGTTAAAGGGATCTTCAAGTTTGCTCACAGTGGTCTGGAATTATGTTGAGAAAAAACATTAAAAAGAGAAATTCATTGATAATAGAGGCCTGGGAGGTATACAAAATATTGTTTCTTTTGGTTCAAGGGAACCTGCATTTCATGAGTATCTTCAAGATTATTTTAAGAATGAAGAGGGATTTTACACAGATGTTGTTTTACCATTTGGGATAAAAGTCTCAAACATGACAAAATTGAAAAAGAGAGAAGAAAATCTTTCTTCTCCTAGTCAGATCAAACAACTCAATGCATGTTGGGAAGAAAAGATCAAGAATTTGAGAAACATTGTCCAAGAATGCAATGAAGCTATAGTGAAAAGAGAAGAATTATTCAGAAGGCTCACAAAGATAGATTTAGCAAGAAGCACTAGTGAGGTGCAAGATCCTAAATTAATTTTCAATTCAATGTTCATGACAAGGAGGCAATTTGATGAACACATGGAGATACTAAAGGGATTATCGGCTGAGAAATTTCATGGTATAAATGAATATGGTGAAGAAGAGATAGATAATTGGATTATTGATTATTCTATGAAAAATCAATATATTAAGGAGTCAATCCACGACATTTCTCATGACCTAAGAGATATAGAAGGTGAATTGTTTAATATTAGAATTAGGCATGAAATAAATGTTGCACCAACGATGAATTACAATGCAGATTGGTTTAAGAGGGAAATCGATAAATTAACTAAAGAGGACGAAGAAACAATAGTTGAGACAGTTCCTGTAACTATCAACGAGGAAAATAAAAGGACAACATCAAGTAAGTGTAAAAGAGAGAGATACCATTATAGTAAGTTTATGTTGATCACATTTTTCTTTCCTTATCAGTTTTTCATCCAGTTACTACATGTATTTGATTAGAAAGAATTAACCAAAATATGATAACTTCTTCTTGTCTTCTTTCTAGGTCTTGCTACTCTTCCTTCTCCCACCGTCTGCTCTCCATAGTCTATTTCTTTTTTATATTTACTTTTATGGTCTGTGGGAGCCCTAATCCCTGTCCTCTGGACAAACGCATTTTAATTTAAAAGCATTGTAATAGCCTTTACTATTTTTTAGAAATCCCAAGAGAACTAAGTCGGGATCAGTCTGGACGATGTTTTATAAATCTGATTTTTTAGTATAAAATATTTGATATTGGTCTATCATTTTATTCCTTTGAGCTCCACATGTTTCTACTCTATTAAAGTTCTCTTATGCATACATATCATCTTCTTTTATTTTTTATGTGTAATCATAAATATTTATTTTCTCTATGATGGATGTGAGGAAATTTTACTTATGTTCTTTTAAATGTGTGATGTGTGAGGTTCCTAGTCATTTCTCATGAATTATCTTTAAAATAAAACATTTTTTATTTTTCTGCAACTTTTATCTTTTTTTGAATATAATAGTGGACATTCTCATAGTCCTATATCATTTTGGAAATATAGAATTCAAAGAATATCATAAAACAGAGAGGAGTACCACCTCTGTAAAAGTGCAGGAGGATTTTTATCCTCGTGAGGTTGTCGTTTCGGTCCTGATGAATTCAAGTGTCAACATTTTTGGCGACCATATTGGGGAATCAACTGAAAATTTGAAATCTGGTTTAGCATTTTTTTAAAATACATGACTTTGCCTCAGGATGATCAGCCCCAGTTGGAAATTGGATTGAATAATCAATGTATCATTTTGCATCAGCTATATAATCTTGTAATGAAAACATTTGAGACTAGGGAAGAAATGGAAAGATCTTGGCAAACATTGCTCCAATAATAAGAAAGATAAATCCTCCGAAAACAGAGGAGAGAGGAAAGACGAGACCAAATAAATGAAAGACAAGATCGAAGAGCACAAGAACACGGTTGGAATTGAAGCTGGACAAATAAAAGGGACCTATTACCAGAAGTAAAATCAAGCAACTACATATTCTAGGAAGCAAAAAAAATATTATTGAAATACCTCCAGACATGGCGGGAAGAAATGAAGAAAGACATGAAGAACCATGAGAAGAACCACGAAGAGAATTTCATGAAGAAAGAAAAGGAGGCAGAGGAGGTGGTGGAATAAATCAAGAAGGGAAAATATTTGGAAACCAAAGAACAATAAGAGATTCCCCCCTCGATCTTCGAGGTTTGCAACATGACCTCCCTACTATCACTAAGGGTACTCTGAAAAAAAATTCCGGAGACAAAACAATTGATGCCAAAAGACACCTTGATTTATTCCTATATGTTTGTAACTTTCATCATGTTGAACATGATGATGTGATGGTAAGGTTATTTCTTCAAACCTTATCGGGTCGAGCTTATGAATGGTACACAACATTACCCACTAGATCAATTGGTTCATTCAATGATCTTGAAGCCATTTTTCTAACTATGTTCGCTCCCCGAGTTGCATATCATAATCTTCTCACTAATTTCACCCATATTGGTTTGAACAAGAATGAGAGAATATGAGATTTCAATCTCAGATTCAATAAAACTCTGAGCAATATTCTAGAAGATAAAAGGTTGAATGACATCTTGAATGGTTCCCTTAAAAAACCCTCCTCCAGTGGCTTGATTTTGAATCGGTTGCGACTTTTTCTCTTCATTATTTCTCAAAATATAGGATCCTTGATCATCAATGCTCAAGATTCCCATCTGCCTCTGTAGTTTTCATGGAATAAATCATGAAACGTACAGATGCATCTATGAAGCCTAAGTATCGATGATCAAGGAGCCTCTAGTTCGAGAAAGAATGAAGAGAAAAAGTCGCGGCTGATTCACAATCAAGCCATTGGAGGAGGGTTTTTTAAGGGAACCATACCATATGTGAAGGTAGAACCTGTTGTAGCACAAGAAACTAAGCAAAGGATAGAGATTGCAAAAATGAATATAACCATTAAACAAATGCAAAATGAAATAACTAGATTGAGAAGGGGTGATAATTATGTGGAAAATCCAAGAATGTCGGTCCAAGAACAAAGAATGAACCTTCCCCAAGAAAATAGAGTGAGGTTTGAAAATACTGATAATCAACAAAGACAAAGGGTTCGCAGGAAACTAGTTCTAAATGTAGTTCTGGATGAAATATATGATGAACAAACAGTTGAGCAAGAAAATGATTATTTACCGGAGGAAAATTTTGAAACTGTACAGACGGATGGATGAGAGACATCCATGTATATATTTGAATAAGGCGACAATGACCTTGAATCGCAAGAGAATGTTTCCCAAACACGATCATTTGTAAATAAATCCAAAAATAAAGATGTTTCTAAAAAGGAAAAAGAAAAAAAGTAAAGAAAAAGATAAATAAAAGGTGAATGAGAAAGAGGCCAATAAAAATGTGATAAATAACACCGGAACCAAAAATAAACACCAGGTATCAAACCCTCCCCAGATGAAATATAACGTTGTAGAGGATTTGAGTAAGTTGATGATAACTCTTCCCTTCACAGAAGTGGTAAAGATCTCTCACAGAGGGAAAATATTTTGAGATTGTTGGATGACCCATCTAGAAGAATGGAGGTCATTGTCATCGGTTGAAGGCAAAGCCAAAATACATCAACCGTCAAGTTGAGAGGTAAATTCCCACCTTTCTATATTTCAATTGAGAATCATGATGTTGCACTTCACAATTTTTTAGTTGACATTGGCGCAAAAAATAATATTATGCCATTGGCGGTCATGGGGGTGCTGGGTATGAGCTACACCAAATATTATGAAATAGGTGAAACATTTATGCAATTGATTCCATGAAGGTGCCAGCTTATGGAGAGATCAACTATTTTTATGCCTGGATCACTGTTTCTCCTCATATTATTACAGTTTTCAATATTTTATTGGTAGATCTTCCTCCTGCATATGGAGTTGTCCTAGGAAAAGATTGGTTATCTGTGATCGGAGGCTACATAATGAACGATGGAAGTTTCATTATGTTTCCAAATAAATAAGAATAAATGATCAAGGTTCCTTGTGAACCCAGGAGGTCATTTTCCTTCAAAAAGAAGGATAATGAACTAGTGGAAGATTATATAGATGTTGGGATTGGAAACTATGTTATTCTAGACAGGGAGCAAATTGAAGACATGGAGTATCAAGACATTTATTTTAAGGGTTACTGGAGGATGTCATTTGATGGAGCCTGTTCAAGTTCAGGGAATGGAGTTGGAATTGTCCTTATAAACCCATAAAATATTTTGCATCCACATGCTATCAAACTTGAATTTTCATGCACCAATAATGAGGCAAAGTTTGAGGCTTTTGTTCAAGGAATGACTCTCGCACAAGAAATGAGGATTGAAAATTTGATTGTGACTAACGACTCTGAGTTGTTAATAAATCAAGTTACCCATAGATATACGATTAAAAAAGAAATACTCAAGTTATATTTCAAAAGAGTTAATGAATTGCTGGAATCTTTTATCTCTTTTAACATTTCTTTCATCCCAAGGGATAAAAAACAAAAGGAATATTCATTAGCTTTGGTGGATTCACTGTTGAACTCAGATGATGTTCATAGAAAAACATCTTTTCAAGTAAAAATAATATTCTGACCTTTTGTACCTAACAATCATGAGTATTTACAAGTGTTTGAGAATGATGGAGAGCTAGAATTTTTTTTGGTAAATGATGATGAAGATAAGGATACTGACATCGTTGTTGTTCCAAAGAATTGTATTCAGTCAGAGTCCCTTTTTACAAGAGACGGTCATGCTAAGAATCTCCTGGAAGAATTTTCTCTTTGAAAAGTTGAAGAAACAAGAAAGGTTAATATTGGAACTGATAGTTCCCCAAAATATGTCAACTTGGGAGTTGATTGCACAGTTGATGAAGTTGACCAATATGTCACACTTTTTAAAGAATATCTTGATGTGTTCACATGGAGTTATGATGATTTTAAGGCATATGATAAAACAATATTTCAACACATTATTCCTTTGAGAGAAGGAGCAAAGCCTGTTAAGCAAAAGATAAGGATGATGAAACCCAAATTAAAGCCATTGGTAAAGGTTGAATTGGAAAAATGAAAGAAAGATGGAATAATATACCCCATTAGACATTTCGACTGGATTTCAAATCCTGTGGTTGTGAGGAAAAATACTAGGGAGACTTGGATGTGTATAGATTTCAGGGACATTAATAAATCAAGTGAAAAGGATAAGTATACTTTTCCTAACATGAAATCTCTCCTCCAACAAGTCACATGATCAGCTTGCATGTCCATGTTAGATGGTTTTTCTGGGTATAATCAACTCTTGGTTGTTGAGGAAGACAGAGCAAAGACAAATTTCATAACACCTTTGGAGACATATTCATATGCTCGGATGCCCTTTGGTTTAAAGAATGCAAGAGCTACATTTCATAGGGATATGGATCATGCTTTTGAGGGTTTGATAGGAAAATCCATGGTGGATTACCAAGATGATTTAATGGTACATTCAAAAACTAGGAGTGATCACATTCATCACCTGAGGAAAGTTTTTGATAGATGTATATTATATGGTGTTTATTTATATCCAAAAAAGTGTTTATTTGTTGTGATTGAAGGAAAATTATTGGTTCATATTGTGTGCAAGGAAGGAATATATATTGATCCTGAGAGAGTTAAAGCTATAAATGAAATCAACCCTCCATTATTTAAAAAGGGAGTCCAATCATTTTTTGGAAAAATCAACTTTGTACGAATATTTGTCCTTGACTATGCAAGTATTGTGAAGCCGATCAATTCATTGTTAAAAAAATATCAAAGATTTGAATGGATCGTGGATATATAGGAATATTTTAATAATATAAAAAGGGCAATCACTACATCCACAGTCCTCATTAGCCCATATTTCCAAAGAGACTTCATCATATATTCATTTGCAATAGAAATTGTCATGGCATCTGTTCTTATTGAAAGAAATTCCAAGGGTAAATAATTTCCAATTAGTTTCATGAGAAAGACCCTTCATGATTATGAATTGAGATATTCGTAATTGAAGAAACAAGCTCTATCTCTTGTAAAATAAGTGGCTTACTTTTAGACTTACATATTAAATTCTCACGTCATTGCGTATGTTCCATCCTCTCCTACAAAGATGATTTTAAATCGGCAATTGAGAGAGGGAAAATGGGAAAATTGGTTGGCGAAGATTCAAGAGTATGACATTGAAATTAAACCTTTAAAAGCAGTCAAAGGATAAGGTCTGTAAGCTCATTGCGAATAGTGATTCTTTGGATGGAGTAATTTTGATTTCAGTGGGAGAGCCATTGGCAGTTTCAAATGGTATAAAGATATTATATTTTACTTGAGGTTCGAACAATTTCTAGTCACCATGAACCCAAAGGAGCAAATAACATTGAAAATGAATTCAAATCAGTATGTACTGATTGGTAATGTGCTATTCAGAAGGAACTATGATGGCATATTGTTAAGGAACTATGATGACATACTGTTAAGGTGTGTTGATGAAAAGAGAGCTAAAGAATTGATGAAAGAATTCCATGAAGGTATATGTGGAGGAAATTTTGCGCATACCGCCACGACCCATAAAATAATAAGAGTTGGGTTTTATTGGCCATCATTTTTTAAGGAATCATATGCTACCATAAGAAATTATGTATGTTGCCAACAATTTTAAGGGAAAATGAAAAAATCTGCAATGTCATTACAACCTATATCTGTAGAACAACCATTTTCCCAATGGGAACTGGGTGTCATTGGACCAATAAATATAAAATCAAGTAAAGGGAACATATATATTCTCACATATTATTTTACAAAGTGGCCAGAGGAAGTAGAATTAGAAAATTCTGATTCTGATGAGTTGATTAAGTTTCTCAAAGATAATATTTTGTCAAGGTTTGGTCTCCTAGAAAAATTCATTGCTGACAATGGTTCAATTTTCATTGGGTCAAAATTTACAAAATTTTGTGGAGAATATGGGATTGTCATGGGGAAGTTATAAAATTATTATCCACAAGGGAATGGTCTTGAAAAATCCACCAATAAGACACTCATTCAAATATTGAAGAAAACTATTGAAAAGAACCAAAAGAATTAGCATTTGAAATTAACAGATGCTCTATGGGCATGCAGAATGAATCTGAAAGATAGTACTAGGATGTCTCCATATATGTTGGTTTATGGGAAAGAAGCAAAAATTCCAATCAACCTCGAGTTAAATGCCTTGAATTGTGTAGTTAATACATAGGATGCAGAAGATAGTACACCTATGCAAAAGAGAATGAATCAATTATTGAAATTGAAGGAAGAACGAAGTGAATCTCTGTATAGAACTTCTCAGAGACAACAAAGTATCAAAAAATATTTTGATCAAAGTGCAACCATAAAGATTTTTCAAAAGGGTGAACTAATGTTACTCTGGAACAAAGCTAAGGAGAAACCATCAATGCACACAAATTTTGAAGAACTCTAGGTTGGACCATATATCATTGAAACGATTATGGGTTTTAATGCTTATTCTCAAAGACACGAAGGGGAAAATGTTATGATTCCTGTTAATGGGAAACATTTGAAAATGTTATTTGCCTGAAATTTTCTCATCTTCTTGTACATAGTTTTTAATTTATTTTGTACATCCTTATTATTCGACTCCATAGCCCAAAATATAGAAGCATATGGTCATGAATATTCTGGATTCTTGACAACCCACAGGGGGTTATCATTCAACATTTGGAGCTAGTCGTTGATACCATTTCGTGATTCCATTTTCCCTTCCACATTCTATTTTCCCCACTTATTTACTCCATTTCTTTTCCCCCTTCTATATGATGCAGGAACATCCATACAAAAGGCGCTTGAGGAGGGAAAGTCAACAACCAATGAAAATTATGAAGAAATCAAAATCTTGAAGGATGTGGCAATTTTAAAAGTTTTGATGTGAATGTAATTAAAGTATCATTAAAAGAACAAGAAGGCAAAACTTTAATGCAAGATCGAGGAGGATTGTAATTTTGTCGATGTATTTATGTATAGTACATGATCTGTAGCTTTTTTTTCTCTTATCTGTCTGTGACTATCGTTTATTATATGAGGCACTAGTAGTTAATAGTATTAATTTGATAAGACAACACTTAGATGGTTGGAGGGAAAGCTCGATGAGCTCCTCTTTGTAAAATAATATGAAAACTATATGTCTGATTATTATGGTAAGAAAAAAGAGAGAGAGAGAGGAAGATATAGATGTGTGATAGAGAGTATTGTGGAGTTTTGCTGAAACCCTTTTGTACAGAGAACTCAATTTAATATAACATAGAAGGCTTTGATCCAAATTCATGGTGTGTTGTGTTCACTATGTTCATCTTATGAATGGTATGTTTGAAATTGGATTTCAATCTCTGTTATGTGTTTGTTTCATGATTATGAATGTTGAGTGAATGAATCTATGAGAAAACAATAAGTTTCAATTGTTTCTCTTCCTGAGAAAATATGCAAGGAGTGCAGTGTTAGTTCACAAGGAGTGCATTGACGGGTTTATGAGTTAATCTCAAAAAATCTCAGGAGCGAAATCGGGGTTTTGTTATTAGTAGGAGTGCAAGGTGTGAATATTCACTACATAGGAGGTGTGTAGGCCAAGTCATTGGTTTGACTCATTTATCCTAGGAAAGGTTGGGAGATTCTCTATAGCAAGGAGTACACAGAGGTGGGTAGATTTCTCTGAGAGGCAGATGACGTTTGGAGAAGTCCAGAAGGTATGCGTGGGACAAAACCCAAAGAATTTATGAGTTTGTAATAAATATTAATCTCAAGAGAGATAGTGAGTACTTTTGTTCAAGGGAGTAGTAAAGCTCATGAAGGATAGAGTTTTCATCATTGTGTAGGAAGGAACTTGAGAGTTTGAGTCACCCTCGAATTTCACAAAGCGCAGGAGGGGGAGTAGTCTTTTAGACTGGTAGTCGAAAAGCACTTAGGAAAGTTCCTAAGGGTTGAACCTTTGAAGGACTCAAATGGGAGATGTATAATTTTCAGTGTGCAAGAGTTGAAGCTCAGAAGAGTTAGCGACATAGAACTCTTCCAGAGGAAAGAGTTACCAAAGAATCGTTGAAGGAATGGTGGAGATCTCTTCGAAGGGAAGATCTTGATTTGCCGACAACCATCCGATTAGGGGGGGAAGACTTCACGATTCGGAAAAATCATGAGGAGTAGAGAATCAACTTCACGAAGCATGAAGTAAAATATGATTTGTTAGTTGTGGGGAGACGTGGATCGTCGATTCGACGTAAGAAGAATTCGTGGCTCAGACATCGGGAGAAGAGAGGAGAGATATCTTTTGAAGAAATGAAGAGTGAAGTGTAGTTGGGCTCTAGGTCATATCCCAGTGTCAAATTGAAAGGGTCTAGAGGAGAAGAGATAGCTCTCGTTGGAGTATCAATTCACCAAATCGGGAATCAGGAGAATTGGTAGTGGCTCACATCAAAATACTCAAACTCCATAGTTACGAAGGACCTTTGGGTAGGCGCTTGGTCACAACCAGTGGTCAAGTGAGGGGAAGCTTGCGTCCAAAATAAATTTGTGCAAGTACAAGAGTTGGACCTGTGTGTATTTTATAGTTGTAATTGGGGTCTGTCAGAGGCCCGAAGGACCATTTTGGTTCAGTCTTGTGAAAGATCCGTCAACTGGGAGGACAAGCAGTAGCTGTTGAGGTGGGGTGCTGCATCAAGTGGTATCAGAGCACACAACATAACTTTTAGGTAGGATGAGAAATACACAGGACAATAAAGAAGTTTAACTCTGAAGGAGAAGAAGCTTGGAACAATGCCTCCAAGGAGATGTGCATAGAGACCTATTCCTGACCCAGCTGTGGAACGAGAGATGAGGGAACTTCGTTCTCTTTTGGATGCCATGAAGACAACACAAAGAAGGGAACATGATGTTGGAGACATCAGTAAGGCCGAAAGTGAAGAAGCGAAAATGAAGAAGTTGATGCAGAGGATGCTGCAGAGGAATGATTATTGAAAGTTGTTTCACGTATGGGAGAAAGAGAGAAAATGGACATCCTAATGTATGAATGTAATATGGATGTAGAAGAGTTGCTTGATTGGTTCAGAGCTCTTGATAGATATTTTGATTATTAATATATTGAAGAAGAGAAGAAGGTCAAACATGAAATCACAAGACTGAAAGGGCATGCAACATAGTGGTGGGATGAACTGCAGGCTGACAGGAGGTGCAAAGGAAAGAAAAAGATAAAGAGTTGGGATATAATGGTAGCCAAGACGAAAGAAAAATTAATACCCAAGGATTATTAGATTAATTTATTTAGAAGATTGCAGAATTTGAGGCAGAAGGGGATGATAGTTAAAGAATATATTGAAGAGCTTTACAGGATGAATATTAGAGAAGCTCACAGGGAAAGTGATGATGAAAAGGTAGCCAGGTACATTAACGGCCTGAGGTATGAAATTCAGGACGAGATCAACATGGTGACCATTAGGAACGTGGAAGATGCTTATCATATTGATTTGAAGGAAGAGGAGAAGTTGGCAAGGAAACAAATCCAAAGGGGTATAGGTAGAAGTCTGAACAGAGGCAAGGAAATTACTCATGATGGGGTTCAGAAGACCAAATATGAGGTAAGGAAACCTCATAGTCACTCGGAAAGAGGAGGAAGTTCCATATGGAGACAATATGATAGTGGAAGAAATACTTTTCCTTGCAGAAGAGGAAGAGGCAGAGGAGGTGAGGTAAAATGTTTTTCTTGTGGAAAGGTAGGACACATGTCTTGGGAATACCCTGAGAGGAAGAAAGAAGGAGGAGGCCAAGCTCACATTTCAGAAGCTCAAAGGGGAAATGTTGAAGCAGAAGGTGCATAAAGTGGAAAGTCTTTGATGATAAGAAAGGTTCTCTTGAAGCCAGAGAAGGAAGTGGAGGAGCCAGTCCAAAGGAGTAGTTTGTTCAGGATTGCCTGCAAGGCCAAGGACAGGGTCTGCAATGTGATAATTGACAGTGGAAGCACTGATAATATAGTATCCACAGAGATGGTGGAGAAGTTGGAGCTGGAAACCTTTTCACATCCCATTCTGTATAGAGTTTCATGGTTGCAAAAAGGACACCAGGTAATGGTTACTAGACAATGCCAAGTTGAATTCAAGATAGGAGGATATAGGGATGAAATATTGTGTGATGTGATTCCTATGGATTTTTGTCATGTTTTGTTGGGAAGGCCATGGAAATATGACATAAATGTCATTCATGATGGAAGAAAGAACACCTACACTTTGGAAAAGAATGGTAGGACACACATGTTGTTTCCAATTGAAGACAAGAAAGTGAAGGAGGAAGCCAACACAAGCATACTTCTCATGAGTGGGAAGGAAATCCTGAATGAAGTCAAGAAGCAACAAAAAATGTAGTTTTTTGTAGTAAGGAAACCAAAATTCATTTTGGCAAGTACTTCAATGGAGGATTTTCTTGAAGAAATTCAGAAACTGCTGGAGAATTTTGCTGATATAGTCGTGGATGAGTTGCCTTGCTCATTGCCACCTATAAGGAGTATAATCCATCATATCGATCTTATATTGGGAACAAGTTTACCAAACAAAGTTGCATATAGGTTGACACCTCAAGAGATTGGAGAAGTCAAGAAGCAAGTTCAAGAATTGATGGATAAAGGTTTGATAAAGGAAAGCTTGAGTCCATGTGTTGTGCCAACAATACTAAGTCCAAAAAAAGATGGAGGATGGAGAATGTGCACAGACTCGAGAGATATCAATAAAATCACCATCAGGTACAGATTCCCTTTACCGAGAATGGATGACTTAATGGATTGCTTGAGTGGAGCAATTTGTTTTTCCAAGATTGACTTGAAGAGTGGATATCACCAGATCAGAATGAGGGAAGGTGATGAGTGGAAAACAATATTCAAGACAAATGAAGGGTTGTATGAGTGGCTTGTCATGCCATTTGGGTTAACAAATGCTCTAAGTAAATTTATGAGATTGATGAACGAAGTGCTGAAAGATTTCATTAGAAATTTTGTGATTGTGTATCTTGATGATATACCGATCTTTAGCAAGATTAGGGATGAACATCTAAGACATTTGACCCTAGTGATGAGGAGGTTACAGCGAGAGAAACTACTAATAAATTTAAAGAAATCTTCTTTCATGCAGACAAAGCTCATTTATTTGGGGTTTGTAATTTCGGCAAATGATCTGAAGATGGATCCTGAGAAAGTAAAAGCAATCATAGAATGGCCATCACCGAGAAACATCTTCGAGGTGAGAAGCTTCCATGGTCTAGCCAGTTTCTATAGGAAGTTTATCAGGAATTTCAGTGGGACATGTGCACCGATTTTAGACACAGTCAAGAAGAGACATACATATTTTAATTGGATAGAAGAAGAAGAGAAGAGCTTCAGATTGTTAAAGGAGAAGATAACTGGACAACCAATTCTATTTTTGCCAGACTTTGGTAAGACATTTCATGTAAGGTGTGGCACAAGTGGAGATGAAATTGGAGCTGTCATAAGTCAAGATAACAAATTTGTTGCTTATTTTAGTGAGAAGATAAATGATACAAAGAAGAAGTACTCCACATATGACAAAGAGTTTTATGCAGTAATACAAGCTTTAAAGAAATGGAGACACTACTTGATTCCTAAAGAGTTTGTTTTGTACAGTGATAACCAAGACTTACAATTCATAACTTGATAAGAAAAATTGAATCAAAGACATGCCAAATTGATTGAATTTACGCAGAATTTTACTTTTGTAATTAAACATATCTCTGGAAATGCTAACAAGGTTGTTGATGCATTAAACATGAGATGCTTGATTCTGCAGGAGTTTCAGGTGAAGACCTTGGGGTTTGAACACCTTAAGGAAATGTACAGGGATGATCCAGATTTCAAGGAAGCATATGAAGCATGCATGAATCTTGTCTTGAGAGATAGAAGCCAGTGGGAAGAATACTTAATTCAGGATGGGTTGTTGTTTAAGGGCAATCCACTATGTATTCCAAAGTGTTCCATGAGGGACAATCTTCTAAAAGAGAATCATAGTGGAGGATTGGCTGGAAATTTTGGTTATGAAAAAACATTTTCATAGTTGAACTGTTCATATTATTGGCTAGGTATGAGAACATAAGTAAAAATATTTGTTAACAGGTGTAGAATTTGCCAACATGTTAAAGGCAAAAGACAGAACACAGGATTGTACCAACCATTGCCAATACCAGAGAGACCTTGGGATGCAATAAGTATGGACTTTGTATTAGGATTGTTGAGAACCCAAAGAGGTTGTGATTCTAAATTTTTGGTTGTGGAAAGATTTTAAAAAATGGCACACTTTATCCCATGGCAGAAGACAAATGATGCAACACACATTGCAAATCTGTTTTTTAAAGAAATTATTAGACTTCATGGATTGCCAAAGAGCATTGTATTAGACAGAGACACCAAGTTTGTTGGGAATTTTTGGAGAACACTGTGGAAGAAGTTGGGGACATATTTATCCTTCAACTCAGCTTATCATCCTCAGACATATGGACAGACTGAGGTAGTGAATAGGATCTTGGGAACTTTGTTGAGAAGTCTGGTCACTGGACATCATACTAAGTGGGATTAGATTCTGCCACAAGCAGAGTTTGATTACAATGATTCACCGAATAGGAGCACTGGATGGAGCCCATTTCAAATTCTGTATGGAATGCAGCCAAGAGGAGTGTCTGAGTTGAGAGACATAGAACAGAGTGAGTTCAGGAGTGCTAGAGCATAGGATTTCGTTGCAGAGATGCAGAAGCTCCATAGCCAAATCAAGGAACAGTTGTAGAACTCTAGCCAATAGTACAAGCGTAGAGTTGATCAACACAGAAGAGATCTTGAATTTGAAGTGGGAGACTTAGTTTTAGCACATCTCAGAAAGGAGAGGTTCCCAAGAGGAACATACAACAAATTGAATATGAAAATGACTGGGCCATGAAAAATATTGAGAAAGTTTGAGGCTAATGATTATGAATTAGAGTTGTTGGATGGCGTGGGCATATCACCCATATTCAACATAGTCGACCTATATCCTTACAGGGAAYATGAGGCAGGAGGACTCAAAACTCAGCCAAAAATCCAGTGGGCAAAGCAAATGCCTATAGCAGAAAAACCACAAATGGAGAATATTATTGATCAAAGGGCTAGTAAGAAGACTAGAAGGAATACCTACTATCAATATMTGTTCAAATGGAAAGGACAACCCATGGAGGATGCCAATTGGATCTGTGAAGCAGATATCCAGAAACATGGAAGGACAGTGCAGGAGCTCATGGACAAGAGTCCATGGATTTTTTTCTAGAGAAGTATGATACAGGAGCATCCATACAAAAGGCACTTGAGGAGGGAAAGTCAACAACCAACATAAAATTTGAAGAAATCAAAATATTGAAGAACGTGGCAAGTTTAAAAGTTTTGATGTGAATGTAATTAAAGTATCATTAAAAGAACAAGAAGGCGAAACTTTAATGTAAGATCGAGGAGGATTGTAATTATGTCAATGTATTTATGGATAGTACAAGATATGTATCTTTTTTGCTCTTATATATCTGTTCCTATCGCTTATTATATGAGGCATTAGTAGTTAATAGTCTCAATTTGATAATATAACACTTATATGGTTGGAGGGAAAGCTCGATGAGCTCCTCTTTGTAAAAGAATATGAAAAATATATGTCTGATTATTATGGTAAGAAAAAAAAGAGAGAGAGAGGAAGATATAGATGTGTGATAGAGAGTATTGTGGAGTTTTGCTAAAACCCTTATGTACAGAGCACTCAATTTAATATAACAAAGAAGGCTTTGATCCAAATTCATGGTGTGTTATGTTCACTGTGTTCATCTTATGAATGGTATGTTCGAATTTTTCTTTCAATCTATGTTATGTGTTTGTTTCATGCTTATGAATGTTGAGTGAATGACTCTATGAGAAAAGAATAAGTTTCAATTGTTTCTCTTCCTGAGAAAATATGCAAGGAGTGCAGTGTTAGTCCACAAGGAGTGCGTTGACGAGTTTCTGAGTTAATCTTATAAAAGATCAGGAAGGATACTGGGGTTTTATTATCAGTAGGAGTGCAAGGTGTGCGTAGTCACTACATAGGAGGTGTGTAGGCCAAGTCATTGGTTGGAATCGTTTATCCTAGGAAAGGTTGGAATATTCTCTATCGCAAGGAGTGCACAGAGGTGGGTAGATTTCTCTGAGAGACAGAGGACATTTGGAGAAGTCCACAAGGTATGCGTGGGACGAAACCCAGAGAATTTATGAGTTTGCAGTAAAGATTAATCTCAGGAGAGATAGTGAGTACTTTTGTTCAAGGGAGTAATAAAGCTCAGGAAGGATAGAGTTTTCATCATTGCACAGGAAGGAAATCAAGAGTTTGAGTCACCCTCGAATTTCACAAATCTCAAGAGGGGGAGCGTTCATTTAGACTGGTAGTCGAAAATCACTTAGGAAAGTTCCTAAGGGTCGAACCCTTGAAGGACTCAAAGGGGAGGTGTATAATTTTCAGTGTGCAAGAGTTGAAGCTCGAAAGAGTTAGCGACGTAGAACTCTTCCAGAGGAAATATTTACCAAAGAATCGTTGAAGGAACGATGGAGATCTCTTCAGAGGGAAGATCTTGATTCACCGACAACTGTACGATCAGGGGGGGGAAGACTTTGCGATTCGGAAAAATCGCGAGGAGAAGAGCGTCAACTTTACGAAGTGTGAAGTAAAATCTGAGTTGTTGGTTGCGGGGAGACGTGGATTGTCAATCCGACGTAAGAGGAATTCTTGGATCAGACTTCGGGAGAAGAGAGGTGAGCTATATTTTGAAGAAATGAAGAGAGAATTCCCAAAGCGATTGGTAGTTGGGCCCCAGGTCATAGCCCGATGTCACATTGAAAGGGTCCAAAGGAAAAGAGCTAGCACTCGTTGGAGTATCAATTCACCAAATTGGGAATCAGGAGAATTAGTAGTGGCTCACATAAAAATACCCAAACTCTATAGTTATGAAGCACCTTTGGGTAGGCACTTGGTCACAGTCAGTGGTCAAGTGAGGGGAAGCTTGTGTTCGAAATAAATTCGCGCAAGTACAGGAGTTGGACCTGTGTTTATTTTATAGTTGTAATTGGGGTCTATTAGAGGCCTGAAGGACTATTCTGGTTCATTCCTGTGAAAGATCCGTCGACCGGGAGGTTAAGCAGTACCTGTTGAGGTGGGGCGATACATCAGTATACCTCTTCTTATTATTGTTTCCTTTTATCCCTTTTTGGTTACTATACTTAGCCATATTTCCATTTGTGGGTTTGCGAGCTTTCATTTCCATCCACTTACTCATTTCATAAGTTTGTTTCAACACATAGACCTTTTCTTCATTTTTGCGGGTTCCCAGGTTCAAACATTTACTCTCCTTTTTTCGTGAGCCTCAATTTTCACTTCAAGTTTCATGATCTACATTTCGACCATCACTTAACCTTTAGCCTCGTCATGGGTGTCAGGCTCCAAAGTATTTTATTTTTTATCCACTCGATTCCAACTGATCGTTCCTAGACACTTAGTATATTTTTTATCATCTCTACAACCACGGGTTGGAGGGTTCACAAAAATATTATATTGAAATTCTCTCACACATGGCCCCGCCATTTTCTTGCTTTTCCCAATACACATTAAGTATTGTTTAAATGCTAACAACTGTTGTGAATTCCCCGAAAAGATTGTAATTAATGGTGAAAGGCTCGAGGAATTCTTCATTAAAATCTCATTTAATATTCATTTTCCAAGGGATTAAAATATCATTATCTTTCTGAAAAGGTTTATTTGAGATCATTATCCAGCTGAAGAAATAGTTATGTCAACTTAATGGAAGTATCAACTCGAAAACAATTCTGTGGTGACACTCTGAATATCTTTGGCCGCAAGGATCAAAACTTCTAGTGGTCGAGAGCATATTGGTATTATTCCTCCCCTCTTACTGCACAAAAAGACGGGAACATAATCTGGACATCTAGAATTGTTTGTCTTGGTTGTGTCCCAGAGGTTTTTGATTGTAAGGAAATTGTTGCATGGTGTGTGGAAAAATACGTATTGAATCAAAGAATCATACAACTATAGGGACATTCTCCTATTTCTCTTTCACCTCAAGTCTTCCACAAGATGTTAAAGTTGTCAGAGTCAACTCTTACTTTCAAAGGTGAAGATTGCAAATAATATTTGAAGAAACATAACAATGGGCTTGACCTCCTGTCAAAGTATCTAGAGAATCCTACATCTATCCCAACAGAAATAACATAAATCTAGGTTGAATATGTAAAAAATCCATATCGAGAAATTGCATGGCTATTTACCAGAGTGACAAGTCATGAGAACATTGCTTCTATATCTCAGATGATTTTATATATTCTGTATTTTACAGTTCAAGAAAAATCTATTTTTGATTGGGGAAAGCTCATTTCTATCGAAATTTCTTTCCAATTGTCACACTACAAAAGGATATAAAATTCATTATGGCCTTTTATTTTATATTTGCTATCGTCCCTTATTTCCAATTCCCAAACTTAACCATCAGTAAAAGGGTAAATTATGAAATAGATCATGTTACCTTTTGGTACTAGGCATTGTGGAGGCATAAAACCCCTCTATTTTTCTATGGGGATATCTGTTGAAGCTACCAAATTTTACAGAAAAAGGGGACAATAGAGAAAATGGAGAATCACAGTGTCATAAGGATATTTTTCTCAAAATAAAATCCTTATTTTCTTCTGTATTATGTACCTGATAAATTATTTATTACAGATGTGGCAAGGAAATATAACTTTCGGTTACATTTTTTCCATGAAAAAAGGAAAAAGAAGTTTATTCCCCTACCATGGAAGATTGGAGAGTTTGTTTTCAGAAATATAAATAAAATTGATGAATTTGAAAATCATTTTAACAATGTGAGTTTAAAGTATGCTGAAAAGATCAAAGGTTTTAATCCAAAAAAAATCTTTGTTGGACATATGCTATCAGTAGGGTTCAATAACTCTTTCATTCAAACTGTCCTGAGAGAAGAATAAGAAGTTAACAACCAAAGAAATCATGTACATAACACTGACGATTTAGAAACATTACTTAGCAGTAATGATCTTTACAAGTAAAGGGGGAAAGGTCCCAGTGAAAGAAGTGCTCAATATCTAGTTGTCACTCCTAATAATACTACCTCCAGGAGCAGTGATCTAGTGGCCCACCCAATTAAAAATTCTGCCAATAGTAGTTCGAGTGGAGGGGGAGAGAAGAATCCTCCCTCTAGAAAAATTGAAAGTTCACACAAGTTTCTTGTGAGGAAGAAGAGAAAAACCCTAGTGTAAGAGGAAGGAAATAATCTTATAAAAAATGATATCCAAATATTTTACTTGGAAGATATGGAGCGAGAGGCAGACACTGAAAAAATTATTCCTACAATAGAACAACATGAGCATATTTCTCAGCAAGATTCTTTATTGAAATTTATTGGGAATGAGACCTTTAGTGAAGAAACATCCTTCACTTTTCAAAGCGTAGTTTTTGATAGAGAAACTAAAAAGCTATTTGTAGAAATAATTGACCAGAAAAATAAAAAAGGAAAGGCCCGCTCAGAGGTCGACCTCAAGTATATGCGACTGTCCCAGATTTCCAAAATTCATAGGGAAACTGAGGATGCACTTGATGACTCTATTGATGGTATAGAGGATGAGAATTCCAACTTAAAAGATAAGATCAAAGAATTGGAGACTACCTTAATGCCTCTTCCCATCCTGGCTAGTCCTTTAACAATCTTTAAACCAACTACACATGATATCAAGTTAAATGGATCTTCAAGTTTTCTCACAGCGGTCTGAAATTATGTTGAGAAAAAACATGAAAAAGAGATTGCCATTGATAATAGAGCGCTGGGAGGTATAAAACAATATTGTTTCTTTTGGTTCAAGGGAACATGCATTTCATGAGTATCTCCAAGCTGATTTTAAGAATGAAGAAGGATTTTCCACAGATGTTGTTTTACCATGGGATAAAATTCTCAAACATGACAGAATTGAAAAGGAGAGAAGAATATTCTCATTCTCCTAGTTGGATCAAACAACTCAATGCTTGCTATAAAGAAAAGATCAAGAATTTGATAAACATTGTCCAAACATGCAATGAAGCTATAGTGAAAAGAGAAGAATTATTCAGAAGGCTCACGAAGATAGATTTAGCAAGAAGCACTGGTGAGGTGCAAGATCCTAAATTAATTTTCAATTCAATGTTTATGACAAGGCAACAATTTGATGAACACATGGAGATACTAAAGGGATTGTCCACTGAGAAATTTAATGGCATAATTGAATATGGTGAAGAAGAGATAGATAATTGGCTTATTGATTATTCTATGAAAAATCAAGATATCGAGGAGTCAATCCATGACATTTCTCATGACCTAAGAGATTTAGAAGGTGAATTGCTTAATATCAAAATTAGAAATGAAATAAATGTTGATCCAATGAGGAATTACATTGAATATTGGTTTAAGAGGGAAATCGATCAATTAACTAAAGAGGGACAATAAACAACAGTTGAGACAATTCCTGTAACTATCAATGAGGAAAATAAAAGGACAGTAGCAAGCAAGGGGAAAATAGAGATATACCATCATAGTAAGTTTATGTTGATCACATTTTTCTATCGTTATCAGTTTTTCATCAAGTTACTCTACTTCTTTGATTAGAAAGGTTTAATCGAAATATGATAACTTATTCTTGTCTTCTTTCCAGTTCTTGCTACTTTGCCTTCACCCACCTTCTTCTCTCTGCAGTCTATTTCTTGTTTATATTTACTTTTATGGTCCGTGGGAGCCCTAATCCCAGTCCTTTGGACAAACACATTTTAATTTCAAAGCATTGTAATAGAATTTACTATTTTTCAGAAATCTCAAGAGAACTAAGTTGGGATAAGTTTTGACTCTGTTTTATAGCTCCTAGTTTTGAGTATAAAAGATTTGAGATTGGTCTATCATTTTCTTCCTTTGATATCCACATGTGTCTACTCTATTAAAGTTGTCTTATTTGTATAGATCATATTCTTTTATTTTTTATGTGTGATAAAAAATATTTAGTTTATCTATGATGGATGTGAGGAAATTTTACTTATGTTTTTTAAATGTGTGATGTGTGAGGTTACTGGTCATCTCTCATGAATTCTCTTTAAAATAAAATATTTTTTTATTTTTCTGCAACTTTTATCTTTCTTTGAATATAATAGTGGAATTTCTCATAGTCCTATATCATTTTGAAAATATAGAATTCAAGGAATATCATAAAATAGAGAGGAGTACCACATCTATAAAAACGTAGGAGGATTTCTATCCTTGTGAGGTTGTCATTTTGGTCCTAACGGATTCAAGCGTCAACAAGGGGAAAACATGTTGACTTACAGGAAAAGGGAGAGTTATTTCCAATTGATCCTACAACAAAATTACACCCGGAATTCAAAAGTATAACACACTTAGTAAAATTTCTTTGTCATGGAAAAGAAGGCTTGCTAAGATATTGTGAGAATTTAAAAGGAAATTATACTGAACTTAGTGAGAAGCTCAATCGTTTGGAGTTCGTGAACTATACATTTGTGGAAACAATTAACCTATTGAAAAATAATAATATGGCATTAGATTATCAAAACTCGACTTTACAACAAACAATTGCTTCAAAAGTAAAAATCTTAATACCAAAAAAAACAAATTATGAGATACTTTCATGAGATCCATAGTTTGACAGAAGAAGTAAAAGACTTAAAAACAAATATTGATAAGATGACAAATTTGTGAGAAAAGGTGAAGAAAACACCATTTGAGGGAAGATTGATAGTTAAAAATATCTCTACTATTTCATCACTAGTACACAGTGGGGGTGCTAAAAAAAAAGAAGGGTTTTTGCTATGAAATATATTGTGAACCCAAACAAGGAAATAGAAAATGAGAGATAGAAACATTGACTTGTCTTATGTCATGAAGTCTATGTTCAAGAACATTTTAGTTCTTTTAGAAAGAAAATTCCTTGTTGATAAAGTAAGAAGTCAAATAACAAAATCCATTAATGTGGATGAAATTAAAAGTGCTTGTGATGATACTGGGAATAGTAGACGAGCTTATGAATCTTTATTCAAATGTTTACCATATGGAATGATGAATACAAGAATTACTAAGGTTATATTATTCCTTGTCCTTTCCATTTAAAAAGAGCTCGTGCAAGAAAGAATGAAGAAACTATTGATCTCCTAGGTGAAATGCATCATATACAAGAAGAAAAGGAGATTGGACGAAAGGTTAGACACAAGCAAATTCATACTAAATTAATTACATTAAATAAAAAAAGAAAAGTATATGGCTTGACTTAGAAAGAACCTTACAAGCTAAGATTACATATTATGATATTTTTACAGAGGAAGCACATATGGAAAATTAAATTTTGTCATTAATTTGGATGAGAAGGAACTAATTAATAATGAGAAATATGAAAGAGTCTCTGTCACATTAATGAATAGGGTTTTGAATCAAAATATTAAAAATACAGAAGAAAAATATTTCTTTGTCCAGGTTGAGAATCACATTTGGTGGTTGGGCCTATTTAGAGTTGATAAGAAGTCCCACGAATCATTAAAGTGGGTTCTTCATCAAACTACAATACCCACAACAATTTCCTTATATAACATGGGGGAAAATCTACATGTTGAGGGTTATGGATCATATGAATTTGAATGACATCTAGACACTGACCTTAAAAAATTGAAATGCATATATAATATAGGTCGTGGTGTTAATTAAAAACATAGTTGCATATATTGTATGCACACAAGAAAAAATGACAAGTCACCATTAAGTTAGTGGTCAAATTGGATCATGAGTTGTAGACAAAATATGCTTCCAAATCGGGAAGACATAGATAAAAATATTGATCATGTACTACATATACCACTTAAAAGAGTACACATATGTACATTACATGCATTTATAAGAATTGTGGATATACTAATTTACCTTTACATTATATCTGCTTGGAATAAGAGCCCACAAGAAAGTGCTCAAAAGGTAATTAAAGAGATTGAAAAGGTCCTTTCTAATGTTGGTTTACATGGGGAAAATGGTGATTTTTTTTAAACATGTGAACCTATATGGAACTTGAGGCAATGCTCCTTCCAAACCATCCATTGGCGAGGTTAAGGCACGCTACTTTATTGAAGATATGAAAGTTGTGCTAGAAGATCAACATAAAATTTACACAACCTTATTGATGTCGAGGATGATCGAACTAATAATGCTAATTCTGCGGTAAGGAAGAAAAGGGTTTTGATGATGCTTTCTATTATGTTTTATATAATGGAAAAATAAAAATAATAAAAATTTGATGTAGGGGATGACATGTCGAAGCAGTAAAAAATTTCACAAAACAAATGGTTGAAGCATGTGGAGAACACCATATTACACATTACATGTTGAAGCATGTGGATAACACCATATTACACATTATATGGTAAATAATAGTTCTCCTTTTTTATAGTATATTTATTGTTATTTCTATTAGGTTCCTTATTATTATTTCTAAAATTTTCCTTTCAATGTGATGAAATAATTGATGTGTTGAATGTTACATCATATACTTTATGCTCATGATTCATGTTTTTTTCAAAGAGTATGGTAGTTTGGCGATTTGGAACACCCAAGGATTGGAAAATTCCCATAAGAAAGCGAGGGTGACCTATCAAAGAATCACTCAACATGGAGGATGTTCAACACAATCAAATTTTCTTATTCAAATGTTTCAATGGTTTTATAGGGGAATCATGTCAAGTTTTAATAAGATAAACATATGCGATTACCCTATTGAAGAATGTTCTCCTGCTGATCAGAGGAATTCAAAAAGGATAAGAGAATTTGACATAAGAGATTTAGAAGAATATACCAACCAAGGATAATTGGACAAGATAGACAAGAAAACAATACATTATGTTGTTTATTATCCACGATATTATGTTGGTAATGACATTTTCTGTTGTTTTAATGTGTTCTTATTTTCTTACCATTGGATAATTGTTGTTTTGTGTTGGGATCCAGTTGTAATCCAAAGATAAGTGTGCTCAAAAAATGAAATTTGTGTTTTAGGTTCAATTTAAATTGGAAGATGGGTCATATTCTACACTTATGGATCATATCTTGCTATGGATTTAGTTGAATAATATGTTTTGGTGAAATATTTTCACTTGTGAATTATCATCATTCCTATGCCAAAAGTTACAATACCACTCACTAGTAAGCACTTACATTATTTCTTCCCTAGAAATTTCTTCTTGATTGATTCCCTACAACTATTTACTCACAATAATGCGTGATGTCAATTTAGAAGTAGAGGCACATTGTTGAAAGGATTCTTTCTTGTAAGAATCTACATTTTGATGGTTCTAATCCTATATGTGATTGACCATCTACAACCTCCAAACTCCTAGGATAATAATTTTTTTAGAATCCAACAAAATCATTTCATGAGGGTAAGCATGTAATTTTTTTATGAATATGAGAATATAGTAGATTGAGCACCTATAATTAATCCTACAATTATTTATATGGAAGTTCATAATGTAATGAATTATGTTGCCTCATGTTCTTTCAAGTTATTTCATGACATGAAATCTCAACATTGCAGCTTTAATTCTATTTACATGCACATATTCGCTTGGAAAAATCCAATGATAATGCACACAAACAATGTGGAAATTAGATTTGTGGTGCGTATGTAAAAGGCTATGAATTAAAGAAAGTTGGGAGGGATTTTGGTTGTTTTGATTTAGTCACATTGGAGGTCTGCATGTATGAAGAGGGAATTGGTGGTTGAACAACAACATTGCAAAGCTCTATGGGTGGTGGTGAGGAATGGCCAAAGGTCTTCTAGTAAATCAGGATGGATATCTAGTAGCACTAGAATGTGGATGGATTTGGATGATGTTTTTAATCAGATAGTCACATATTTGATTGTTATCTCTTATTGATGAAAAGAGGGAAACATACATATATGTAGGACCACTTGGGAGTTATTATTACAAGCTAATCAAGTGTTTTTAGGTAAGTAATGATTATTACTTGTGGAATCCAACATATATTGTTGTTGTTCATTTTTTTAAACTATGACATCCCTTCTAGTTTGGAAATATGTTATCGAGAATAGGCATAAAAAAATTAAGATTTGTAAAAAACACCCTACTTCCTATACTAATGATTTCTATCCATTATATTTGTGAATGTTATTAGCGCAAACTCATGATTTCTTGTTTCCTTGTTTAATAGGCATTGAAAATAGGTTTTGCTCAATATCATAGGTGTTATGTATGCCTAAACAATTTTCTTTAGGGTTGACAATTCTTTAACTATGAAACCTTTCAGTGGGAGTTCAACTAACTATGATTCATTATGAAAGGAAGTTGGAATGCACACAACTATTTCTTATGCATTTGTCAGGTACATACTTTGTTCATGAGAGAATCATTCTATGGATGAATTGATTTATTCCATTATTTTGTAGGTTTCCATTGAGATTCAATATATACTTCTCCATGTTATCATTACTCTCTGATTATATAGTCAATGATCAACTTCCATGTGAATGTAGTCAAAATATTCTGGTTTATATCCTATATGTTCATGCACTTTATATATTTGACCATGTAATTTATTGCTTCGATTCATGGTTACCAAATTGTTTCCATGCATTCATCATTCTTCTATGGATTCTAGAATATTTTCTTAGATTTTCCCATCGCTTTCCTTATAAGATTTTTTTGTTTTACATTATGAAAGGATCTTTGAGCTTGAAATTGTGTGTTGTAATGAATGAACATTGCTAAATTGTTGTTTAATATCACGGTGCATAAAATGCTTGTCTAGTGGAGGTGTTATTAGGACACTAAATGGCCTTATTTCTTCTTAACTTTAATCACATTGTGTGGAGGAATATGAATAAAATTGATGAAGTGGATAAACAAGTTTTCCTGCCTCAAGTGTTGGTTGCACTAACTTTGCAACCTTAATCAAATATTCAAGGGAGATTCCAATCTCAAGGAAATCTTGATGGATGTATATGGGTTCATAAGACCATAAGAATTGATGACCCTGATGAATTTGGAAGAAGTTCAATCTAAACAACATTGGGTATGTTAAAAAGTTCTAGCTCAAGATCGAAGATAAGAATCTGGTCAAAGCTTATACATGGGTTTCTCACAAATTCAGGGACATTTTCAAGATCAATGGATTTTCAATAAAGTATTTAGGGCATTTTTCTTTTTACCCTCTTTTCCTTTCAAGGAAGGAAGTTAGTCATTTTATTAAAGATTTCATAACACCTAAGAAGAATGGATGTAATTGGGAAATTTTATTTTACATTGTAAAGTATTTTATAGTTGACACAAACATTTGTTGATTGTCTAATTATGTGATACTTTGTCATATTGTGCCCATTGTCCAAGCATGATTTCTTGTGAATTAGAAACCATCTATGAAATAATATTACTATTATTCAAAATAAAAAACATTTATGTAATGTAATCCTTCTAAGCAATTGCAAATGAAGTGACTATAATAGTTCTCTATTTCAATGAAAATGGTGTTATACTATAGATTGCATAGTGTGTAATTTACTACATTGTTCTACAAAATTAACTAGTTTAAGTAGTTTGTAACCAGAAAAATCTTTTGGTAACTCTACTATATAACTGTTTTGAAATGCTTCTTTGAGCAGTATCAAAATTAATTTAAGACTCACATTTCCATTTGAAACGATGACATTAAATTCTTCCCTAGAGGTTGATTGGATTACCCGCATTGTCCACTCATTATTTGACACCATGTGTTGAGTACCACATTCTTGTTCCATCAGCACAAACATCTCATTATTCAAATAAGTACTCTTATGCCACTAATGTTGACTATGTTCTTAAGACATTGAAAGTGCATTTGCAACTAATGCAACTCACTTGCACAAAACTTGTTACAATGTGGGTTGTCTCTATCTTCAATAAACTTGTTACCATAAAGAGGAACATTTTTGAATGCGTTTATTACAACCAAAACTGGTCTTGCTTTAGTCTATATGATTGAAAGTAAGTGTTTGAACTTTGCACATAGTATGGAGAGATATAAGACACTCTTGACTTATAAAACTAAACTTTTCACATAGTATGGAGATATATAATACACTCTTGCCTTCTAAAACTAAGAGGGTTTTTATCTGCATAAAGCTCACTTACATAAATCATATTTTGAACATATCTATGTTGAGTTGTAATTCAGTTTCATTTGAAAGGATGACAATAGATTCTTCCTTAGAGGTTGATTGGATGCAATCACTATCTAACACCATGCACCAAGTACTTATAAGACAATAACCAAAGGACTTCAAAGCTACCCCATAACTTCAAAGCTACCCCATAAGACAATAACCAAAGGACTTCAAAGCTACCCCTTGTAATTTCAAAGGATGAATTCAGTTACCTCATTCAATTGTTATGCAATACCATTCAAGCAAATTTCAGTGAATACCATCATATATCATATGTATTCAACTTTTAGCATGAAGTGCCATTGCTCTCACATAAAATTTAATCCTTGACTAGACATTAACCATCAAATGGCATTGTGAAAAAATATGCACTATCATGGGAACATAATGCATGATGTGAGTTATCAGTTCGGTAGTAATGTGAATCATTTCATTGATGGAGATGAATTTTGAATGGTTTTCAAATGTACTGATGCAGGCTCATATTATGAAAAATGATCATTCATATTCATCATATTAGGTGATTGTGCATCCAAAACCTTTAATGGTTTTGTAACACTTCATGTGATCAATATACACACATTTGTTGAGTTTGTATTGCGTTTAGGTGGTTATGATGAACCCTGCATACCTAAGAGATCAGAGTCTCACATTCTGCAACCCAAATATGTCACTCTATGCCCATATCTCCAGCCTGGATTCTACTGGGTCTTCCTTAAGTATGAAAATTGATTCTATGACTAGTAATTATATATACCATGATCAATTGTATGGATAATAATTACTTCTTAAAAAATTAGATGAAGGTAGCATGGATCCGCCAGAGCTGGAAAATTCGTTATCTCCACTATGGCGACATTCACTCGAGCATATATGTGCAATATGTTTTGCCATTCTTTGAATTTCTGGCTTAATTTTGTTGGATAGATTATACAACAGTCGTGATAATTCTATCTTCAACACAATTAATTTTCTAGGCAATGGTTTGCTTCCCAACCCAGCAATGGATTTCATATGGTGAGAGCATTGTCCCAAAACATATATGGACGTTGGGTATTCCAATAAATTGATTTCAAACAATTGCTTATCGTTCATCGTACTCAACAACGAACAAAAAATGATTAATTTTTGTGGCCATAAATTCCTATGATGGATGACAATGATGACAACAATACCGAGATCTTCATTCACTAGAGATTTCCATTTAATATAGTGAGTGTGTCACTAGAGATTTCCATTTAATATAGTGAGTGTGTTTTATTGTGTATAATTTATCACCTTTA
This sequence comes from Picea sitchensis, assembly GCA_010110895.2. Classification (NCBI taxonomy): domain Eukaryota; kingdom Viridiplantae; phylum Streptophyta; class Pinopsida; order Pinales; family Pinaceae; genus Picea; species Picea sitchensis. Next base: position 102,405 of record SNQJ01S0004761.1, read on the forward strand.
ACATAATGAATATATGAGTGAAGATGTATCTAAGCTATGCACTATGTCCCTCCATTCTATTACACACTTGTTGCAATAAAGATCCTCTTATCCCCACCCAAGTGCATAACCTATAGGTTGAATATGCCAATTGTTGAACCTGCTAAAAATAATTTCTCTTTAAAAAGTATAACTATACATGTGTGAACCAGATTATTAATGAACCATTAAGTAATATTAATAATCAAAGTATGCATAATTTCTCTTTAAAATGTAGAACTATACATGGTTAATTATACATGTGTGAACCAGATGATCAATGAGATAATTAAGTAATATTAATAACGAAAGTATGTAGCTTAGAGTACTGTATTTATCATGTCATTGTATAATGTCATTTTGCATCCTATAGAATCTATTCTACACCTAAAAATGAACTATTGATTATTAAGCTATTAATCCATATTGTTATATTTGTAGTGGATGCCCCAATCTTATAGTATGTGTTTGAAAGAGATAAGTTTAGGTGTTTGGATAGTGTATATTTTTCACAAAACCCATTCATAACTTAGGAAAGGGTTATCAACAAATTAATTTTGCAAAAACAACGATCTACTTGTTTTAGAAGTTGAAAATTCTAGGTAATTTATACATAATCTAGCTTTCATACAAACATCACCATATGGAAATATTAGTGCTCTAACATTATGTTAAATGAAAATGGTAACAATTTCATAGAAATGTGAAGATATGAATGCCTCAGTATCTTTCAATTCATTGATAGATGGTTCCTGAAAGATTAACAATTTCACAGGAAATTGCATATAGGAATGTCTCAATATATTTCAATGCATTGATAGTTGGTTCCTCAAAGATGGACATAAGGTCACATGCTTACCTTCTAGTATACATATATGACAGTTAGAAAATATAAAACAATATCAATTTACTCATATAAGTTGTGAAGGTATAACAATTTCCCCCAAATGAATGATAGATCTAAACATTATTGTCAAAATACTTGTCTAGCATAATGCCTCTTACACCATTCTTCACAAAAGAAAAGAAAAATTGGCCATGTGGCCAAATAGACCTACTGAAAACACAATCGAGAAAACAATGTTTTCTAATACAATAACAAAGTTTGGTGGGTTGGGATCGAGAGGCTAGCAAAGGGGATGGTGATATTTGAAGCACAATATATCTTCACGTTTGAAAGGGATTCATGTGTCTTCATTCTCACTCCTTATGTTCTAGTGTCATTTCATTTTAAAGGTTGTTCAAGGGAAGGTAATCCTAGTGAAAATCGACTGGATTATGAGAGTAATTTCTTGACAGAACCCTAGTTGACAAGTCAACATAGGAAAGCCTCCAGACTAATCATCCATTGGCAGTCAACATGTGAATGATTGAGAAGTGAAGTGAAGTAAATTTTTAGAGAGATGAATAAAATCAATGATAAGGAAATCAATTGAATTTGATTAAAATGCCATTAAGAAATTGTATTGGAATTCCATGGTATCATTAGGGGAGAGTGAAATGAAATCACTATGTTGGTGTAGTGATTACCTCTCATGAGATTGCCAATAATAACTTGTTTCACACAAAACAAATTGTACAACAAATTTGTGGAGCATCATAAATATCCATTAGTGTGTTGATAGCTTCTATGTTTACCATTGGAAAATAAAAACATGACTCAAAAACTTAATGATTATCTTATCTTTTGAAGGGCTCTTTGATGGAGTTTTTGACCAAACCTTTGGCAATCTGTTAGTCGAATGTTTAATGTAGATATAATACACAATGGGTTGTATAATACACAATGGTATATAAAAATTCAATGGGTGGTATACTAATTTGTATC
>SNQJ01S0004761.1:139941-162846 GCA_010110895.2 Picea sitchensis
CAAGTAGTCAAACCTGTTGTAACTTCTTCTCTGTGTTTCACTAGGTCTTCTTGAATAACCCCTTTGTGTATGGCTCTCAAAGTAGTTATTGTTCCTATTGTTAGCTCTGCAATTTACAACTTTATGTCCAAATTTTTTTTTATTTTTTTTTTTAACATAAACGGATATGGAGCTTTATTTAGATTAAGGCAGAGGGGGTTGCCGAACCCTTACAGATCATCTCAGAGCTAACGCTCTGTAATACAGTTCCAGCCAGATTCTTTTACCAAAACAAACCAGAATTACTCCTAGGAGAACGAAATAGCTAAGAGAAGGACTACTAGACAAGCTGGTATTCTGGGCTGGGGCTCCTTGCAAAATTGAGACGGCTGCTCCGCCCTTAGCGCTTTCCTTTGCTCCCGGTGCTGGTGGCCGCTTCTGCAGATGCTTCAGAGATCTTGCTAAAAGCTGTGGTTAACTCCTCCACTTTCTGCTCCAGGTTGCAGAGGCGCTTGCCTAAGTCGCCCATGAGGTTGGCTGCATCTTTCAAACCGACGTGAATTTCATCAGATAATTCATCTTTGATGTCTTCCATTTCAAATTTCAGAAGATCCCACTTTTGCTGGTTGGTGGAGGCCCTTATGCTTTCTAGTTCAGATCTAACCAGATCGATTCATTCTTTTGGCGTGAGGGGGGTGTTAGAAGTCGAGTCCATGGCTGCTGTGCTTAAGAAGTCGTTGTTCCTCTCTTCCTGCGCGTTGCTCGTCCTCCGTCTTGACTGTTGAAGAGTTGGCCGAGCCTTTTTTAACTGCAATGCCCCTGTCCCTATTGGTGCTCTTCACGGATCGAGTAGAAGGCCGAATCTCTGCATAAGGATCCTGTCTGTCCGACTGGAGGAATGAGTTGCCGTCCTTTCTGACTGAAGCTAGGTCGATGTGAAAGAAATCGATTGAGCAGGTCTGCATTAGGGGGTCGGGTAATGGGAAATTGTCCCATTGATGATCAACTGTCCTTTATTTTGCAGGGACCCGAGATTCGCCTCTTTATCCGCGTCCACATTCAACGTCCTGAGCACGTGGTAGATTTTGAATTTCTTCAGTTGTTCCAAAAGAATTAAGATCTTTTTATATAGTTGAGCTAGCCTCATATCCTTAGGCGGATTATGGAGGTTTATGGCATCCACTACCTGCTTTGAGTCCCCTGCAATTATGACTTCTTTAATGCCCAACTTGAGAACTTGATTCGGGCCTTGCCAGAGTGCTAGGTATTCGGCCTGGTTGTTAGTGGCAATTCCAAGGCCCCATGCGAAGGAGAGTTTGGTTACACCATTGGGATCGAGAAGAGTTCCTCCTCCCCCTGCCCTGCCAGGGTTGCCTTTCGAGGCTCCGTCAAAGAGAAGCCACCAATCATCTAGAGTCGATCTCCATTTTAGAAATTCTTGTTCCGGCAAATGAATATCCCACTTTCTGGTTTTTGGAGGAATAGGTTGGTTGTTATTCGGGTGCGCTGCTTTGAGATTCTTCAGCCAGATCGCTTCTCCCTCGGATATTGTGGCGGAATTTTGAATGGAGGGTTTTGCATTTATAGCTTCTGAGATCATGGTCTGAACTTTGATGGCCACCTGGGTTGGCAGTCTTTTTTCTTCTTTAAAAATCCTGTTGTTTTGCTCTAGCCATATCTTCCAGCAGGTGAATTTTGGAATCCACACCCAAATTGTTTTGAGCAGGTTCTTTTTTGTTAAGTCAAACGGAGACAGAGAAAGCCAACAGTTGAAGAGCTCCTTGCTCTCAGATGGAAGATTAGTGGCTAAAGGCCCTACAAGGAACCCCCAGACTTCTTTAGAGAAATCGCATTTGAAAAGGAGATGATCTATGGTTTCTTCTGAATGAGTGCACAGGGGGCAGCGGGAGGGCCCATTCCAGCCCCTTCTCTTCAAGTTGTCGAAGGATAGAATGCTATTGTGAATGAGAGTCCAGGAGAAGAGGTCTACCTTGGGGATAGAGGGGTAGTTCCAAAGGGCTTTCCACGGTCCAGGGTTTGGAGGAACCCAGGGGATGCCCGTGACTATTTTATAACCAGCTGTTGCAGTATAAACCCCTGAGCTTGTTCCCCAACCTCTTTTGTCTTTGCTTTCAGCACTTAGAGGCGATTTCCCTTGAAGTAATTCCAACAAGTTGGAGGCTTCCTCGTTGAGTTCTTTCGGGTAGTTTCCAAGATTCCAGCCTTCCCAAGTGCGCTTGGGATCATTTTTCCAACGAGATATGTCCCAAAGCGTTCTGCAATTTTTGTTCAACAACCAAGCCTTGATATGCTCTATTTCTCTTAAGTCCGAGAAGGGTAGCTCTCCGAGGATGGAGTCTTCCCAAATACTAATCTTTGAACCATTCCCTGGAATCCAAGTGAGATGATTGCTGAGGATAGGCAAGGCTCTTTGGCACAAGTGGAAAATGGGCGATCTTGTTCTTGTCATTGCAGGCTTTTCCAAGCATCTATCTCGATCTCCTGAATAATATTTCTTTATTAGCATTTGGTTGCTCCAGGATCTCTTTCCTGTTATCATGTTCCAGAGCAACTTCCCTCCCATGGCTAGATTGTGGGCAGCCACGTCCCTGATGTTTAATCCTCCTTCCAGCTTTGGTTTCTTTATTTTTTCCCACTTTACTAAATGAAGCTTCCTTTCACTGTTCTTACCTCCCTCCCAAAAAATTTTCCTGAGAAGCTCATCAATTTTATTAGTGATTGTTTTGGGGTCGAGAAGAACCGAGCATTGATAAATTGGAAGACTAGTGATAAGCGAATTCATCAAGACCAATTTGCCTGCTTTATTGAGCCAGTTAACTCCCCAAGCTTGGATCTTAAACTTGAGTTTGTCTACCAAGGGCCTCCAGTGAGCTACTTGTGAGAAGGACTTGAAAATTGGAATGCCAAGATAAATGAAATTATCCCATGTTGTGAGTCCTTTCATTTCTAAGACTCGGATTAGCTGTAGCATGTCTCTGGGGTTGCAGTTCCAGATGTAAATAATGCTTTTGTGGTAGTTAATCTCACTGCCAGAGCAGCTTTTGTAAATGTCTAACTCTGATTTGAGGTTTCTTGCTGTTTTTAAAGTGGCAACCCCCAATAGAAGGGTGTCATCAGCGAATTGCGTGTGGCTGACCTCCTTAACAGTCGGAGTTACTTTTATGCCCGAGATAGCTCTCTTATGGAGAGCGTTTTGGAGCTGAAAGCTAAGCACAGATGCTTGAATAACGTACAACAATGGGGAAAGAGGGCACCCTTGCCTCAAACCTCGAGAGGCTTGAAAGAACTTGATTGGGCGTCCATTGATCAAGGGAGCAACCCAAGGAGCCTTGATGCATTCCTTCACCCAATTGATGAATTGTTGATTGAACCCAAATATCTGCATAACTGCAAACATAAATTCATGCCTTACACGGTCAAAGGCATTAGCTAAATATAGTTTGACTGCCATACCTTTTTCCTTTTTCGTGTAGCTTGAGTGTATAGCCTCTTGGACAAGGATGATGTTGTTGTCTAGAATGTACCTCCCATGAGCAGAATCCTCCTTGGTTTTCCGGAATCAGACGAGGTAGAATTTTTTTTAAGTCTATTTGCTATAATTTTGGATATAATTTTATACCCTGTATTACAAAGGGAGATTGAGTGCGAAGCGAGCCAAAGCTTTTAGCTCCTTTTTCTTTAGGGTGTTAGTGCTAAGAGAAGCTGGATTTGTACTACCACCCGGTTATTGGGACACAAAGCCCTCATAACCATTTTTCTTAAATCTTTTTTAATAATATTCCGGTGATTGGATGTGAAGCGTGGGGTGAAGATCCATCGGGATCTGGTATGCTCGAGGTGCATTAAAGGCATGCTTCAACCATTGATTTCGCTCACATGTGATAGGTCTGGAACACCAATAATCTGTTATCCTCTTCTGTAACCAGAGTTGGGATTTCTGAGAATGGGTAAGAGTCTATCTCCAAAGCCTCTTGATCCGGAGCTGTATAGAGGTCTTTGAAGTAGGAATGGGCTGCCTCTTTGATTTCTTCAGAGTCCTTGTAAATTTGTCCTTGCCAATGGATTTCGCTGATATTGTTGTAATTGTTCCTTGCTTGGGTTTTTTTATGAAAGAAAGAGGTATTCCTTTCTCCTTCTTGGAGCCAAAGTGCTCTCGATTTAACCCTCCAGTAGACTTCTTCTTCTCTGCTGATTTTGTGGTATTTTCTTTGCATATCAGATTCTTGATTGAGGAGTTCCTGGGTAAATTGAGCTTCTTCCATAGCGCCGGGTGTTTTCGAGTTCACGAATTTCCTTTTCTTCGGTTCCTAGATGTTTGGCCTAGAATTTAAGATTTAGTTTGAGAATTCTAAGTTTCTCTTCAGGACAAAGGGAGGGGGCAGGGCAGGGGAGACTCCAGTGGAGGGACAAAGGGAGTGGAAGGATTAAGTGGAAATCGCATGAAGGGGTTGAACTTGAAGGGAGGGGCCAAGAGTTGGTGGAGGAGGGAGGGAGAGACAAGGAGATTGGTTTGTGGTCTGAAGTAGAAATAGGTAGGACTTTGGGCCGTGGCTAGCAGGGCCAAGAAGAGAGGAAGGAGGGGGCGGACTAGAAAGCGATCAGTCGGGCATAATGTGACCGGGCCCTATCCTCCTATTAGACCAAGTAAATTTACCATTTAATGGGATCATATCTTCAAGTTCCCAGTCGGAAATTAAATCTTCAACCCATTCGAGGCGGTCTCCGACCTCGATCCCCTTTCTTCTCGGCCAGCAAGAGGGTGACATTTAGATCCCCAGCCACTATAAGGTTTATAGGATTTCTTTGATTAAGAAAAAGGGCTAAGGGGTGCGACCGATGCTTTCTTTGATGGAAAGCAGGAACATATAAGTTAAAAGACTTACGGTTAATGCGGATCCTTTATCACGGCTGACTTGAATTGTAGAGAGCCGATGGGTGGTTGCTGCTTCTTCTACTAAATCGATTCTTGAATAGTCCCAAAGCGTTGCTAAGCCCCCTGAGGCGCCTCGGGCACTTACTACCCGACTTGGGCCTTTCTTCCAGAAAAAATTACTTTTACTGCCCGGCTCGGGCCTTTCTTCCAAAAATAATTACTTGCCCGGAGGAGATCTTCCTCCTCAAGTTTCGTCTCCTGGATAAGGAGGACTTCAGGTCTTGCGAGCCTTATTAAGTCTCTCAAGGCTTCTTCTTTGGTCTTGTTGCCTAGTCCTCTGCAGTTCCAGGAGACTAATTGCATTATTTACTTGCTTGAGGAAGGGGTGCCCCTTTCGGCGTCCTCCCCTGTTTCGACCCCTGTCTGGTGCTTATCATCTCCGGGATAGTGTGCTGTGAACCCTGAGCTACTTCCTTGTAGGATAGTTCTTCCCGTCTTTTTTTCTCTGTCTTTCTGCCTCGTTTTGGCTGGTCAGGTGATCCTTTTGGGCTACTTACTTCAGTTTCCTCCTCGCCCACAGTTTCGGCCTCAGTGTTTGTGTCCAAATCGGTGTTTTCCTTGCTCGAGCTTATGATTTTGACTCCTGCACTGGGACTTGCTGGGGCCCCTGAGTGTTGAATGCCTCCTTCTTCAATAACTATAGAGGGATTACCTTGTGTTTTTGAGTTTCCTTGAGCACTATTCTTAGAGGTGCCTTCCTTGGGTGGTTCCCGGTGCACCTTTTCTCTGTTTTTAGTATTCTGCGAGTTTTTCCCTCTCTTTACTTTTTGCCATCCTTCTGCCTCCTCCGTCCCACTAGCTTGAAGCTTGGGGCAATTCCTTTGAAAATGACCGTATTCCTGGCAGTTCCTGCACTTGAACGACAGGTGCTCATAATCCAATTTTTGGTAGTGAGTCCAAGAGCCAACGGTTAACTTGACTGCTTCTGGAAGTCCTGCCTCTAGATCTACCTCCACACAGATTCTGGCGCATGTATATTGTCCCTTATTGTCTACTTTGTCAATAAACTTTCCTACTCCATTCCCGATTCTTTGCAATGATTCGAAGTCCCAGCAATGCAGAGGGAGGTTAGGAAGTTTAACCCAGACTGGCACTTCCTTAGGCATGTCCACCAAGGGGTTGAAGTCAGGTGTCCATTTGTTTAAATAGAGACCCTGGGTCCCCATGAAGTAAGGTCCGTTTCTGAATACCAAATCTCGGTCTTCTTCAGAGATGAATTCGAAAACGAAATAACCTCTTCCCACTGGATAGCAGGTTACTCCATTTGCTAGATTAGGTCTCCAGTTCCGTTGTATCCAATCGTCTGTTGTTTTGGTAGATGGCCACAGGCCCATAAACTGTCCCACTAATCCTCGATTGGCTAGAGCTACTGCTATTTTCATTGGATTCTCTTCAGGGAGAGCAATTTCAGGAATTTCGTCCAGTTTCTTTATAAACTTCGGGATCTCTGGAGGAGAAACCTTCTTCCCTTGGTTGTGGATAAGCCTGCGGAATGCGTCCTCGACCGATTTCATGGAAGAGGGGGCGGGAATCCCGCCCCCAGCCGCTTCCATGAGCCCCTCTGCGTTCAAACCCTAATGCTCGCGCCAGACTAAACCCTAACGCTCTCGCTCAAGACCAAACCTGGGTACCCCGACGAAGTTGTCTTGGCACTATGCATGCATTTACCCACTGCTAGCAGACCTGTTCAGTATCCTAGCAGGTTTGCAAACACTTCCCACAACTCTCAAGAAATTATTGATATAATTTATAGATATCCATAAGAGTAGGGTGATGCTGAAAATTTCAGTTTATGGCATATTCGTTATTTTCTGGCTGCTTTAATTTTTTTCTTGCTAACTTTCATCATGGTCTTAAAATAGTTCATTCATGAAACTAATTTTTCGAGGACAGGAAGGAAACATTGAGTTGATTTCTTAAAACAAGGGACAACGTAAAGGGATTTTAATGATAGTCGTGTCTGCTCTCAAATGAAAATTGAAACCAAAAATCAATTATGAACAAAAAACCATCTTTAACTGGTCTGCATTTTTTAGAAAAACATAGTAGTTGATGCTCTTACAGTCTTTGATAGTTGTTTTAAGATGAAGCATGGTGTTCTCCTCTTCTTGAACCAAAAGGTGACACAGGCACGGTTTAACCAGAAAGCAGTGAAAACAAACAAAATAAAAGAACCAAGAACCAGAAAATAAATCAAAACATAAAAAATATAAACAAAGATGGATTTGAAAACATCATGCAAAAAATCATGATTGATGCGAAAGTAGTCCTACTCGTGGTACCTTGGGTAAGGGTTGAATTTACAATTTAGAATTATTTATCTCTTTACTTTCCATTTAAAATTTTCATAATAATACTACGGCTTTGAAAAGAAATATTCAACGAAAAGCAGAGAGAAAAGGATCATAAGGACTTCCCTGACAATCATCATGTTATGGTTCTCTTGGTGCGCCCACTTGTGCTCATGACTTCATTATTACAAAGAGAAATAGTGAGGAATAAAACTAAAAGAAAACCTACTCCTAAACCTACCCTAAATACTAAACAAATCATAATACTAAGTGATGTCATGCTTCCAATGTAGCCATCAGAGTAACTCCAATCCTGCAATGGAAACAAAATCAAACATTACTAACAATAATGGTAGTATATCAAAAAATGACATAAATATATCACACTTGTCTTCATAATCATCATTTAAAAGCAAATTAAGCATGATCTTACCATTCCCTTGAATATTCTTGTTGTATGAATCCTCTAGCCATTTGACAATCTTATCGTGATAAGGGTCATAATGGCATGGATGAGTGCAAGTGATTTTGGAAAACTTGTCAAGATTATGGGGAAATGACATAACCATCAACCAAGGTTGAAGTACCCCATCCTCTTGACAATTCTCTAAGTGTTCATTAATTTCTTCAGATGGAGGATCTAAAAGAAATATGTCACGCCTACTTCCAAGATACTTAGGTAAAAACAAAGAAAGCAAAACTTTATCTTTATTATGAATTTTTTTTATATACGAATATTCAAGCCATCCTAAGATCCTGTCACAAAAATGATTTTGATGAAACGCATATATCAATGGGTAAATAATCATAAGAGGATTTGTGACATCAATTATATCATTGGTTTGAATGCTTCCTTTGATGAGATTGATCATTTCAAAATGTGAAGTATAAACATTAAAATTCGAGCTAATCAAAGAGTGAATATGCAACGCAGAATGTTTGATCAGCATAAGATAGAATGCATCATCTTTTTCAACAATAAACTGTGTAAAATCATCTCGCAACATGTCCTTTTCCCATATGAGTGATGAAAGTGAAAGAGCGTCAAATCCGACTTTATCAATGTTATGTTTGGAATTAACTTCATCAAATCTTGGCATATCAAAAGGATATGATTGTGGCGGAAACGAGTAGGATGTTGTAGGTAAGGTGTCAAGTCCAACAGAGTCTAGGAAGAGATCAGGATATAAAGAATAAAAGGAATAAAAAATAAGCACATGAAAAGAATCTCTTGAACTACGATAATTAACAATGGTATTCTCAAGACATTTCTCTTCACTTTCTTTAAAACTCTTACTCTGTTTTGGTGACGAATTTCTCAACATAATATGATCATCTAGATTTGCCTTCTGTATGATAGATAATTCAAAATTTACGTGACAAACGTCTAGTCTTTCATGTGGATAAAGTACATTTTGAGGACGAATGTTTAAGGTTTCTCCTTCCAATTGCATATCTTCTTCTCTAATCAGTTTCATAGGAATGTTAGAATGTTCAAGATGATTTTTGTCACTTAAGGGTTCTTCAATGACTGAGTTTAAATATTGATTAGAGCATGAGTTACAAGAATGATCTTCTTCCGTGATGGTCGAAGACTGAAAATATAATGATTCAGAGGAAAAACCAGTTTGGTTTTCGATAAGAACCTGGTCAATAGATTCTACCTCCTTTACTTATTCAAAATTTTCGGATGGATTCCCCTCATCCTGCGAACTAAATTCTTCTTGCAGTTGAGTGATAGGATTTGCAACTGGTTCTTCATTCATGATTGAATATGACTGAATGGAAGGGACGTAAGCATCACAGTGGAGATTTAATACAAATGGCATGTCATCAAGATTAAATTTATAGAGGATATGATAGATTCTTGTCGAAAATTCTTCCAAAGATGAACCGCCATTGATTAGCAAAGTCTGAAATTCTTCACATAATTGATTGAAATCATAAATTTCAAAAGCATCTACAAATTGAAACCAATAAAAAATGTGGCATGCTGGAAAGGACTCAAACCAATGTTTAATCCGATCTCTAAAAGTAAAAGCGAACAATCTACATAAAACTCTTAAATCTGAGATGTCATGTTTGATGCATTTGCACCAAAACTTGTTAAGGTGGTATTTAGCATATGTATTGCCTCCACCATCAAAGGTGAGTTTGGACAAGCAAGAGACTGTCTCGTTGGGAACATCGGGTAATGAGAAGTGGAAAGCATGTTCCAACATAGTGATTTGGGGAGCCATGGGGAAATTGAATACATTTAAAATAAAGGCTCCTATAAGGCTAGCTTGTCAGTCGACCCTCCTCCTAGCGCCATTTGTTGACGGGTGAAAATGACCGCTCGTCAACTGGAAGAGTGAATCCAGTCCAGGGTTGTCTAATTAACCCAAGTCGTTTGGATTGACTCACTCTGACGGGTTTAATGGCTCTGTTGGCCAATCTAAAGTCCTAAAGGAAATGAAAAAATAAATAAAAGAAACGAAATAACTCACTAATTACTAATTACTGATATAGATATGTACATCTAAATATATATACATTTTATTTAGATAATATTAATATAATAGTTCTGTTTATCTAATTCATATATACAAGATGTACAAATCATGAGTTTTAATCTGAACGCATAAAAAATCAAATGTATAATGGTTCTTTTGATGAAAGTAGATAAAGAAAGAAAAAGTACTGTTTGTTTTTTGATTTGTTCTTAATCTATATGCATTTGTAGGATCAAATATTAAACTACTTATTTAAACAAAAAAATGTAGACAGTGAAAATTATACTACATATAAGAATTTCGATTATAAACAAGCAAAATAAAAAAAAAAGAACAGACTAACTTATTAATCACTTGAGGAGTATGCATCCAACTATTTGCGTAAATCGTACATCAACCCATCCATGAGATAAATCTGTTGTGCATCTCCACACTGTTTGGGATAAACGCCAAACTATACATTGACTAGTGTATTTAATTGATAAAACAATAGGACGCAAAATAATAACTGTTGTATAATAGACTGCAAGTAATAACGCATAAGATAAATCCGACAGTTACAACTTGCATTTAATCAATCAACGTGTTTAAGGTAAATCCCATAATATGAATTGAATGATGATTCACTATTTTCATAGAATTGAAGCATAAAATCGTGAACTGTGAGAGAAAAACTATCTTGACAACAAAATAATCTGTGAAGATGAAAGCTATCAACAGTCATCAAATTATCAAGATAAACAAATTAAAGGCAACAACAACATTTAAAAATGGCTAAAGCATAAATTCAAATACTTGTTATGTCCAAATTCGAGTATAAGTTGTTCACAACTAGCCCCAGGCCAGGATGTCTCAGTTACAAAAAATAATGGGTTTTTAATGCGTTCAAAAAGGTAATTGTTTCCTCTTTTGAGATCATATATTGATTACAAAAATAAAAGGGGGATCTAACCAACCAGATCATACTAAATCCTTTAAAGCTCAAAAAAGTTCATTTCTGTTTGTACAAAATGTATCAAAGATATGGCTAGCAAGTCTCAAAGATACTTGAGATCAATTAGTAACCATGAACTCCTTAATATCCTGAAAACAAAAGGAAAAATAAAGAGATTTAGATACATATTTAACCCTTAGTTTGCAAATTTCAAATTTACATAACTGGCTACAGAATCTGCTGATTCTGTAGCTCGTTATTTTAGTAAATGAAATCCAATTTATTGAATGAATAAAACCATCTAATTTATTTAGAAAATAACCCTATTTTAAGATAAAGGAATCATACATCTAATTGTAAATCAAATCGTATCAGATGATCTTAGAATTCACTATTGTTGTTGTTGTCTCAACATTCTTTAAAATGATATTTTCTGTAGTTTTCATGCGTTTTTTTTTTACAGAGGCATTAGGCTATATATTTTGCTCATGGGTATGTTCAACAACTTGTGGATCAGGTAAGGGTTCACAGTGGGTGCCTTTAACACAAGCCTGGGTAGATGTTGTAGGATAGATTATAGTTTATTCGATCATAGGTTTGTCAATTTCTAAAATGTTGGGGTTAGCAAAGCCAATTCGGGTCAAAAAGGAATCCTAATCATTGTTCTGCGATTTCAATTGATGCACCAACATAATTTTAATCAGGCCATGGTGGAAAAGACTTGAGCCTAAACGTTTCTTTTTATATCTCCTAGCCATTTTGTACAAAATCCTCCATAGATAATATGGCACGTTTAAAGGAAACCCTATGAAAATCATGAGCAGACGCAGATGATAAAGAAACACAAGACCAAAATGGACTTCACAAATGACAAACTGTTTCATCACTGCAATCAACCCAAAACGCTTACCTCAACCACAAAGAAATTCTAATATTTTTACCTCTAAAGGACGAGTTGTATCTCTGGAATGATCCAATTTTGGGGGGAATTGCCTGCGACGAAGGTAAAAGGGCTCATTTCAGTTTCAGGTTTTCAAGGTTTTGATCTAATTCATAACCGTTTTCTCATAATAGCTCCCGCAAAAACGTGTCTCTGGCAGGCAATTACGGGGTTGAGCGGACTGTAACAGAAGCAAATCAAAACAATTGTTGGTTTAGATGACAGAGGTAGGAGAGGTAAGTCTGAGTGGATACCAATAAAATAAGCAAACAGTCTGTGTGATCAAAATAAAGATATGTAGGTCTTGGTTATGGGATTTGAACACTCCTAGTCATGAATGTTCCAGTACATCACACTACCCAAGATCTAAATTCGAAGTGAGAGGCATGTCAACTCATTATTCCATCCAACCAATGATGTATAGGATATAGTTTTGATGTGTTTAATTCCCATAACATGTAACGGGTACAGTTGATTTGCAAAGGATAGGATATAGATATGTTTTTTCAAACCAAATGCTAATCAAATTTTGGTATTTTAAACAAAGATAAGTGTATAATCAAATAGCAATTCAACATAGGCATTTCATTGGTATATGATAAGCTCAAAAAAATTATAAAAATGAGGAAGTTGTAAGCCTATTTCCAAATATTTTAACCAAGCCTTGGATAAAATCAAAATGCGAAATTAAGTTTCAATTGCTTGCTTCATGCTTACAATCATGAATCAAGCATGAAAATGCGAGATAAAAGTAAAACGAGGAATAATCAAACATCCTTTTTTAACAACCCAATAATCACCCTAGAATAGTGACAATTACAAGATGGGGTGATGGCAGCTACAGGAGGTGTTATTTGTCATTCGAAATAGCAAAAATATGTGGGGCTACCAACAATATGTCAAAACCAGGGAAGGAGAATTGGAAAATAGTAAAGAGGGTCTTCAGGTATTTGCATGGCACTACCAATTATGGATTGTGCTACCAAGGAAGACTAGGATTGGACAGAGTGGTGAACATACATGGCTTTGTTGATGCAGACTGGGCTTGAGATCTGGATCGCACAAGATCTACAAGTGGGTATGTGTTTAACCTATTTGGAGGAGAAATCAGTTGGATGAGCAAACGACAAGTTGTAGTAGCACTCTCAACTACAAAAGTTGAATACATGGCAGCCACTCATGCAAGAAAGGAAGCAGTATGGTTACAGAGATTGTGTTCAGGTATTGGGTTGGTACAAAAAGCAGTGAGATTAGATTGTGAGATTCAGAGTGCAATCGTCCTGGAAAAGAACCCAGCTTATCATTCTAAAACAAAGCATATTGATGTTCAGTATCACTTTGTGAGAGACATGGTTGAGGAAAAGAAGGTGTTGCTGGAAAACGTTGACACTTTGAAGAATGTTGTAGATTTATTGACAAAGTCTGTGAGCACAGAAAACTTCTCTTGGTGTAGAGTAACAATGGGCATTGTTTCCCTAGATTGTTGACTATATAACCTTGTGGACCCCTGGATGCAAAGAAAACAACAAGTGGGATAATTTTGGGTATATGTTATATTCTTTGCATGTGTGTGTGTGGACATGTTAGGTTCGACAACTTTTTTTTCTATTTTTAGTGGATTTTTCTAAATTAATCCCAGATTAAGGGATTAGGGTTTTGGTGTATGAAAAATACCTAAAAACATTGTATATATTGTATGGTGAATGGTGAAATTCGATATAATGAATATAAGAAAGGTTTTCCCCGGTTGAGGGTTTCTGGTATAAATCGTTGTGTACTATGTGAATGAGCCATTGATTAATTTATGTTTTTCTTAAGAATCTATATGCATTGCTTTACTTCGCAGGTTTAAAACTTACAATGGTGTGCTCTTCTGATGGTGAAATTCGAACTACTGAGTTAAGGCTTCAATAGTTTTGTTAATGAAGTGTGTGCCTTGATCACTCATAAGGATCTTTGAGCATCCAAATTTGGTTATGATATCATCAAAGATGAACCACATAGTTGTAGCTACAATACAGTCTTTAACTACTCTTGTTTCTGCCCATCTGGTCTCATACTCTGTAGCAGTGATGATATATCGAGCTCCTGTGCGATTTCCTAGTGGTTTGATAGGTCCCACAAAGTCGATAGCCCATTTTGCAAATGCCTGTAAAGTTAATTGAGGTGCTAAAGGCATATCATCCCTTCTAGAAGGATTTCCTACGCTTTGACATACATCGCAGGCTCTATAGTATTCCTTAGCATCCTTATGTAAAGTGGGCCACCAGAGGCCATCTCTAAGAACCTTTTGCGTTGTTGATTTCACTTCATAGTTTCCTCCTGCAATGCCTTCATGTGATTCTGCAAGAATCAATGGTCTTTCTGACTCCATAACACATCTTCTTAAGATCTCATCTGGTCCCATCTTATATAATTGTCCAGCTATAAATTGAAAATCTGCAGCGCGCGAACTACCAACTATTTCTTCTGAATAGTTGTATACTCGCGAGGTGTCATTCCTATGGATAGGAACTAGACTATCTTGGTGAAGTGATCATAGAATTTCATGATGGCCAACAACTGTGCATCTAGTAGTGTATCATCCAAACTGGTAGGTTCATATCCATGTTCTAACTTGGATAAGTGGTCAGATCCCTTATTCATTATTCCTGGCTTAACCACAATCTCAAAGTCATACTCCTGGAATAATAATAGCCATATGGATATTCTTCCCCCCGACATTGGCTTGTTGACTAAGTATTTCAATGCAGAATGATCAGTAAACATCTTAAAATGTCCTCCCAATAAGTCGTGTCTAAACTTCTGTAGTGCATATACCATAGCTAAGCCTTCTCTTTCAGTGGTAATATAATTCATTTCAGATGTAGAAATCTTCCTGCTAGCAAAGGATATAGGGTGGTCAATATCTTTTTCACCTGGTTGTGCTAAAACTTCTCCTAATGCAATGGATGAAGCATCGACATGAACATGGAATTCCTTAATCCAATCTAGAAAAAACAAAATAGGCGCAGTGATCATTTTTTGCTTTAATGTGTCGAAGCTCTATTGGCATTCCTCTGTCCATTGAAACTTACTATCCTTCTTTAATATCTTCTCCATAGGTGTTGTTATCTGTGTGTAACACTTAATAAACTTTTTGTAGTATCCAGTGTGTCCCAATGCAGTGCGCAACTCTCTAACCAAAGTAGGAGGAGGTACATCAATAATGATAACAATCTTGGAAGAATATACCAACAACCCCTCCTTACACATAATGTATCCTAACAACACTCCAAAAGGTGAAAACAAAATACACTTCTTCAAGTTCATGGAAATATGAAATTGCCTCCACTTATCCAACATTAGTCTCAAACATTCAATATGATCTTTCAATACACTAAAAATGGTTCAGTCATCAAAGTATGCCTCCAAAAACTTATGTAAAAATTCCTTAAATGCTTCGACCACCACCCTGGAAAAGATGGTCGGTGCATTATTCAAACCAAAAGACATCACAGTGTACTGAAAAGAAACCCATGTTGTTGCAAATGCAGTCTTATGTATAACCTCCTTAGCAATTATGATATGGTTATAGCCTGAAAATCCATCTGTGAATGAGTAAACTTCTCGTCCCCCTAGATTATCTAGAACTTCATCAGTAAAAGGTGTAGGAAATGGATCATGTAAACATGCATCATTCAATTTCCTTAGATCTGCATAGATTCTGAGTTATCTTGTCTTCTTATCTTGGACCACCATAGGGCTGATCCATTCAAATTCTTTGACTGGTTCTATAATTCCTTCTTCCAACATTTTATCTAATTTAGTATTAAATTTATGTTTGTACTTGGGATTTAGTCTGTAAGGCATCTTCTTGACAGGCCTTGCATATTCTTTCAAAGGAATCTTCATTTCTCTCGTGGTCCCTTTAATTCCCTTCATGTCTGTGAACTTGGTTGGAAACAAGTCCTGATACTCATGCAATAGTTTTGTAATCTTACTAATAGTAGAATAATCCCAATAGTCTCCAACATTTCCCACCTTAGGTGCTTTCTTTGTTCCAATATTAACTTTCTTAATTTTAATAGGTTTCCCAACAAAAGGTAATTCAATCCTTGGCCCTTCTATATCTCTTTGTCCTTCAGTTTTTGAAATGTTCACATTCTTAGGGTCATCATCTTCATTAACATTAATATTATAACAACCCTGTAATCGTTGAAGAGGCGCAATCCATTCATCTTCTTCTTGTTTAAGAGGGGGGTTAGGTGCCTCCTCAAAGACCTTTTGTCTTACAATTTGTAAATCCTGATCTACTGTGGGGTACTAACTTTCAAACAGGAACGTAGCTATAAATTTATGGGTCATACCATACCAATATGTTATGACTAAGCATAATTCTTCTTGAATATACCAGTTGATAGGCGTAGAATCTAAGGTGTTAATGAACTTATGTACCCATTGTTCTTTAGGAATGCTACTCCAGGATTCCTCAAAACTTCGCACATGGTCCTTAGGACAACTCTGACCTGTATATCAAACTTTGCAACCTTCAACTTGGTATGAAAAGCGCACTGTCAACAAGGTGCGACGTTGTACCTACTCCACGATGTTCATCTTGTGTGTTTCCCACCATCTAGTTGGTGTTTCTTTCAAGGCTTCATCTAGTGCCAAAAACCTATGTTATACTGGTACAATTCCTTCAAATTCAAATAGAAATGTCTCTCAATTATTCAAGCCATAAAATGTAGGAAGATTAGTTACTTCTGTACCAATCTAGAGAACTGCCTTAGTCAATATGGCACACCTTCGCGTAGAGACTTCATACATTTTGTTCTTCCAATTTTCCAATGCTTCTTCTAAATCTGACGAGCATTCACTTTCACTTCGCCAACTTAGATTTCCATCTGTTGTAGGATTAATATGATCGTGTTGTCTTGTTGTCAGTTTATAGATGTTATCTAGTTCATAGGCCCAGTCTTCTTCTCTTATAGGTTATGTGTATCTGTGACCTTCATCGAGGTCAAGAGGTGCAATGACCCTAAGACCATCACCTTCAAATGTCATTCTTCTCTTTTTCAATTCAATAATAGTCAAATTGTCGAAAGCCCAATCAATACCCAACAATGCAGGATAGGGATAGTTATCATCAAAAATCTTGATCACTTCTAAGTCTGCAAATGTCCTCACTCTGTCGATGTCCACAGGGACATGCTCTAGTCTTCCAAAGGGGCTCACCGTCTATTGATTAGCCATCCTAAGCCTAATAGGAGAGTAAATCAATTTAGGTTTTCCCATCAATGCCCAATTCTTCTTCATCATAACATTTACTTCTGATCCCAGGTCGATGACCACATAGTCCATATCATAGTCTCCAATCTGAGCACTAAGGTGTAGTTATTTGCTTGTCCTCCTTTTTCTATATACTTGATTCACAGATCTACTCAACAAAGGATATACTCTTCCAATCTCATACTGTCTTTTCAGGTGTTGTAGTTCATGCACAACTTTTTCATATTTAATCAAATCAATACAATTATATAAGAAGTCCACAAGATTTATTACCTCTTTTCCTTGTCTAGGTGGGGAAGAATGATCAAATCCTGGAGGCATTTCACATTCCCTTACTTCTTATTGTTCCCTAGATGAAGAATCTTGTTCACCTACAAATTCTCTTCTTGCTTCTTCAAAAGTATGATTTTCTTTCCTTGGATCAAACAATAGTGCCTTCTCTGAAGCTCTTCTAATCCATGATCCATCTGTAGTGTTTCCTGGAGTCACCCTATCTTCTACTGTGACAGTGCCTCCTCTAGTAATAATAATGAATTTGGGTTCCTCACTGTGAGGTTCAGATGATATTAGTTGTACTTGTTGGTTTCCAGCTCATCTTTCTTGAACTTTTGCTAACAATAATGGACAGTCTTCAATGACATGGTCGAATGAATTATAGTAGCTGCAAGTAGTACAAGGGTTCTGAAAATCCCTTGCCAAATGACCTAGTTGGGTGCATTTATAGAAAATAATCTGACCTTGACCTCGAACCATGCCTCCTCCTCATCCTCTTCCTCTGAACCCACTGCGAGGGTTGAATTTTCCTCTTCCTGGGGAATTGAACTGCGCAACATTCCCTTCTAGCTGTAATTCTCCTTGAATTATATATGCATCCCTTGACCTTTCATGCATGAGGTCATAATCCCTACAGTCCTTCTCATCATGCCCCACAAATTTATAGAATGTACAATAAATATTGGTGGGGGTCTGGACATATTTCTGCATATAATAACATTCACCAGGGCGATGTCTAGTTCTACATACCTCACACCATGGTAAATTATCCTGCTTCAAAGGGTTAGGAGCTCCAAAGGCCAAGTATTCAATAAATAAAGGATAGTTCTCTTTGTCATGGCCCTCTACTTTACATCTAATACACCAGATGTCTTCTCTTTTCTCTTTTCCTCTGTCTTTCTTCATGTCTTCAACATGTAAAGATAAACTAGTTATTGATTCAAAATCTGACTCATACCTGGACTGTATTCTCCTACAGGGGTTTCTTCTAGTTTCATGGAAATATCTAATGCCTCATCCTGTGAAGCGACCTTCTGTTGTATCAGAGGAACTCTAATGTGTGGCAGGAGGGAAATGATGAACCATTCCTTATGTTGTTCGTCTGGAATCTGAAAACTTAAACAACCTGTCAAGGTCTTAAACCTTTGATCAAATTCCCAAATAGGTTCATTCACCTTCTGCTTGATTTCCTTCAACTCTATAATGCACTGCGACTCCGACTTGGGCTTCTTGAACTCTGCACTTAGTGTAGTATTAATGTCATTCAATGCTTTAGGCTATCTAGATGTTGTAACAAACTTCATATACCATCTCAGTGCAAAGTCTCTCAAAGTAGTACTAAATTGAGCTCTCTTAATAACTTCATCGGTGACTTTCTTAATGCTCCATATAGCTTCGCATAAGAACCAGTGCTGGTCAGGATCCTCGGATCCATCTCCTCTGAAAATAGGTAACCTCATTTCATCTTCCATTGATTTTCCTTGGTTTCTCAACTAAGTTTGTACTAAACTTCTTGTGACAGTACTCTGAGTGCTTTGATTACTCTAGTTACTCTGGTTACTCTAGTTACTTGGTGTTGCTAAAACAACAGGAGGAGTAGTAATACTTACTTCAATAGTAGGTGCAGTACCTGAAGTTCCTGGTTCTTCTCGGCAAGGTTATTCAGTATCTACTTCCTCTTCCCTTGCAAACTCTGAATACTCTTCATATGATCGCTATGCTTATTCTCCACTGTAGAATCCTTCATTTTTTTCTAATGGTCCATAACTTTGATTAAACAAGTTCACAAGAGGAATCTTTCTAAATGATCTCTCACTGCGTGTGTGTCCAACCTCTGTGTCACTGTCTCTATCTAAATCCTTGAACATTAGCTTTAAAATCCAACTGGTTACTGTCTCTTCCAGATATTCTTCTCATGAAATAGCATCTTAATCTTCAACTTCAAAAAGTGTAGAAACTTTCCTCTAGGTCCCTTGAAGAAATACCTCTCTTCTTGACTATATGATTCCACTATATCAATAGAAAATTTAGTAACGTACCCTTCAGTAGTGATGTCAAACCAGAGATCCACTACCCTTGACATAGCATTATCAACTTTCTTGACTTTCTTTATCAACATCGATGTCCAAACCACAGGTGGCCTAGATCTGATTTCAAACTAAGTGTATGATAGTATGGATAACAACTCGTACAACTCCTAGTGAACTCCTACAAAGAAAATCTCGTGCACATCAGTAAATATGTACCTTCCCAACCAGTCTTCTGTACTAATGTTAGGGTTCTTTTTCTGATCTTCGACGAAGTACCTTTCTTATACTTCTATCCAATTCTGAATTTTTGTCTTTGATGGAAACCACCTTGACATTCCCTAAAGAATATCCTGGTCCCAACAACGGAACCATTTGTTGGCACAGGGGAAGACCCAGGGTTCAACTCTAACAGCGCACCAACAGACCCTAACTGTTGGCCCTTACGTCAACACCTACGAAGAAGATGAAGTTTCACCCGAAGTAGAAATAGGGGGGGTTGCAGGACATAGGTGTCTACAACCAGAGGAAATGAAAGATGAATCCAAAACAACAACACAAAATAGCCTAGAGATTCTTAACAGTGTTATGCCTAAATTTTTAAAGTAAGTTATATCTTCTTATCTTCGACAGGAAAAATAACAGTGCAATAACAATGTAAAAGGTAGTAAACAACAAAGCATCAACCACATGGAACAACAAGATTTTACGTGGTTCACCCTCTCCCTAGGGATATGTCCACAGAACTGTGTTTATTGATAAAATAGATAAATATATACAGTTCTATCTGCGCACTCAGCCATAGATCCTTCTCTCTCTTCCTCTCTATTTCCTATCCCTGTGCACCCAGCTACAGATTTGATCTGTGCACCCAACTGCAGACCCAAAATACAAGAATGCCTTCAAATATAACACTTCTACATCTCAACACCACTATCACCTCTCCTCTCAACTCTTCTATACCTCTATTTGTACATTCCATGACTCTTAGAAAACCATGGACTGAAGCCCAGGTGCCAAAACCCTAGGTCCACATAGCCAAAACCCTAAATCCACATAACCCGCATTTTAATTACTTCGTCGACCTGTTCTTCCTTCTTCTCTGTGAGGTGCTACAAAGAACCCATTAGTGTCTTCTTCTACTTGCTGACTTGTCCACGATCTATCTTCTTTGTTGCTTTGTCTTCATTGATATTCTCTTTCAATGACTTTGCTTCCTTTACTTCGTTCATTCTTTTATGCTTCTTTAACCACTTCGACCCTTCTCAGTTTGTGTGCCTTCCGTGCACTTTGTCTTTCTTCTTCTTTAATATTTGCTTTCTTCCTTAATACATGACCAAGGGCCAACAACCCTTAATCAATCAAAGCTACTTTAATAAATTAGAATGTGGTGGTATAAAAATAAGTAAGGAATTATGCTCTTAAATCTTAGTTTCCTATTCTATTAAATTCCTCCTTTCATTGGAAACGTATTTCCTCTTATCAAGCATACCTTAAGCATCAGGTTATGAATGAGATCTAAGGACTCAATAAAATATTGTGGTCTTAGTGTTAGTTTTAAATTTAATACATTTAAAGTTATCTTTGTTGGAATATAATCTATGTAAGTATGTCATGTTTTTAGTTATATTTATTAATTAGAGTAGATTTGGTAGTTATTTAAAATGGTAGCTTTTGCAGTAAATTGAAAGTTCGTAATAGACATTAAGATCTGATAAATGAAATGAAGATATCAAAAAAAACTTAGATGATAGAGATTGCTTAGTATTACAATAATGAGCATTCCGATTATTGCGTTAAGAATTTACTATTATTATTTGTATATTGATGTTTTGGTAGGGGAATTAAGATCTTATTTTAGTTATGTTAAATGACTAATGACTACAGATACTTCTTCGGAATATAGGTGTTGTTAATCTTTTTATTCTTCATATGTTATGATGATTAAAATTTCCACAATGTTAGACCTCTTAAGTGCTAGAAATTTGAAGTGAAACATTGTTATGATATTAATATTGATTAAGGATTTAGTAAGGTTGAATAAGATGATATCATTAACGTCGGCTATGCTTGTAAATAAATAAATAAGTAAATAAAAAAACAAAAAAAATTAAAACAAAATTTTCATAAACATAATGCCATACCATACTCGCTTATGTTGGGTCGTGTACAAAGGGGTTGTTACAATGTTACAGATGGTTAAGAAAACTAGATATCTCCTTGATCCTCAAAACAGTCACCAGTCCTGAGACATTAAATGGTCAAAATAAATCGGATGAATCCTATACTTGAGCATTGATTATTTTTCTTGGAGGTCCTAACCTTGCAGGATAGGTTGGGTGGGTAGATGTCTTTGTTATCTTATGTGATATGATGATCTATTAGCAACAATGATGTTGTAATTGATTCCTTATGTGTGGTAATGTAGATGATATTAGTATGTGTAAAAATTAGTGTATGTTATAGTCATATAACTTATGTTCAATCTAATGTTTCAATTTTTTTTTTTTTACCATAACTGTACTCACTTATTTAATGTCATAACGGAGGGGACGTTACAACTTGCAACTACCAGAACTGCCACTTTCTATAGCTACCAAAACTTGTGGCTATAGAACTGTTGAATTTATACCACTACTAAAACCTATGGCTACAGAGCTATTGTGGCTACAAAACTATGGAATTTATGAAGCTACCTCAGATATGTCAATGAGTAACTGCCAATAACCTTTCACAAGATAGATATTTAATGTTCTCAATAGGTTCTAATGGGAGTCTCTTGATCTCTTATTTATACTTCCCAAGTTCCTTCCTTTAGGGGCCATATTGTAATTGTTTTACCCATATTCCTTCTTCTAGGGCTAACCCACCTTCTTGTTGCAACTACTTTACCCATAATTAGTAAACTCACAATTTCTTATTGGAACTAATTTATTTTTTATTATTTTCTTGTTGCAATAATGCTACCCATAATTAACTTCTATTTGCAACTATTTTGAATAGAAAACTTCTTGATGAATTTATAGGATCTTCTAGAATAATTGACTTCTTTGTTGACATTCTAGGAACTTCTAGATGATTCTTTGAGGGTCCTCCAACTTCACAAAGCCATATCTCCTCAACCATGAGGAACTATGTGGTGTACCATATATCACTAGAAATGACATGGTGTATACTATCCATCTATGATAGTCTTTCTTGAAAATATACTGACCTACATGTATTTATTACTCAATCAACTGTGGGTTCAATGTGTTGGTTGTGGAGCCTGATTATCTTCCTGATTCTGAGGTCCTTGCTTTTAGCCATGTTTATACCCCATGAAGTATTTACACCCTAGAAGTATGTACACTCTTCCACGCGGGGAAGTGCAGAGGGGGGGTACCCCCTCTGTGGGGTCCGGGGGGGCTATCCCCCTGGCTGGGGGGTCTGGGGGAAAGTGGGCCCCCAGCAGGGGTTCAAGGGCGAAGCCCTCGAAGAAAAAATTTCCTTGTAAAAGTATATTGTAATTTCATTGTAAATGTGGACCGTTCATTATAAGGTCGCAGATCTAACGGTAGAGATTATGTTAGGGTTTTTTTCCCTAGAAGGCAACCCCCTTTTATGAGGGAAATGTATTGCGGCTATGGATGATGGTGAATATTGTATTCTGAGAGAGGAGATTGTGAGAGAAAGAAGAGGAAGTTACAGCGGGTTTTGTTGTAGGTTGTATCCCTTCATTTGCTGGATAATAATAAAGGA
>SNQJ01S0004761.1:169087-179760 GCA_010110895.2 Picea sitchensis
ATCCTGGGAAACCCTCTAGGGGAAGAAAACCCAACAAAAACTTCCTTATCATAAATAGCTTATACAATGTTCAAGAGATAACTCAAAACAATACAGATAGTCCTCTCCAAGAGATGTGCCACTCTTCTCCCTCTCTCCAACTGGTAATTGCAGCTTGCCTCATAAGAGAACGAGCAAGTGAGTTGTGTGTTTGAAGTGAGGCGCTAGCCTCTTATTTATACAAGACTGGCACGAGTGAAAGGTCACAACTGGTAGGGCTGATCTCTCACTCTGGGTGGGTAAACCCACCTTTAATTAATTATGGGTCTTCAATAGTAATTGTTGGGGCCGACTTCTTGTTCTGCCCTTTATAATTGTTCGATGACCAATCCGCAAAAGGGGATTTGGTCCTTATACAATTACCGACATGATTAATCCACAATGAGGATGAATCCAATAACAACAATAATAATAATGACATGATTAATCTGCAATGGGGATTTAATCCAATAATAATAAGAATGCTCTTTGTAGTTACATTATTTCAACATATACCAATACAATGCCTTGCCATGCCTTTCCTTGTCATGCCTTATCTTGCCATGGCCTAGGTCACGGTCTAGGTCATGTTCTATGTTATGGTATAGGTCTAGGTCATGTTCTATGTCATGGTCATGGTTTAGGTCTAGGTCTATTTCCAACATGTCCCTAAATGGATTGAGGAGGCAAGTTTCAACTCACGATAAAACTCAAACAAGGACTCACATGGATGAACCATCGGTTGGATTAGATCTAGGGCATTGGGTTTCAACTAGTGCACACCCCCCACCCCCCCCCACCCCCNAACTCAATGAGGCATAGTGCAATTTTTGAACAAGAGGTATATTTTCATGAACATTTTTTTGGGTTATTGTGGGTAGCATGGTCATGTGGGACTTGGCCAAATAGACTTGTGGGAGCTTACAAAACTCTGTTATGCTACTCATTTGGATTTTATACCCCAAGACAAAATTCCCAACATGTCCTTGAATTTCTTGAGGAGGCAAGTTGTAACTCATGATAAAACTCAAACCAGGACTTGGATGGACAAATCGCCAGTTGCATTGGATCTGGGGCATAATGATTCAACTAGTGGGGGCCCTCCACTATCATTCTATTGACTGGAAAACCATTTTTTGGAGGATCTTCAGCACTAGGGTTTTTCTCAATGAGGAATAGTGCAATTTCTAAACAAGAGGTCGATTTTCAGGAAAACTATGTTGGGTGATTGTGGCTAGCATGGTCGCATGGGCCTTGGCCAAAAAAATTTGCAAGACCTTATAGAACTCTATTATACTGATCGGTTTGGATTTTATGCCCCTGGACCAAATTGCCAGCATGTCGTTGAATGACTTGAGAAGGTGAGTTGAAACTGGAAATAAAACTCAAACCGGGACTTGGATGGACTAACCATTGGTTGCATTAGATTTGGTGCACTAGGTTTTAGATATTGGGGCCCCTCCACTATCATTTCTTTGACTGAAAAAACATTTGTTGGAGGATTTTAAGAACTAGGGTTTTCTGAACAAGAGGTCGATTTTCAAGAAAACTGTGTCTGGAAATTTTGGGTAGTGTGGTCGCATGGACCTTGGAAAAATAGATGTGTGGGGAGATTACAATTTTTTTTTATACTACTTGGTTTGGATTTTATGCCCCTAGACCAAATTGTTGACATGTCCCTGAATGGCTTGAGGAGGTGAGTTGCAACTCACAATAAAACTCAAACCAAGACTTGAATGGACGAACCATTGGTTCCATTGGATCCGAGGCATCAAGTTTCAGCGAGTGGGGCCCCTCCACTATCATTCCATTGAATGGAAAACCATTTGTTGGAGGATCTTCGACACTAGGATTTTGTTGAATGAGGCATAAGTGCAATTTCTAAACAAGAGGTTGATTTTCAAGAACACTATGTTGTTGGGTCTCGGGAATGACACCCTTTTTGCCATCATTTTGTTACTTATTTCTTACCTTTTTCCTTCTTATTCACACCTTTCTCATAGCTATCATTGTCCAAGAGTTACCTTTTTGACTCTAGTATGTTAAGTCCATTTGATGCATTGATTCTTTAATTTTTTCTTGCATTTAGAAAAGGATGATTTATGTGTTGGCTAACTTCTGATAAATTGCTAAAGAATCTTGCAGAATAACCAAATTCTACTCCGAGGTGATGCTATTCCAAGGTGTTTATACTCTAAGGTGTTTCTACTCTGAGGTGATGCTACTCCAAGGTGTTTCTACTCCAAAGGCACTGCTACTCCAAAGGCACTGCTACTCCAAAGGCACTGCTACTCCGAGGTGTTGCTACTCCTGTTGGAGTTACTTCACACACATAGGATTTATTTTTCCTAAGGTCCGAAGGTTTTTCCTATTTTTATTAGTCATTATTCAGCATTCTAAAGTTTAGGGGAGAATATTCCACTTGAAGAATATTCTCTTCAGTTGACACTTTAGTTTGACTAGTTGAGTTGAGTCTAGATGCTGCATTGGTTTTAT
The DNA here is from genome assembly GCA_010110895.2 of Picea sitchensis. NCBI lineage: Eukaryota > Viridiplantae > Streptophyta > Pinopsida > Pinales > Pinaceae > Picea > Picea sitchensis. The sequence continues at coordinate 171,602 of SNQJ01S0004761.1, forward strand.
CACCATGCAACATTAGGATCGTCACCATGATAATGCGCATTAGCCTTGGTTTCATCACCAGACTATCACATTACCATTGATTCCTTGATCTACTCCTCACTACACTATGTTTTAGTTAGTTAACTGAAGATTGGTTGACTAGTTAACTTAGCTAGGTGACAATTCACTCCCGTAATTGCCTGAGAGACTAGACTAGATGGTAGTTCTCTCTTATAACTGCTAGTGTGTGCCCAGATCACTCTAGACCACCACTATGGAGCATTGGTTCTCCTCCAGTGTGCATTGATTGAGTTATACAAAGCATATCATGTGTAAATTATTCATTATTCATTACAGTTAATGAGAATTTTTTCGTTCTTTCTCTCTTTCTTCTTCTTTCTCAATTTCTCTCTGCAAATGTGTGTGGTATTTTCTAGCTAGATCTATTATGTGCAGGTTCAACATATTTACAACTCCGAGGTGCTGATACTCCAAGGTGATGTTACTCCGAGATTTTGTGCACAAGCATCACTACTTTAGAATGTTGTTACCACCAGAGGATCACCACACGATTTTGACTAGGCCATTGACCCATGGATGCTCATGACAAGGATTGGTACACCTTTATTACATGGCTTATATTAAGTCACAACTATTGTATGTTACAAATACGGTTCGTCAGCCCAGATAAATAGGATAGTTCAACGTACTATGTCCATATAGTCATTATGCAAGTTGTAATTAGTTACAAGAAACATTTCATATCTCCTTGTATTTTCCTAATTAAGATGACATCAAACAACTTGACAATTGAAATATTCTTAAGGATGTTCATAATTGTAATTTTTAAGATTAGAAAATGAGAAAAAATTTAAAAGGGTAGGGCATTGTTTCCCCAAGGTTAGTCTAGTTTTGGGAAAAGAGAGAATAGTCGGTTGACTAATAAGTAACAACAATTGTATCTGCACCTTTTGATTTGAGTAATAGAGATATGGAAACTTTGTGGTATCAATTTATGTGTGATTAAGATGTAGTTTATGTAGTTTTCTCGCCCCTACCAAGGAGGAAGGGCCCTCCTCTCTAGCAGGGTTGTTGTTCATGTACCATTAATATATTAGTGTGAGATAGATTGTGGTGTTATTACTTTTTCTTAGTTTAATTTATGGTGCATATGATTGATGTGATTGAATTTTTCTAAGCATAGTTGTTACAATCTGATTTATTAATGGTGTGTTCTCAATTTCAATTCAATGCAAGTTTATTTCCATCTTATTGCAACAAGTGTTCATTTCAAATTTCACATTAGTGTGTTTCTAATTGATTGCTACAAGATTTGATTTCATTAATACGAGTGTGTTCTTCCTTCGTTAGCTATAGAAGAAGATTATTTTATTCTAGAAAGAATGTGTCCTTAGTTTAATTACAAGAGGATTGTTCAGTTACATGGAGGATTTGCTTGATACAGTTAGGGGAAATATTTGTCCACATATATATTTCACAATGACCTTGTAATAAAATGCTTACCCCGGGTTGACAATTGAATGCACTGGATGATTTAATTAGACAATTAAACAGACCAACATGTTCCGGGAAATTGTGGGTAGTGTGGTCACGTGAGCCTTGGAAAAATAGATGTGCAGGAGCTTATGAAACTTTGTTATGCTGCTCGGTTTGGATTTTATGCCCCTAGACCAAATTTTCAACATGTCCCTAAATGGATTTAGGAGGCGAGTTGCAAATCATGATAAAACTCAAAATGGGACTCGAATGGATGATCCATCAATTGTATTGGATCCAAGGCACCGATTTTAATATAGTGGGGCCCCACCACTGTCATTCCATTGACCAGAAAACTATTTTTTGGAGGATCTATGACACTAGGGTTTTTCTTAGTTCTTATTACATGTGTTTGACAATTTAACACCTTGTTAGGCTAGACATGGCAAGGCATGGCATGGAATCGAAAGGAAAGGTATGGAAAGGCATGGCATGGCATGTCAAGGCAAGGCATGGATTGGAAAGGAAAGGAAAAGAATGACATGACAAGGTAAGGCAAGGCATGACATGGCAAGGCAAGGCATGGCATGGCATGACAAGGCAAGGCAATGCAAGGCATGGAATAGAAAGTCATGGAAAGGCAAGGCATGGCATGGCATGGAAAGTTGTATAAGGAAAGGCATGGCATAGGATGGAAAGTTATATAAGGAAAGGCATGGCATGGAATGACATGGTAAGGTAAGGCATTGCATGGAAAAGAAAGGCATGGCATGGAAAGTGAAGGAATTGCAAGGCAAGTGATCCAAAAAGGATCCAAAGAAGACTAAGGATAACTCATAATTCACATAAGCAACTCAATAAGCTCAGAATGGCCTCAGCAAATAGAGAAAGGGAAAAACTTCAAAGTCCTCAAAACTCAGTGAAATTGGCATCATCGTGAAGAGTGCGTCGCAAGATTTCCAACAATGTAAATGTCTCATCAAACAGAGTTACGGATTTGTGGTCAAACTTTTGGTCAACCTAGCCCAGTGATCAGGGATGAGTCAACATCCATATTATTGATGTTAGCATTAGTGCAGATGACGTCAACATCCATATAGTGTACATGGCACATGTAGAAGATGCCACATGTCATGTTGACGTCAACATGGTGACATGGAAGAACCAGAGGCTACCACATGTCACTCATTTTCGACATTTTCATGTCAACATGTGGACCAATGGCAGGCCGTACAAGACATGGCATACATGTGGCATCTGTACCATGCGTGGCAGGATGATGTGGCAGGTAGATGACATGGTAGGGTGAATATACAGATGAATGACATGGGCCTATATTTGGCTGCCACGTGGCCCAGTCATGGGATGCCACGTGGTAGTGGGAAAATGCCCAATGAGGGCCCGTAACTGAAATTTCAAAATTAAAAAAGGCATCCCATCAAATCTAGTGGTCGACCTCCATTGTAATCCAACTCTGAAAAACCTAAATGGGGACTCCAAAATTGGTGGTGGTTAACACTATATATATATGTTGTTATAACTACAAGCCAAAAGGGGGAGGCCTGTAGGCTCGACCCTGGGACCTCCCTAACCAAACGCCTTTACATAGTATCTATCAATCATTGAGCCAAACGACTCGGATATTCTACTCACCTTTAAACGTAAAAAATCAGTTTTCCAATGGACGGGAAGAGGGCGCTCGACGGTATGACTGGGCACATTTTACGAGGCGAGTACAACAAATTAATTTTAGTTTGCAGGCACAAAAATCGAGACAATATTTCTCATGGGACTGGGAGTGCCAGAGTCGGATTGAGGCGTGGAGACATTCATTTTTGGGTAATTCGATGCCACAAATTCAATGGTGTTGTCTGTTTTCTAATTTGAGCAAAGCTTCTCAAACTTAATTACAGAATGATGTATACTTATGTATTTTGCCAAATTATTTTGTTGAGTTAACGATTTTGACGAATTATATGCCATTGGGTCATGATTTCTCAGCCACATGCTACTTATGGACATGCTATAAAAAAAATAAAAAATTGTTTATAAGGTCCAAAGTTATACAACCAAACAATCAAACATACATTTTCAATTCAAGTGCAATTATACAACCTGAGTGAGCCTAATGGTTAAGAACATGTGTTTCCTCAGTGAGCCTAACAGTTAAGAACATGTGTTTCCTCCTTGGAGGTCACAAATTCAAATCCAAAAGGGGGCAAGGTATGTACACCTCTATAGACTTCAGTAATCAAATCGTTGCAAGGAGGAAATCCCTTATCCCACAAACAAATGAGTCTCATACATCAATTTAATGTCTAACTTAACCATAACCTTAAAAAATAAATAAATAAACAAATAAATATATAATACTAAATAAACTATAAAAACTTAATTAATAATTTCCTACATATAACTAAATAAAATATGAAGCTTAAGAGAGTTAACTTCATTGGTAAAAGTGTCATGCATGATGTATATAAAGGCTTAATAATCCATTACACCTAGGTTACTAGTGACCTCTATTCTGGATAGATAATAAAATATAGCCAAATAAAATAGCATGAAATACAACATTGTTGATATTCATAATTTAATTTAAATTTATACAATATATGTCCAACTGTCTACAACATTTATAAAGAGAATATCCAAAATCTTGATATCTTATGAAATGATACAAATATAACAATGTGGCATAAATATAGATAATATCACTATAATATATCAATCAATTGTTATAAATAAAGTTTTTAAATTAAGTTGTGATTTTAAAGTAGAGAACAAGATTGGAAAGGGAAGCTTTGGCTCTAACTTTAAAGTCTCAATATATTAAAGTTAAGAGGGATGTTTTTAATAAATTTTGATGTATATGGTGGTGGTTGTGATGAATATAGGTTAGGATTCAATTGATCAAGCATAAATGAGCATTTATAGTATGGGAAGTTAGATGAATATTGTATTAGAAGTACAACTATGGTGTGATTATGTAGTATTGTAATTGTATTGATGTTCATCTTCTACAATTGTTTTAACTATTTTCTATTTCACATCATTGATGGTTTTTTTATATGTTGTATATTTCCCTACTTGTAGATTGAGAGCTTGTTAATGTTGCCGCACTTTGTCCATATTCCATTGTAGATTGAGAGCTGGTTAATGTTGCCGCACTTTGTCCATATTCCAAATGCAAGGCATTCTATGTCAAGATTTATCATATCGTTAATAAATTTATTTTAGTTCATTAATGATTTGTTATATACAAATATATTTCTATATTCATGGATTCAAGACTTGTTAATGTTATAATGCTATATTCATATACTAAATTTAAGACATTTTAGGCCATTAGAAATTTTTCATATTGTTTGGAAAATGATTCGCATTATCAATTTTATTTTTAAAAACAAATTTAGAATAGATAAAAGGGGAAAATGGGGATTAGTCCATAATGACTCTCCAATAAATCAATATTTGGTGGGATATTTCATGTGATAGGATTTTCTCTTCACTGTATCAGAATAGCACAAGTGCATTTGAGGTAAAGTGGTGGTGTCATTTTCAGATTGGGGTTATAATAGCAATTCCGAAAAATATTTCAAGAGTTATAACCATTTTTAGTTGTGGCTTCATAGTTGTAATTTTTTCTTTGTTCAAGAACAAGATTTCCATTGCACCAATGTCATAAGAATCGGGGTATTTTTTAAGGATTCGAATATTATACCTAAGTATAGTGTTTTAGACAACTATTTTTGTTTTAATAAAATGATACATATAGATATGTAAGCGAATATACAAGTAAAAACATATAATTTACTATTATAACTTGTAAAAAATTGGTAAATATAATCAATTTAATCATATTTTATGTAAAAAAAATAGAGGAATATTAAAAGGGAAAATGGTCAACTAGATATATATTTATCTATATATAGATGGAAAAAAAACAACCAGCTTATGAAAATTTACCCCTGAAAAATACTCTTATGAGAAGCAAAGCAATTCTATCATTTCTAGTTTGGGGTCATAATAGTAATTCTATGAAGCAACTCTAGCATGGATATATTAGCCCCATCATTATGTGGAAGAAGCCTCCCATTATAACTTTTCTTGAATATGTTGTGGAATATGAATAACATAACAAGGATTGGTTGCTCAAAGTTGAAGAAATTTACAAGGAACACTAACATTATTCAAATCTTGAAATAGTATGTACACAACTACCACTTCTAGATAATTGAGTACAAAAACTGCATGAAGTGTGGCTTCTCTTTCCTGAAAATTATAAGACCATGCATGCGAACAACTTGAACAAAGGAAGGTTATATTGATGTAAGACTTCTAGTTACACTTGAGTCCACCACAGAGAATTCAATGGTTGTTACAATTCATAAGGAGGAAGAGAAGCCTTTAGTTGTGTCTTCAACAATTTTTATTGAGGTTGTTATAGTCTATATGAAGGAAATTCATGAGCAGGTTGTGCATAACACTTTTAGTGTGAGTGTTCTATAGTGGCCGTGTTCCTTCCATATCCATGACAATCAACATTTTGCATCTATTTGGATGATCGTTTTGCGATGGATGTGCCTAGTCTCTCGGTGAAAACAAAATTTGGATCTATTGTGATTGTTGCAAGCATCTTTAACAAAGCACTCAACCATTTGTCAAATTTTGTGTCAATAGTTGGGAGACTACATAAGCACCCATACATGGGACCCTAGCATATGGATGAACTTCTTTTCCTACTTCATTATAAGCATTGAGGGTAGCACTCATATAAGAGACTTTGGCTTATAAATGTATCTCATAAATCTAAGCGTTGTGGGCAATGCTTTATGAAAGAGGATGAAATGATGAGATCCCCTTACTGTTGTAATGAGGGCCTAAGGACCCATTAAAATTGATGATAAGATAGGTATGATAGTCATTTAATGTAATGTGAACTAAATCTACTATATTAGTTATTATTAAATAAGGTCCATTAAATAATTAACATTTAATAAATGTAATATCACTGAGCCATTAGTATGAGAATTATTAATAGTTAGGGTTAAAGTTAACTAGGTAAATATAAATGAGTGAATCTCCTTATGAGGAATGTGAAATAGTTATCATAATATTCGAGCATTGGTAATTTGGAAGTTGCCCCTCGAAAATGCATACAAATAATAGTGTCTCCTTCTATAAAAGAATTATAAAAATATTAGTGTATGACGTTATCCTACCTTAAGAATGTTGGATTTAATAAAATATTGAAAGTTTCCTCATATATTTTTAAATAAAAATATATTATTTGTTATTTATCTTAAGCACCAAAAATCATAACAATAACAACCAAACCAAAATACATTAAAAAAAATTAATATTCGATATTTTGTCTTTTTGTCAAGCATGACCCATGGGATGGCCCTAGTTTTTGGTACTTTCTTAATCATTACTTTTGGTCATAGCTCACGACAACCCCTCGGAAAGGCCTTGTCCCATGCGTGGTGATGATAAAATTTAAGAGTCACATGGAATTAAATTGTATTTTATTAGTATACGGTTATGGGGTCCACGTGGAGTGGGGTATCTATTGAGTTGGCCACGTGAAGGAAAAATAAAGAATTCTCATCACGTTGTACTCCCTCCCCTTCACGGAAGGATCCAAAGGACCACGTGAAAATTGTTTGTTAGGCCTAGGGAAAGGCATACTTCTTTACGCTTTTGAGGACCACCACACAAACGATTCCCCTCCCATATTTGTATTGAGCACGATCCCTTAAGACCATTATAATAATTGAGGCTTATGTCCCTTACATAATTGCCATGCTCGCTTGTTATTAACACATCCCTCTTAGCATCATGAAGCTTTGTCTCTTACATAATTGCCATGCTTGTATTATGTACACGTTAAAGTGGGTAACTTACATGGACAAGTTGAAAGGGGAAGGGAAATCTTGTGAAGTTTTCTTATATTATTTAGATTTTCAAAACTTCCCCCTTTTTTTTTTTTTAATTCTGGAATTATTTTATTAAAAATACAATATAGATATAAGCATAAAATCAAAAGTGTTTATTTCAGTGAATTAATAAAGAAACCCAAAAACTAAGGCCTGTTTTGTTTGGGAAATTACGCTAAAAAAAAGCATGACCATCTTGCTTGTCCTTTGAAGGGAAACCATGCTTACAAAAATGGTTATAGTGTTTGTTTGTGTAATTACTGTAATAAAACCAAAGACTAAACATAAATTAGATAACTGAAAATGAACACAAGATTGGGAATTACACATGCTTGCCAGTCACAATTGGAGGGTCATTGGGAGGAATCTCTTCTACAATGGGGCAGCCACCGAAGTCGTTGTCGTTGGAGGAGCTGGAGTTGTCCAAGCTTTGTTCCTTCACCAGGAGGCCTGCACTCTTGATAAAGGGAGCCATCAACGAATTGTGCTTGCGTGGTGGAGTCTCTGTTGCTTGCTTGTTGGTTTTCTTCTGAGGAGCCGAGGTGTTGGGGTGGGCCACAAAAGGAGGAGGACGAGGGTCGGGGAGGGAGGTGCAAAAGGAGGAGGGAGAGCGGTGGGGGAGTGGGGCGAACGAGGCGAGCTGGGTGTTAGGGTCCTAACCCGCACATAGGTAGATCAATATTTTCAGATGTAATAAAGGTCAATATTAATAAGGCCTTTCAATAAAATAGAATAAGACGG
>SNQJ01S0004761.1:179770-200134 GCA_010110895.2 Picea sitchensis
AATTAGTAGACCTTTGACCATGGGATAAGAAAAATCTCCTCTTTGAGACTCTTGTTACTTGTGTTATCTTATATGGATGTGAAGTTTGAGGATGCAGTATCTCTCGAGAATCCTGGAGAAAAATAGAGCAGATCCAAAAGAACCTTATAACTTATAATCTTAAAATTAAGGGAAATACACCCTATCCTATCCTCCTCATCGAAGCGAGTCTTTCCTCCATTGAGAACACAACTATGATTAGGTACTTAATGTACAAGAACAACTTAAACAACATGGATAACAAGAGGCTCCCCAAAATTGCTTCAGTCTCTAGCCAAAATCACCAATAACTCAAGCATGGATGGCATAATGATGTCAAGTCTTGGCTAAATCATTGGGGAATAAGAGAAGAAGTTATTCTACAGAATACAAACGATATTAAAAATATTGCACAAACTTAATTTAAGGACAATCTATGGTGTGATAAATAATTAGAGGATAAAATAAAATTAAGATATTATAAGGAGGTGGTTAACCTTGACCTTGAAGATCAAAAGTATCTCTCTGTTTTGACTAGCATAAAGAAGATGAGCAATATTGCTAAAATAAGAACTAATTCTCATGAGTTGCATAGTGAAACTAGGCATTGGACAATCCCTAAAACACCATGGCAAGAAATAATCTGTCACCTTTATGACACCATGATGGTTGAAGATGAAAAACAGTTTCTCCAAGAATGACCTATATATACCCATATTATATTCCAATTTCAAAATGTTTGTCACAATAGTGACCTTCCTAACCTTCTAAGTCATAAAAAATTTAGTGATCTTGGAACACTTCTCTTAATGCTTTTCAAGCATCGAAATAACATTTTAAATAAATCCAAGTAATCTCTTACTTTTCTTAAAGTCTGATAAACCAATTTGATCTAAATGAACATTAACCATCAACCATCATCATCATAATATTAAATGTGGTAAAAATAAATATAATTCTTCTTAATTTTATAAATACTTAATTAAATTACCTAAAATCTTTATATTTTTATTTTATAAAAAAATAATTATATATAATATTTTAATTAACTAAATATTATATTATATATTAAAATAATCTTAACTTTTCTAATTATAATGAAATATATTTCTATCAAAACTGAAATTTTATATTTATAAAAAATATTACATTAATAAAACATATTTAAAATATTTTCATATAATACTATGCACTAAACCAAACATAGACTCATTAGAGTAAACTAACTTAGTCTTACATAAAAGCCAAATAACTTGACTTCAAAAAGGACTAGGAAAATGACATATACATGTGCAAAAAACAACTGTTTCAAAGATCCAAGGATTAGGAAAATGACATATACATGTGCTAAAAACAACTCTTTCAAAGATCCAATTCAACTGCTCAAGGTTTTCAAAACCACAGCGAGGACTGCACATAGATTTTGAAAACCACTACAAGGACTGATGTGTGCACTAAGAAGAATGATTTCAACCACCCATAAATGATTTTAAAACAATATTGATACCTAAAAGGGTTTCATATATTTATGTTATCATATTCTATCTTTTCATTATTTAAATAATAATAATAAAATTGAATCTTATTGTTAAGTGTTATTGTCTAAATAATAAAATTGAATCTGGTCGTGAGAGTGATAAGTTTAATGGAAGACATATTATTTTTTTATTATTTAAAAAATAACTGTAAAACTTAAGGCTACACGTTAATAATTTGTTTTCATATTTTAATGTTTAGGAACTGTTTAGTCTAAATAATAAAATTGAATCTTGTTGTGAGAGTGATAAGTTTGATGGAAGACATATTATTTTTTTATTATTTAAAAAATAACTGTAAAAATTAAGGCTACACGTTAATAATTTGTTTTCCTATTTTAATGTTAGGAACTCTTTAATCTTAATGTGTAGATCCGATGTTGAGATTGTATGACCTTTGGCGTTCCTAATGGTCTCTTATTGTGCACGTCCCATGTTGAGATTGTATGACCTTTGTCAATCTTAATGGTCATTCTTTGTGTTATTTGACAGAAAGGATGTGGACACACATAACGGGGTTCATTATAGAGTGTTCACCTTCAAACTTTAAATTATAATATTTATTTACAAAATATTTTTATATGCTTAATATTTTGTTGGATAATGGGGTTCATTATAGAGTGTTCGACTTTAAATTATAATATTTATTAACGTAATATTGATCAATATTTTGTTGGATAATTTTAATGTAATATTAATTTATTTGAGATTATTATTATTATTATTATTATTGTGATTGCTATTGTTAAATGCTCGTAAGTTTTTTTCCAATAGAAAAATTATCTCATTTATATTAAGTAAATATAAAAGTTTTACAACTCTATCTTCACAGGGATTCTCACAAACCAAAATCCAACTGAATCATTCATTCTCTGTAGAATACGAGTGTTACTTTCCATACATAAGAATAGTAACATTCAAAATACAAAGTAGTAATGCTAAAGACCCACAGCTTGGCCCATTACAAAACACAAAAAGATGATAGTTCCCTCTACTGTCAATCTGAAAAACAAAAAGGATACTACTAATAAGCTGACAAAGCCCTACCCAAATACAAAGCTCACATATCCCCACCAAGGACCTGGAAACAAAAAGGATAAGACAAGTAAACTAGTAGATGTTGATAGTATGTTTCATCCCCTCTTTGTTGTTAATCCAAGTGTAATATTGGATGCCTCCTTCCAGCTCACTTGATGCTTGTTTGGATAAGTAATCATCTTCTGTGTTAAATTCTCTATGGATATGGTCATAACAAATATATTCAAAGTCTTTCACCATCTCCTTGATCCTTGAATTCCAACCTTCAATCGCACAGACTTCGAGACTACCAATGTTTTTCATCCAAGCAATCACAACATTAGAATCCCCCACTAAATGTAATCTGTTGATGGAAAGATGTAAAGCCAATCTTATTGATGCCCAAACCCCAAGTAATTCGGCTTTGGTATTAGTGCCTTGACCACCATTAAAGGTCCATCTAATGCAAGAGTGATCTGGCATTTTTAGTACACTGCCTGCTCCACAGTAATCCCACTCTGATGTGCCGCCCCATCAAAAAATGCAATAGTAGTGTTATTTTGTATATTTAAAAACAAACTTTTTGGTAATTTGTCTTTTTTAACTCCCTCGATGCTACTAGTTTGTGATAAAGTTTTATAGTAAACCTTTTGGACTTTGGGCCTGCTGCCCTCAAAGATAGTCTGATTCCTCTCCAGCCAAATATTCCAACACACCTGGGCTACCAAGACAGTAGGTACAGATTTATTTCCAATCCATTCATGTATACAATTCTCGAGGCTAGTGCCTATACAATTTTGTTTAAAATCCCCTGCTGAAATAATCTTTTCCCATACTGCTTTGGAGAAAGAACAATGAATGAAAATATGATATATTGATTCTGATTCTATTTTGCACAAGTAGAAAATGCCTGGTCCTTCTCTTCCTCTAGACTGAAGGATATCCCAAGTTAATATTTTCCCTTTAATGGCCAACCATAAAAAGAGTTTGATTTTTAATCACAGATTCCAATGCTAGATAGATCTTTCCCATCCACCTATTGAGCTCAGATTCTTTGTTGATAATATAGCCCTATAGAAATTTTTAACACTCGGAACCCCCGATCTATTCCCCCCCCCGTCCACATTAAGGAATCCTCGCTATCTTGAAGGAAAATCCCTGAATCAATTAAGGTCGATTTGTATATGTCCCATTCAATAGCTAAGATACCAGATAAACCAATTTCTTGACTATTTAACCACAGAGACGATAAGTACGGTCTATCCTCAATCCTTAGAGCCCAAGACAAAGAAAAAATATGACTTTCATGAAGGGCTAAAATTAAATTATCAGACAGTACAGATTTTTCTCCCATATCTAGTATCTTATCTCTCCCTACATCAATGAGTTGACCCTTTCCAGGATTCCCTGATAGCCATTGTAAGATGAGATGGATAGATTTTATGAGGCCTCTCCAAATGCAAGAGGAAGACCGAGCCCGAAAATTTAAACATCTATACCATTTTATCACTGTCGAATGGGATAAATACTTATCTTTTATTACATTGTGCCAGATACTAGAGCATGATAAAAATCTCCATAAAGAATTTGTAGCCATTTCCTGTTTGAAATCCAAGAGATTTCTCAAACCCCATCCACCATTACGCTTTGGCAATGTAATCTGTTCCCACTTGCAAAGATGGATATGATTTGTCTCCCGATTCCCATTCCATAGAAAGTTCATCATCAGTTTTTGCAGAGAATTCAAAATAGAATTATGAATTATAGCTAATGAAAGCCAATGCACCGCATGACTCTCTAGAACATCTTTTATAAGAACCAGTCTACCCCCCAGTGACAACCAGCGATAACACCAATTATCAATCTTCTTTTCCATGTTCTGTATCAACCAATGCCAATCCTCAGTACGATGAGTGTCGGTCTTTATGAATACCCCAAGATATTTGAAACCGGTCGCCAATTCAGAGAAATTATAAGGATATAAAGATTTAAAAGGATCTAACTCCAGTTCCGATAAGCCTTCATGATGAAAAGTTGATTTTAAAATATTGATCTTCAACCCTGATGCTGAACAAAACAACTTTAGAACCTTGTCAATCTCCCACCATTCCTGAAAAGTAGCCCTTGAAATTATGATAATGTCATCCACAAATAAAATTAGAAGAATCTTTATCGTTCTAGAGACATTAATACCTGACAATTTCCCTTCCCGTTGACTCACTTTAAGTAGTAAACTTAGTGCCTCCATAACCAGAATAAAGAGTAAAGGAGACAAGGGACAACCTTGTATCAGCCCTCTTCCGCCTTTAAAAAACCCAGTAGCCTCACCATTTATTAAAATGGAAAAAGTAGTTGAGTCCACATAGCTCATGACCGAGATAGACAATTTTGTGCCAAAACCCACCTGTATAAGGATCATCCTCAGTAAGTCCCAAATGACACAGTCATAGGCTTTTTGAAGATCCAATTTTAATACTAGAGCCTTTAATTTCTTGTTTCTTATACTATGCAGACATTCCTAAACAATCCCTATCGCATCCTGAATATGATGACTCTTAAGAAACCCGAGCTGCTCCTCTGAAATCAAACTGGATAGGAAGGGTTTGATCCTATTTGCTATGATCTTGGAAATTATTTTATAGCACAAATTTCATAATTAGATCAGCCTATAATCCCCAAAACAAAGTGGCTTACTAACTTTGGGGATTAAAGCAATGAAAGTCGAGTTCAGGCCCCCACAAATCTTACCCTTTTGCCTCGTCTCTTCAATCATATCTAGTAAATCTGCGCCTATTAGATCAAAGAAGTGGACAAAGAATTCCACAGTCCAGTCTTCCGGGCCAGGACTCTTATCAACCTTAAAACTCTTTAATAATTTCCTTATTTCTTCCAGGACTACTGGTCTAAATAGATTCTCTACTTCTATCTCAGTCATCAATTTTGGAAAGATCTCATCCACCCTTACTTGATCCAATATAGAAGTATCTATTGATTCATTAAAAAAAAATTTGAAATATGTCTTTGCAACATCCATTATGTTCTTTTGACCTATCTATAATTGACCCATCTCATCAACAATCTCCCAGATAAATTTTTTGTTTCTCCTAAAATTTGCATAGTTGTGAAAAACATTTGTGTTCTGGTCCCCGCTTTTGATCCAAATGGCTCAGCTTCTTTGGCGCCAAGTTTCCTCTTTTCATTTTAAAAGATTATTTCTTAACTCTTCCTTTTCTTTTAATTCTATCTCCTTTTCCTTTGTAAACCTGTCATCCGTCGCTTCTATTAGCAGATCTGTGATATCCTGTTCTTGTTCTATAAGACGGATCTTTGAAAATTCCTCTCTGTGTTTTTGCCACTGTTTGGTCAGATCCTTTAAGTCTTTAGGCTTCCAAAGTAGTCTTTTTTGGCAATCTAGTTCCTCAAAATACTTAGGTCTTTTCCACAATTCCTGCACCAACAATTCATAATCCTGGATCTGTAGCCAATATGGGTTGAATTTGAAAGGACATGATTTATATAAAGGAAGAAACTCTAGCTGGAGCACAATCAGAGTGTCATCCGATATGTACAGGTACTCAACCTAGGTCCTATATAAACCGATCCTCGACAAACAATCCTCCACTATAAGAAATCTATCCAATCTCTTGGATATCAAAGCTGCCCCAGAACGCCCATTTCTCTGGGTAGGAACCAATTTGTCCAGGGCTAGATCAATGAGGTGATTCGTTTGAAACAAGGACTTATAGAAACCAGTTGAGTGTGTTGCCAGATTGGTTCCACCCCAAACTTCTTTCATTGATAGTGTCACATTGAGGTCTCCCGCTATAATGAGATTATTCTTTGATAGAATACTCGATTCTGCTAACTTGTTCCAAAACAGACTTTGTTTTGTACATGGTTCATATACATTTAAAATAGATAAAGGTCGTTTGCTTGCTATTGAGTGACCTGTCAGAAGTATTCCACCATAGGTTAGATAGGTAGTTAAATAAAAAACTATAGGATCCCATGCCACTAATAATCCACCATACGTTCCAACAGAGATGACAACACAGCAAAACCAATAGGGCCGAATCAAACTCAAAAACAATCTAGCTTTCTCCGATTGAACCAAAGTTTCTTGAAAGCACACTAAATCCGAGAGAATTTTATCCAACACTCTCCTAACAGAGGCCAATTTCTGGGTGCCTCTAGTCCCACAAAGATTGAGAGAGAGAGAGAGAGATCATTAAATGGCCCTAGCCAGGGCTTTCACTTCTTTAAGTGCCCCCCCTTCTGAGGAAGAAGTAGTAAGTGAATCAGGAATAGGAATAGATGCAATTTTCTTTCTCACACTTCTGGTTTTAATAGGCGAGATCTCAGAGACTAGACCACGAGACCATGTAAAATCCTTTCCTTCTCGGCTAATAAGAGAATTTGAAGTACCAATCCCCCTCTCCCTTTGAGGAAAAGTAACAGTAGACTTCGCCATAAAAATGGGCAAATTAGTAGAAGAATCCTTGTCCCGTATGAAAGGTAAGTAAGATTCCAAAATGTCATATAGAGAAATGCCTTCTTCTTCCGGTTCATGGTAACCCGGGAGCACGTCCGAAGCCTCCGACAAGGGTGGTAAAGACTCAGGTAAGGAAATATTTGAAGACAGAATTGCAGGCTCTAAAGGATAAGTCTAAACTGAGATCCCATCTCTATCCAAGTGAACTGGAGCAAAGGCCAAATGGGTATCTAAAGAATTCACAACAATTTTTAGAACCCTATTCCCAAAGTCCTTTGGAGGGGAACTAGAAAGGGTAAGGCCTACCCCACCCATCCCTGGTAAAACAGGAGTACAAAGCGTAGAGGATAAAAGTCATTCAGAAGAGCTTAAAGCTTCACGTTCCATAAATGACAAAGAGTGGAAAAGCAATCGACAGTGATGGAATAACTTACCCAGCAATGACTGACTCGATAAAGTGTCAACTCCCTCCAGTTCCGACGCATCAGGTTCAGTACCATAGAACCCAGTTTCCATTGAGTTATCCTGGGTAACATAATACGGATATGTTTCCTCCAGTTCAAGTTTCGTTTCCACTTGACCTTTGCATTCTCATCATAAATGCGCAGTGCTCTGACAAATGCTGCATTGAAAAGGCACTCCCATGTAATCCAGACTTTGTATCAGTCATCTTCCTCGCCATTCGATTTCTAAGTTTTCCGGGAGCCCCTGAGTAATGTCCATTTCCACAAGAACCCACCCTATCTTCCTTGAACTCACAGCCAAGGAACCAGTATCAATGGCTATGAAAACCCTAGGGAATTTCCAATGTCTTGGAGTGCTCCCTCGTTCCAGAACTACCATGGAAATCCTGGCAATAAAACCCAAAAATGCCTCATGGAGAACTAATCTGTTTCTAGATTAAAATCCACGCGCCATCTTTTGATCATGAGACTACTCCTGCCATTCAGCTAAATTTTAGACAACAAAAGTGCGACGTCTTCGGGAGACCTGCAGAGGAATCCCATCCATCCTTTTGTAATTTGAAAAGTCTCGGGAAAATAACCAAGTAAAGGCTTCCAATCCTTTTCCAACCAGACCGGGAGAGTGTCCTTCTATAGTTTTCCATAGGTAAAACGACCCACCAACCCACACAGAGCCATACGACAAGTGTCCTCCAAACCAATGTCAGAGCCGAGCACCATCTTCCTAAGAACTTTATTAGACTTCCAGTGTTTCCTAAAACATGGTGAAAAATTTTGTGTCTTATCAACCTTCCTATCTATACCAGTAAGACCTTCCTGGTTGTCCTCTATACCAGTAAAAACATTAGATGATGGTCTCAGTAATTGTGATACCTCCTTAGTAAGATGTGAAAGCCCAGCTTGGTTAGTGGTTTTCGAAGCTGCTATCGATAGTAAGGAAGTCGTTCGAGAAGGGTGAACTGTGGATAAGTTCTCCTTTGTGGCCAAACAAGTCGAAGAGTTGCCCTGTTTCCGATGAAACTCCACCAACGTAAAATATTCGGCCTCCTGCTAGTATTTTTCGTCATCCTTACCCATTAAAGTCCTTATCTCCTCGTTTATTAAACTTTGTTTTGATAGATCCATGAAGGTACACCTGTCTACCACTAACCAAAACTTAGAGGTAATGTGGCCCTACAAATCTCCAAAAGGAATAAATAAACACAGATTAAACACGAGACCTCATTAATGAAAGAGTGATCCACCTGTAAGCCACATTAAAGCTAGATGCAAAACATCCGGGGAGTTAATGTGACCTCTAGGAAAGCACAAATGCCTAGAAGGGAAAGGACACTTGGAATGTGATAACTCGGAGCTAAGCTGACAAGAACAACTAGACTCACAAGAAATCGAAATGATTAGAGTAAGACTTAATGTAAGATGGTTCAGGCTAAAAGCCAACATTAAGTCCTTTTAAAAAACTACCATATAGCCTTCTATGTTGTCCCATAACTCCTGTTCAACAACTAAAGGCTCTATAAACTCATGGAAAAGCTAAAAAAAAACCAACACTCGCAGCTGAGACCAATCCCTGCCATGCCACCAACCACCACTCTATACTAGTCCCAAAACTAAACACCTAGTGGACAGAAACCCAAGAGAGACACTGCAGGTTGATGTTCCCGCCTAAAAAAATTCAAAATAACCAAATAAAAACCTGTTGTGCTCGACTCCCTTCGAATCCTGGCAACTCAATGGACCTTACCGCCCATCTAAACACCGAGTCCCCGTTCTTGGTATATGCTGGTAAGTTAGCTTGTGAGGTGATGCTCCTTTTACATGTTTTCATCTTTTCCCACTTTGCATAACTTTAACAGTTTTTCCTTAGCATTTTCATTCATTATGAAGTGTGGCTCTCCTTTAACTTTTGTGAACCTTTGCTTGCTCAAATATTTTCCTTAGCCTTCTTGGAGTGTGGAGATAAGATTGACTTTGACTTATTTGAATTTTTGTGTTCCCAACAAAGCACCACACCTTTTCCTTGTTTTTTTTTTGTCTTAGCCTTTGTTTGTTGTAGAATGTAGAGTGCAAAGATAACATCTCTATTCAAAATGTTCATTCCTCTACAATGCCAAAAACTTCCCATCCTTTTTTTTCGAGTCTTAGTAGAGTGTGGAGATAACACCTTTGCTCTAATTCCTCCATTCCTTTTTATGATCAACACATTACATTGTTTCGTTTGGCCATTTTTTTATGGTGTAGCCCCATTTTTTGTTGCAGACTATGAAGATAACACCTCTATGAAGGAAATTCTATTCCTTTGCATATACAAAGCTTCTCATTATTTGTCTATTTGTCTTAGCCAATTTCGAAGGAAATTCTATTCTTTTGCATAGACAAAGCTTCTCATTGCTTGTCTTAGCCAATTTCGAAAGCATTCATGAAATTCTCGAAGTTGTATTGATACTAAGGTTTTAATTGAAGGCTTCAAAACCAATATTTTGAGGACATGACCATTAATCTCGCAATTATAAACTTAAGTGACTTCTCATTGTTTGTCTTAACCAATTTCGAAAGCATTCATGAAATTCCCAAAGGTGTGTTGTTGCTAAAGTTTAATGAAGACTTCAAAGCCAATATTTTGAGAACATGACCATTAATCTCGTAATTATAAACTTAAATAAAATTGAACCAAAAAAAACATTAAATCCTTAAAACATGATATATTTTGTATCAATTTAAATATTCATATATTAAATCCTTGAAACATGATATATTTTGTATCAATTTAAATATTCATATGTTATAAAGTAAATCTTCATATGTCATAAAGTCTCAGGATGAATAATAAAAAAAATCTACTCTATAAGGGCAATTAGAGACAAAGTGGTACTCGATCTAACTTTACAAAACAAGTTCCACAAATAAAATGTTCTTTTAAAATATAAAACATTATCTCAATCTAAAATTTGATGAACCCCATACATCAAATAAACGTTTCAATGAAATAAGAATATGTATTATAATAATAATAAAAACTTATAATAATTACGTCGAAAAGGTGTACACTTATTGACAATAAGCACAATTAATCATCTTTTAATCTAAAATTCTAATTTGATGGCTAACAATTAAAGATGCTGGCATATTCTTAGTCGTCCTCCCAAATCAATGAATGTGATTTCCTCTTCATAACTTCCTTATATTTTTGAATGCATTCGTTAACTTGTTTACCTTTTAACATTTACCTAATCATATTAAGAAATTACTGTAGCACTATATGATTGCCACGTTTAAATGATTAAACTTTAGATTTAGCACGCTGGCTATGCTGACTGTAGATGCTCATTTTCTAGTTGTGAATTTCATTTTCTAGTTGTGCGTTTCATTTTCTGTCCACGCCTTTCAGCATTCATCAACCACAATTTTGAGTGGCTATGCTAGTAATAACAAAACTGAAACCCATACATCTATTAAACGTGTCAACGAAATAAGAATATTTATTGTAATAATAAAAAAGTTTATATTAATAATAATAAAACTTTTATGAAAACAATTTTATGAATACCACTTTTAGAAATGGAAAATTAAATTTAAAAACTAATAATAACGAAGCTTCGATGAAAGCTATGATTACAACGATATAAATTAAAGATAAGGTTTGATGTTTTGAAATATTAAATATAATAAAAATTAATTTGTAATTTATGATGAAATGTTTCATTAAGTTTCCATGATTCCAGCACGCCAAGGGGCGTGCTCCCAACTTTTTAGAAAAATGTTAAAAGTTATGAGTCAATGACTTCAATATGTCGAATGTATATTGGATTGAACTCCCACCATCCTACTTTTGGAATCCACACACCAAGGTGCTAAAAACTTTTCAAAAGTTATATAAAAATCCAAAAACTTATCCTTTTAGTGGGGTCAATTTTATCTTAATTCAAAATGTTGTTTTCTAAACACAAAATTTATCCTTTTTAGTGGGGTCAAATTTATCTTAATTCAAAATGTTTTTCTAACCCTAAAATTTACACAAAAGGTTTTTAAAATCATGTACAAGAACAACGAGTCAAAGTCAATAGGTTGTGCATTATTAGCTTATTAGTCAACAATTTTAATTATAATGTGAACGTAAACAATTTTCTCATAACAACTATCCTATTTTCCTTTTTAATTCAAAGTTTTTATTTTTTAAATATAACTACACTTCAATAATCAATAGGCTAAGCAAAACTCCATTTTGTCTAGGTTTTAAAACTATATTTTTTTATTTGTATAGAAAATCAAAATATAGTATAAATTTATAATGTGTCTAAAGAGAATAATATGTTGTACACATAGAGATATTTAAGGGGATAATGAATGTAATGTAGTCATAATCATGCAATAGTTTCACTTGTTAGTTGATGGGTAATAAATAGGCCCACTGGGTAGTTAAAAATAAATAATATTATAATAAGGGGTTAGTAGGCATAGACCCCTTATTATTATATTATTTCTTTTTAACTACCCAGTGGGCCTATTTATTACCCATCAACAACCAAGTGGGCATATTCCATGATTATGGCCACATTAAACTCATTGTCCTCTTTGGTAGTGACTCAATATTATCCTCTCTATGTACATTACAAAATCCAAATTATATATATAATAATAATAATAATAATAATATAATTTTAATGTCGCCCAAAGGGGTTGGATCCAATGGTGGAAAGCGAGGAGTTTTTCACCATTGGGCAAGGTTCAATTCTCGTGAGGGCTTTACCTGGAGCCATGGGGACACCTTGAGGTAGTGGTCGAACGTGTGGTTGCACCCAGAGATACTCGAGCCACATGGGGACACCTTGAGGTAGTGGTCAACGGTGGTTGCACCCAGATACTATAATAAATGGTATCAGGACCCTCGCGGCACACATAAGTGGATCAAAGCCCACCCCCTACGTCCTTCAACTTTTTCAAGCAGGGTGTAGACCGATTGGCAAGTGCCGGTAAATGGAAGGAACTATGTAAAATGAGGTCTCACGGTCGACTCTCACCCCGATTTACTCGAGGGCGTGCTTTATGGTCATGGCGCTTCTCCCTAGGGGGTTTATATAAGTACCGCTAGACTGACCCTCGTAGTAACATACTCCATTTTACCGATTCCCCTAGTATAAAATTATATATATATATATATAATTTTAATGTCATGACCAAGACAAACACAAAATTGGTGGTATGAAACCCTTGTTTGTGGGACAAGGGACCTCCTCTACCAAACGATTTGACTAGTAAAGTATACATAGGTATACATACCTTACCCCCTTGGATTTGAACTTAAAACTTCTTAAGAGGAAACACACACTCTTAACCATATATATATAACTATTTTTTTTTAAAAATAAGATTATTTATGTCATGATTGGATAACAACCATATTTTTATCATTGACGGAGTAGAAAAAGAAAAAATTGCATATACTAATGACATCTGGTTATGTGTGATTAGGGTTTCAACTTTGAGTTTCATGATTTGAAGATGAACAACTTTTGAGGTGAACTCACACTGCAAGTGTGAATGTGAGTGGCTTCAATGCTTAGTCTCTCATTGGCAAGTGGGAAATATTCATGTTGACTTGATTCACGTTGGTGATGGGTGAGTTCTTATTTAGGTAAGTGAGTCTTATTATGATTAATGTTGGTGAGTTGGTGAATCCAAATGTGGCTGAAGAAGATCCAATTGATTAAGATAAAGATCCATAACTATCAATAACAAGGGAAAATGAAGTTGCAATACCTAATCTATTTTTATCTATATTGATTGAATGTAACACCATTGTAATAAAATGGTTATTTCTTCACTGGCATGAAAAATGCAACAAAGGGAACCTTATAATCCCCAAAACAAAGCCCTGCATAACATATGAATTGGTCATCTCTTCTTAGTATGGATTGAAGGCATTTGTATGATCATGGGAATAGACCTCGGTCTTCTATCCATGGGTCCATGATCGAGTGCATTTCAATATCCAACTTTCAAGACTTAATGAACTAGATGATATTGGTGCTTTTCTAACACACAAATCGTATGACTAAGAGGTGAAATGCAGTGTTCCTGTCATTTTAAGATGTCTCCTTGTTGTTTCATTGTTTCCTTCATAACTTGGAGTGTGGAATCAATGTTAGCCACCTTATATTCTAGTTGTAGGCACTGAGTCATTTGGGTGTGTTGTTGGTTCTAAGATGATGGAGCTTGTTGCTGGTTTTCTCAGTTGGCCATGTTGTGAATTTGAACCATGAGACCAGTGTAGATTTTGTAGAAGTGTTATTCTCCACTTATCTCACTACAACCGATATCTTGAAATGACACTTTTCAAATATACCCCTAATCATTGTATTGTTGGTTCCACTGGAAAAGGGTTACTTATGAGGTATACCCACACATTCAACACGATATTAGTGATTTTTTTACACTCAAATCACATGACTCAGAGGAAAAATGTAGTGTTCCCCTCATGAAATGAGGGGAATACCATGGTTATGTTCCCCGTGTGAAGGTGGTAAACCTTGTGGGGTTTCAAATCCTTGTTGATGCATATAGAGAACCAACAAAAAATTAGGGTGAATATCTTGTGGTGTGGTGTCAACTACTTGCATGGCATTAAACTGTGTGATAACACCCCTAAGTGACCTTTCTTCAACCAATTCCCCATACAATGACAAGTGATAATTTCAAGGGAACCAAAAGTAAGCCCCTTGACGTTATGTTTCTAGCCTTCTTGCATGAGCCTCCTGTATAATTATTTGAAATCCATGGTGATTGGTCCCAAAGTGCATAACCATTATTCCCAAAGAGCTATATCACAACTACCGATTTCAATAGAAAACATGTGATTTTTTAGATGATACTCACTAATTTGTATTTTTTATATGATACTCACTACTTTGGATGCAAACTGGCAGTGAGTTAGAGGAGGTGGGAGTAGTCACCATAGGGGGTGTAGGGTGAGTGATGAATAAAGGTCTCTTGTTTTGTGCATTGATTAATATCTTAGATTTTTTTATCTCTGTCACAAGCTTCCAACCATGTTTATGGGGGATGCATCATGACATGTGCTTTAATTGATTACTTGAGACCATTGATGAAACATTATTTACAAAATAAATTAGATTGGCCCTCTATGTAGATTGTCAATTTCTTGAACGTGGTAATATATTCCATGACTATGCTTGTTTGACATCCCAAATGGTGATTCATGTTCAAAACAAGCATAAAGTATTTGCACGAACCTGGTCTAGGTAATGTATCCTTTATAAGTGTTTCTATACCATTTCCACCATTGTCAAAATTCAACATCCAAATATAAGACCCCCACATTTATTTTGTGATCTAGGAGGATCTAAGGAATGCTCACAGAGGTCTAGGAGAATATGTAATGCACATAGAGGTCCAAGAGGATCCATAAGTGCTCAAAATTTGACCATCTCAAATGATCATGAAAATGACATCATTGCATAGAGCTCTTCGTTTTCTTTCCAACAACGCAAAATTTGCCTCAAACGGAGTTCATATGTAAATGATATGGCTGGTCAAAGTTTGGTAAAAAGTAAAAGTCAAAGGTGTCATGTGTCACAACTGGAAGGGTGACACATGGCAAGACCATAAAATCATACAGTGATGACGTGGACACACCCCAAGGTTCCACATGGACTCACCGTACGCTGACTAGGCAAGTTACGTGGACAAGTCATAGGTTGACAAGTGGTAGATCATACATGTTACATGGGAAAATTATGTGGCAAGGTTAAGCCAATGAGAGGCTTCCATGTGGTAGCCTCACATTGGCCTTTAATGGTTAATGTTTACCAAAAATTATGGAGTCAAATAGGGTTGAACTTGCAGCCTCCATAAGCTTTAACAAAGTTCCTTCTACCATCGTGCATTCATTTTAGTTCTTAACCTTATATGGTGTGGATTACATTTAAGTTTTGGAAAAGGTTTATATGGAGGAAATAAGGGTAGAGGGCCTAAGCCCTCGACCCATATAATATAACATATAACCTTGTCATATATTCACAGGGTCTAATGAAATTTATACCATTGTAACCATATAATATATGGTTGTAACCACATATAAAACAAACCAACGAATATGCCAACAAAGGAGAGGATCGTAGGGAACATAACCCATGACCTCCTCCAATTTATCCAATGATCTAACCAATATGCCAACAAGTTCTTCTTGTTACGAGATTCCTCTAAACTTAGAATTAAGTTGCAATATGTTGTAGACAAGGAGTTAAATCCCAGGCCCTATATATTGGGAATGGATCCCAAGGATGGCACACATCCCTATGTGCACATATCCCAATAAAAATGCACAGAAACGTCTCAATTTGCATGTAAAGAAGGAGTCCAAATATGGTGTGTCTTGTAAAGCATGCCATGAGGTATATTAATAGCACCTAGGCAGCTTTATACTCATTTTTCATGATTTTTCACAAGAATCATGAATTTGAGGTCTATTTTATGATCAGAGGTCATTTGTAAAAGTATTAGTCCAAATTGCCATTAATGAGATTTTAGTGCATTGTTTTACGTGCCGAAGAGGGTGAAATTGAGTCAATTTGGAATTTGGTCGACTTTATAGTCAAATTTCTTAGAATTTCACAATGACTCTAATGGTGAACTCATTTTCTTGTTTTGAGTAGTGGAATTAAAGAGAGTCCATGATACAGGAGGATCTCCACACATGGAACTATTATTTTTCATACCATGAAGAAGATCATTAAAATGCTAATTGATGATAGGTGGCAAAGAATAATTAATGCTCATGAGTGATTTATTTAAGTTGTAAAAAAATGATTAATACTTGAAATGAGTGTGAGAAACCCATGTATTATTCATGAAAATTGGAAAAATGATTAATACTTGAAGTGAATTTGAGAATATCACGTATTATTCATTTAATTGTAAAAATGGAGAATTAGTTTTTTTAGAGAATCCAACTCACAAATTAGTTTCCTAATTTTAAGGGAAAATTAGTTTCCTAGTTTTAAGGAGGAAGTTAAGGGTCTCATGAGTTGGTTTGGACTCTTCCTCACTTTACCACAAGTGGTTTCCTAGTCTCAAGGAGGAAGTTAAGGGTCTTCCAAGTTGGTTGAGATGCTTTCTCMTTTTTGTCCTTGAGTGGTTATTAGATCCTAAATTTGTGGATCTTGTCTCCTCGAATTATGGAGTTAAGAAAAACTATATAAACCCTCTATGTAAATATCTAGGAATGAATCCTTTATAGATCTTCCCTTGGTGGAGAGAGAGATCAAATTTAGTCCTTCTGGTGTCAAAAGAAATATCACTTATATGAGAGCCTTAAGATCCCTTTTGTGTGAGAGAAGGTTTCTCTGGGTTTTATCCCTATAAGGAGAATGTGCCACATTTTGTGAGAAGGTTTTAGCCCTTTGAGAAGGAAAATAAAGTGATTTGTATTCCAAGCAGATCCAGAGACATAGCCAAAAGGCTATTGTGAACTTCATTAACAACTCAGTGATCTCTTGCCTCATGTGTGAATTTCTCGTCTCATGTTTTCTTATGCATGTTTTGTTTCCACAATTATGATTATTAATGCATATATGAGACTAAAAATATATTCACCAACTTAATATTCAATTTGGATTCAAGTCTTCATAAGAACATATTTTCACATTTGACATAATCAAGTTCAATAGATCCACGATTGTAAATATGACCTTCATTAAGTGGACTAGAACCAAGTCAAGTTTGGTATCAGTGTCACCCCGGTTTCAGATCAGTCCATTAAAATGGATTTTTGTAAGCTCATGTTGCAATGCAATTGGTGTTTTGAGATGATGGAGAACATTGATGTTATCTAAAGGGACTTTGAAGATGAAGTGATATATGTCATCAATATATATATATATATATATTGAGTTATTTTATTTTATGTTGTGTCATATCATCATTCTGCAAATTAATCATCATATTGTGACTTTTTGGATAAAGAGAACATCATTTTTATGCAAATCACCTCAATATGATCAAGAAATTAATTTTTAATCAAGTTAGATGTTGCATGTATATATGGTAAATAAATAAATGGTGTCTAAGGATGTTCGGATCAAGTGGTATTAGAGCTAGTTTGGACGTGCATTTGCAAGTTTTTGATAAGACATGAGATCCAAGAGTTCAGTTGGTGAATATTTTGAAGACTCTTATTAAGAGGATACAATGAGTAATCTCTCATGAAGTTGAGGCTTAAGAAGAAAATTAATCGAAAAATTGAAAAGGAGAATTATGAGTTAAGAATGTAGTTGAAATCTCTTGAGGAAGAGAAGCAGAGGCTGGAATATCGATTGATATGTCATGAAGAATTCCATAAGGGTATTTTTCATGAGTTGGAAATAAAGTTGCAGATCAGGAACCAAGTATTGGCATCATCAGTACCAACCCATGAATATTGGTAGTCTAAGAATGTAAATTCTCTGATGAAAAAGGGACTACCTCTTTCCAAAGGCATGATCGAGAAAGATGACTCCTCATATTATTCTTTTTCCCGTCAAGATGGAGAATGATCAAGAATAGTTGAAGCAAGGAGAAACTTAGATGAAGAAGTCCTTAAAAAAAAATTATCCTTACCCTCTAGTCCAGAGAAAGGTAGCAAGTGTAAGACATGTACAGAGAAAGATGTGAATACTACAGGAGAAGGAATGAATACTTTTCCCACTAGTCAATGGTCTAAATATCCATGTGCTTCATGTGGAATTAGTAACCATGATGTGGAGAAATGTCGAAGAAGACAGTATGTGAAAGATAATCCCTCCAAGAAGAAGGCTAAAGGTAAATATCATTTCTCAAAGCAAAGGAAAAGGGGGAATGATAAAAAGGGATTCACGTGGTTCCAAGATGGGAATAGGACACTCTGTTCTTATTGTGGTAAGAGTGGACATCAGATCAAGAAGTTCTGGACACTTTACCTACACTTAGGTCTAAAGAAGAATAATAAATATGTAAAGGAACTTGCAATAAGACAATAAACAAATCCAGATGAGGTTAATGAAAGGTTTGAGAAAGAATAATTCTTAATGGTTGGTCTCAACAAAGTGATATATGAAGACATCGAGGAATGGTTCGTGGACAGTATATCATCTCACGACATGGCTGGACGAGATATTATTTCTAACTTTCTCAGATTCTGACACATATTTCTATGTAGGATTTGGAACCAACAACAAACTAGCAATAAGAGGGTATGGATATGTAAGATTCCAACTCAAGTTGGGAGGATTTATGGGAATATAACATATGTTGTATGTTCTATATTTGAAGGTAAAGTTACTCTCAATTGTGGAATTTGAAGATGAAGTCTATGCAGTCACAATCCAAAATGGTCAGGTACTTGTGTATTCAAGGGAAGCTACTCCAAACACAACAATATTGCTTGGAGTTTGCAAGGAGAGGTTATATAGGTTATTGGGAAGGCCTATAGTTTGGTCTAATGGTTTCTTGGATTCACTATCATATTTTGCATTAGATTCAATGTCAGATTCAAAATCAACGTCATAGGCATTGTTAGAGGTGGGAAGCTCTAAGAATCCTCCCAGTACAATGGGAAGAATGAGTCCATAAGTAAACCATCTAAAACTTTCATTGTAAACATGTATATTTGTAAATATAATATGCATATGTATATATCTCCTAAATTTTATTAGAGGGCTTGTAAGCCACTCATTGTAAATTATAAGAGTGAGAGGGACTCTATAAAACTTATATATTGTCACCTTATATGTAGATAAGAGTGAGAGGAAGTTTGTAATAAATTGTCTATATTTCCACCTTATATGATGTTTAGAGTGAGAGGAATCTTGTTAAAAGAGATTTCTAGATAGCCACCTTACATATTATTGAAGTGAGAGGAATCTAATCAAAACAAATTTCTATATAGCCACTTTGTTTTAGAGTGAGAGGAATCTCATTATAAATATTTCTAAAACCTTTAGACAACAATATAGACAATTGTATTGTCTTGTCAACAACTCAAGGGATATATATGGATCAAATTGTCTACGTTAACTTTCTTAATTCCGAAGAACTGAAGGCAAAGGAACAAAAGGATGTAGGAAGTTGGAACATGTAGATTGCAAACATAAAGGATATCAGTGTAATGCAATAAATTCTAGATCTGGTAAAGGGGAAATAATCATCTTCAGAAAAAAGAGGCATAAAGGTGCATTCTATAAGAATATTTAAATACTATGCCATGTTCGTGTGGATGTATACCTTGAACAAAATCGAGTCAAGTACAAATGATAACAATACAAGTCAAGTTGTTTTCAAGGAAAGAGAGTAATGGACAAGGAATTAATTTAGAGACTCCTACAGATACATAAAAAATACAGGAACAACGAGTCCAAAAGGATAAGACATAGATAAAAATTCGACTTGGTTTCATATTGGCCAAGATGGTCTATCTTCATCATAATAGGAGATGACCATGGATGTTGAAATGAAAAAAATAGGTATTCCAGAGATTCAATGAACACAACTTTTGTAGTCAGGGAATATATGAGCCAAAACCAGAGATATTAGCAACAATATTGGAGGCCATATTCAAAGCCATGTTCCATAAAACCAGACATAAGTGCACTGATCTAATACCTAGGATCAAAGATCCAAGATGAATACTGAGTTCCAAATTTTTCAGCAAGATGGAAGAGTGAAGAAGCTTCATCACTAAGTTACTCGATATGAACATTTTAGTAAGATGGAAGAATGATTTAGAGTTATCGTCACTAATTTATTGGATATTTAAACTTTGGTAGGTCCAAAAGTTCTTAAGTGGGAAGGTGTGATCCAAGAGGAT
>SNQJ01S0004762.1:23213-44872 GCA_010110895.2 Picea sitchensis
AAAATCAATGCTTAACTAAAATTTATCAGACTTTTTACATCTTTGTTAGCAAACCTACATTAGTTTAAGGTGTAGGGCTTTGGAATAGGTTGAAAGGATAACTTTCCAAAGCTATCAAACAAACTTAGAATCTTTTGATAGGGAAAGAAAATCTAATTTTCGTATAGGCTTTCTGGGATCCCCCTCTCACACATAAGTTACACACGAGGTCGCATTTGGGTGAGTTACGGAGATTATCCCTTCGTGGTTCAACTGTTTGTAGTGGTCAAATCAAATATTGGGGGTCACTTGAAGGGATACCCAGGATTATGTGTGGGAGCCTCTCGTGTTGATTTCAGACTTGTTATCCTACCCATACGTTTGTATCGAACTATCGACTGTACCTGCCCAGGGGCTGACTGTGAATTGGTGACCTTAGTAGCCATAATATTTAGGGTCCCACACAAGGTGACAGTGAAGGGAAGTCTCACTGTACCTGGAACAGACGTTGGCCAAACTCACTCGATCTCCTTGGAGGGTAAATCCAAAATTACTGCATGGAAGCTTGCACCAAGGTGTAAGTATGTTAAGAAGGTCACCAACGTAACTGATCCACCCACTCTATCCTTGCCTCTTCCTATTTTTATCTCGCGATGTTGGATTTCATCACCAACTAGTGGTTTCATTATGGGANTGTTTACTTCTCATATTCATAGCGTGTGTTAATGGCATCCAATCCTGAGAGTACCAATGAAGGAACCCCTTCTCCTGGGGAACCTTATACCTTTCCTTCTTTTGGAAACTTTGGTCCTTCATACATTTCCATACTGAGTCTTCCAGGACTCACCATCAGATTACCGGTTTGGTTGTTCCCCACTCGGATGATCTCTAATCCTTCTAATGTTTCAACTGCATATAATACTTTAGATGTCAGTACACCACCCACACATCAACCTCATGTTGAATTTTCACCTTCTTCACCCATTAATTCTCCTTCCCTTTCTCCTTCTTCATCTAATGAAAGCTCTAAATAAAGTTCCAGGTCAATCAGAAGAAGAAGAAGAGCCTGAAAAGGACCAAGACTCCAACAACATCATATGTTGAATCCCAACAACCAGTTACTGTTAATAGTACTGGGAGTGTTCATGACGTCAACAAGATTAAAATAAAGAATTTGAAACCCAAGCTCCCTTGCAGTGTTTGTAAGGGTGACCACTTTTTGAGGGATTTCCCTGGTATTCCAAAGGTCTTAGAAATGTGTTCCTCAGTGTCATCGGCCTCTATTGGTCATGCTGGTGATACCCCATCAACTAGTGATGTTAAGGTTGGTAAGAATAAGACAACTGTCAAATTCCCTTCTATGTTATGCAAAGGTGATCATTATTCTCACCTTTGTCCTTGCATGGAAGAGGCTTCTTCTCTTTTGGAAAAGCTTCAACTTCCAAAAGTTTATGGTGAGATTTCCCCCAACCCATTGTTATTTGATGGACTAGTCAATCCGGTTCCATGTTGATTAGGTGGTCGATCTAGTTTCATCCTCGATTGAACCACAAACCCAAGTAGTTGATCCAGTTCCATCATCGATTAGCCATACTATTCATCGAATGACTATAACAAAAGTATTCGATCCGTTTTCATCCTTGGTCGACCCCACTCTCCCGTTCGAGAGTGACACCAAAGCGATCGATATGTTTCCACCCGTCGACCCCATTCTCCCCTTGGAGAATGAAACCCAAGTGGTCGATCTGGTTCTGTCATTGGTCAATCCCACTCCTCCTTTAATGAGTTCCAAAGTGGTTGATCTAGTCCCTTCCTGGGTTAGTCCCACCCCTCATCTGAAGAGTGCCAAAGTGATTTCTCCGGTCACATTATCGGTCAATCCCACTCTTCCTCTGAAGTGTGCCTGCGTGGTCGATTCTATCCCATCATTGATCGATCCTACTCTCCCTCTAGAGAGTAAACCCGATATTGCCCATGTTTTTCTCGTTGATATAGAATCTACCATGCTAGGGGGTATTCCTCATTCTCCCGCAAAACCCCCTCCAAGTAATGAGGCCATCCTTTTTTATTGGGGTACGCTAAATGGACCTCGTATTCCCTCTCACATTCCTTTCTAGATTACAGTACAGGTTTCTGGTCGGGACATTTCTCAAACGTTGATAGATGAAGGTGCGTCCATTAGTATTTTGTCCTCTATTGCTTGGCATGATTTGGGTTGTCCTCATCTTGCGTCGGTTACATAGAATCTGTTAGCTTTTAATAGAAGAACTAGTCAACCTTTAAGGACCCTTCCTCATTTTTCAGTAACTTTGGGAGGGAAAAATGTCTTTATTGATGTCATGGTAGTCTGAGACCCCTTGGATTTCACTTTACTCATTGGGTGGGATTATGTCTATTCCATGAAAGTTGTTGTGTCCACTCCTTTTTCGTGTGATATCTTTCCCACACAATGGAAGAATGGTGACTATTGATCAACTTTCATTCATTGGTCCTGACTGGATTACCTCCCTGAATGGTTCTTATATGACGACAGTATCACCCCCGTCGCATGTCAATTATGTGGTGTTGTCTCCCATGACTTCATCTTCATACGATTTGGATCTGGTAGTTGACATGGTGATTTCTTCAGTAGGGATATTGGAGCCTGATCTCCTTACCCCTGTCGCGACCCTCAACATGTGTTCCTTCCAGAGTAACTTTGTTCTATCCAGTGAAGATATTTTCGAATCCACGATCGGGTTTTGTCCCTTGACATGGTATCCTTCCAAAGAATTATTCTCTTGGAATCCATGATCAAGGAGAGTCCACGAGCATAGTTTTCCTCTCTGTAGAAATCTCGTTAAAAATTGAAACAGAGGTCACGAGCACAGTTTTTCCTCTCTATGGCAAGCTCGTTAAACAATGAAACAAAATCTTTAAGAATAGTTTTCCTCTTTGTAGCAAGCTCGTTCAAAAATGAAACAACAGTCTAGGGACTGAATCTAGAGCCCTAAGCATAGTTTTTTTTCGGTGTCAAGCTTGTTAAAAAATGAAACAGTCACCTCTCTTGAACCTTCATTTCATCCACCTGTATCCTTTTTCTCCATCTAGTATAGAAATTGGTGACAACCTCAAAGTTGGTAAATGAATTGAAGCTTGGAGGGCATGTCTCCAGTCTTTGATGATCATTCTGGAGTTAAGCCACTAGCTTTCAAGATGGGGGTATACTGAGTTTAGTCTTTGTTCTTTCTCGTTCTCGGAAAAAAAATGAGAATGTAACCAAGTAGAATTTTATCACGTTTTTGGACTTGCGTGGATATACGAAAAAGGAACCCCATGGAGTCCACTTTGAGCTCTTTTTAGACTCTATAAACATGAAAATATTGCCGAGTGATCTTTCTTCCTTTCTCACTTGTTAAAAGGTTTTAAAGGGCATCTTTCAAGTGATAATTTATCTCTTTTTCGGCCTCGCGAGACTACCATTACGAAAAAGGACAACACTGGAGTCGTTTTTAAGTTGTTTTCAGACTCTCTAAATATGAAAAAACACCGATTTTACCTTCTCTGAGATCGTTAAACAATCATACATTGAAGGGCCCATACGGGACCGAACACTTACTTCTTCCAGTTTGTTAAATAAAGGAAGAGGGACTTACTGAAGTTGAGTCATATCGAGCATGCGTTACCCTCCTTGAGCTCGTTAAATTAAAAAGACATACTCATCTATCTGGATGGGGGGGAAATTGAAGGAAGCAAGCCAAGAATTTTTTGAGAAAACTACCAGTAACTCTTACAGTCGCCCTTGAACATGACAGTTTGTCTTTGCATGCATTTTAATCCACTGAACCTCTGCACTGAGACAATCCTATGAGTTCCTTTTACTCCTTTGAGTCACCTGACGAAAGTCACATCATCCACTGCATTATCAAGTTTTTGTCCTTGTCATGTTTCTACTATCGTGCCTCAGTGTTCAAGGGAAGTATCTGCCTCGAGAGTCATCCATCACAAATATCCTGTTTCAATACCCATGTCAGTCCATGTTCATTTGATCTACCAATTACATATTTGTGTCAGTTTCGTGTCATTGATGGGGGATACATCAAGGCCCTCCTTTGATGAGTCTATTCCTATTGACTTCAACACATTATCCAGGAGATGGACTTAGAAACCAGTTAATACCTTGGGACCTGGATGCCTCAATGGCAGGCCTCCTCATGTCTGACAGTGGGTTTACATCATTGAACTTTGATCGGATGATTCCACAGATGTTTGACTTCAACTCATTCATTCACATTCGTTGGAATGTACTAGAGTACCTTGGGAATCACTGACATCAATGGTGATCTCCCTCGCGCTCGTTAACGGTTTACATCATTGACCGGTAATCAAGTGGTTTCTTCCATGTTCGACATCAGGACATCTATTCACACGGTTAGATTTGTACTACATGGGGATCGGTAAGAATACCCTACATTGATTTTTCACTCTTATATCTACTTTGCCTAGGTTGTGAAGGAGTTATTTTGAACTATGACACATATAATTTTACATAGATCCACTTTGTATTGGTCATGGCTATGTCTTGTCATATCGTAGATCCACTGTGTATTCTTCATGGCTACGATCAGTTAAGGTCATAAGGAGTATAGATCCACATTGTATCTGCAGTGGCTATACCATTTTGTCAATATAATTATGGATTCACAGTTTATTTTATGGCGAACATACCTAAAAAGTCTTTATCACTCAAGCATAGGTATGCCTGCCTTGGGTTTTGAAACATGTCATAATATTTGTTTGATGGTTGTGCGCATCTTTTTCTATTTTCTCTGCGTCCATACGCTTGCTCGAAAAAGTCTACAAATTACATCAGTCATCATTGTCTTCTAACTTCATACTTTGGGGGGAAATCTATTACACCTCAAAATTACTCACTTTGATAGTGTCGCAAGTGTCATCATTACGAGTGTTGTAAGTGTCAAATATTGAATACAAGTGTTGCAAGTGTCAAGAAAAGTATGATGCCATCTTGCCTATGTCATGCCCATAATGACATCATGAAGACACTTAAGACACCTCAAAGGATGGTTTGGAGGAAGGAAAATCACTTGGAAAGAAGTACAAGCCCTTTGCCATTGGAAAAATCACTAAAAAATTGATTTTTGGAGAGGAGCGCTCCCCTACCCACTGTTAGGGAGAGTTGGCACACCCTGAGCCTCTTTGGGAAGTGTTTGAGCACCCTGTGCACCCCTTTAAGGGAGCACTACCCTCTTTTGAGAAAATTTTGGCTTAGTTGAGGAAAATTAGGGAAGAATCCCTCAAATCCTGAAGGTAGTTGGATTCAAATAGATGGTCAAGGCATGATCTTAGGGGAGGTCCTCAACTGAAGGAGAGGAATCCTCAACTCATCCCAAAGATCTCTCAAGTAGTTGGAATCCTCCAAGGTTATATAAGTAGGCCTTCTCATGGTGAAAGGAAGAATAGAGACTAGAGTTTGATACCAAACTTATGATCCTATAAGTGGTATTGACAAACATGGAAAAGATTGGTGATATGAAACTTATGATATCATGAGTGAGATGCCATAAAATAAATCAGTGGAGATTGTTTGAGCAAAGGTGTTGGACAAGGATAAATGGAAGAGGTTTTTGCACCTTCATTCAAAGGATTGTAAGTACTTTTACTTGTTCTCATTAATATAATCAATGCTTGGCCTGTTTCTTTCAAACTTGTACTTCTTCCATACATGTTTGTCTATAGTAGATGGATCTATGATTGAGCTAATCTTAGTAGAGTAGGAATTTCATTGTATCTTTGTTTGTTTTGTAGGACCTATCAAGGAGCTCAAGATCGAATCTTACCCTGGACTTTGCAAGGACACACGTTGTTCATAAGGTACATATATTTATCCTTCTCTTTATTTCATTAGCTTGGTTAGATCTAAAAGGAAGTTAGTGTTCATGTTAAGCACCTTCTGTCTTGGCCTTAGGAGTTTAGAGACAAAGAGGGAATCTACTTGTCCATAGGGGGATTCACCTACAACACAAGTGTTTCTCCTTTATATTCAGCTTCTGTCAATGATAAAGAGATTGTATCTTGCTTCTTGCTACTCCATGGTATTTCTCCTAAATCAAGAAAAAAGTTATATCCAAAAGTTGATTTTCTATCATCAGTATCTCCTGCCCAATCAAAGTTTGTATATCCTGCAAGTTGAACATTACCACCATTTTGATATTCAAGTCGAAGATTATAAGTTCATTTGATGTATATAAGTATTCTCTTAGCTGCATTCCAATGTTCTAGATGAGGATCATACATAAATCTAGAAACCATTCCAACTACATATGCAATATATGGTCTCGTGGCTATTAGATAGAGAAAATTTCTAGCCAATTGTCTATATAGTGTGCCATCATTTTTTTCTGAAATAGGGTTGCTTCCTAACTTGGTCCCTGTATCAATTGGAGTTGGATATGACTTATAATTCTCCATTTTTAACTTCTTCAATACATCAAGTGCATATTTTGGTTGTGATAGAATAATTCTATCTTTTTCTTGCCAAACCTAGATGCCAAGAAAATAATGTAATAACACCAAGTCTGTGATATCAAAAGCCTTCTTTAGCTGCTTATTTGTAATGTACCTCGTAATTACCAACCAAAAAACAATTTTTTGTTTATAGAAGAAGAGGTGTTTGTTGTCATAACTCCATTAGAAAGAACTTTGTAATAAAATCTTACCTTACACTCTATTATCTTGTTAATAAATTCCTAAAGTTCCACTTACGGAAAGGTTGTCTTATCTATAACATCTTTGACTAACACGAGTAGAAAGGTTATAAGGGTAAGGTCCCAAGGCTTTAGTGGACCCCTTTCTGGATCTAGTCCTTATCTATCTGCATAGGGCTATAAATATAAGTGGGGTCTTGTGAAAACATGCTAAACTTCATTTAGCATAAGACTCTATGACTGCGCACAGGTCCACTTGATGATTTTTAACCTTAGGAGACTTGAACTAGTTCCTATCCATAATAGTCGTCGGGTTGGGATTTAAATGCCAAGTACCTCGCCTAACTACCAAGTCCTGATTATGTAATGGTTCTTGGGACCAGTGGTTTATTTAGAGATCTAAATATATACATTAGTGGATAACTAAAAATTAGGACCGAATTATTGAATTCCAAATAATACAGAGGCAT
The DNA here is from genome assembly GCA_010110895.2 of Picea sitchensis. Classification (NCBI taxonomy): domain Eukaryota; kingdom Viridiplantae; phylum Streptophyta; class Pinopsida; order Pinales; family Pinaceae; genus Picea; species Picea sitchensis. The sequence goes on from SNQJ01S0004762.1 coordinate 30,370, forward strand.
GAATGCATATTTAACTTCCGTCAAGTAAGAAGGGGTCAAATTCGACCTTCATTAAAGGGAAGGGTTAGTCCGTGGTCCACGTAGATATAGCCCTGCAACTGCATTAATGGAACCTCTGTGCATTCCAATGAATTGAATGGGCTCTATGCCGAAAGTGTCATACCGACCCTGCCATAGTCATATGGCCAATCGTCCTTCGCACTCTCCACCTTTATTCCGAGAAGACCAGGCGTCGCTTAGATTTCGAGTGGGTCTCAAGTTTCCCATTGTAACATTCTGCGAAGAGTTTCTGCAACAATATGTTGGAGAGAAGTTTTTTTTCATGGTGGTTGTCTCAATATTGTAGGAGACAACGGGGTTCGCATTCCTTGTAAGTTTTTTCCCTACGAATGCTACTATGGTTGATAAAGAAAATGGTGCAGTAATTTACGGATTTCTTTTCATTTGGTGTAATCAATATGTAATTCTTTGATGCCATCCTGAATCCTATAGAAGTGATTTTCTTGAGTTTAACATTGTTTCCTCCTCCATTTATGGAGAGGAAGTACTAGCCTCGTTTATCTATGTTTCGGGACGTAGGGTTTTTGGTGGCCACCTATCGTGAACCGGGATTCATAAATGAATTCCTCGAGAGTCTGAGGGAGGATTTTCTCTTGTAGGGATAACCCTATTGTGTTCTTGTTTTTAAAAGAATGGTATAGGCATGATGTTACCTCCATAGCGTCACAGAGAATTATCTGGACCTTCTCCTGCATTACTCCTAAAGATTTTCCAAGGATGTATACTTTACAAAACATTTGGTCGTAACAAATTTGTATTACTGATAGCTTATGGAGTCCTGTGTCATTTGATTCTGGTCGACTAGACTCCATCAATTAAGCATATTCCTAGTTTTAAAAAAGATACATAACTTATACTCTATTTAGGCCAGGGTATATGTGCATTTTATGTTTTCATAAGGATTTTTGTATAGTCGATTACTATATTTCATTATTCATTAGATGTTGTGTGAATATTTGTGTGATGCTAATTTAAACCGTTTTAGAGGGATGAAATATATCACTAATGATGGGCCCCGTCTGATGCAAGGGTACCCATCAGTGAGTTACGGCGCTATCCTCTCTCGGCCCTGGGCGTCTGTCCCGACGGAAGACAATAAGAAGAAAAACAAGTCTCATGAGTCGCAAATTCAAAGTTAAGTAGCATCTTGGTAGGATGTATTAATATTTGTATGCTTCTTTAAGTCTTTCTCATATATACAATGCTAATCTCCGACTGTTAAACTTTTCCAGGGTTTCGTTTACACGAAGAATTTGGATGTTCATCCGTGAGCCCGATGTAAAAGGTAATCAAGTTCCTTATTATAACCCCTCCAGAACTTGATTAGTCATGGTTGCGAACATGTAATCACTCAGTATAGTCCTTTTTGTCATTTTCCTATCGGATTTGAAAGGGGAAAATTTCCCAATGTAACACAATGTTGGCCTAGTTATTATAGTATGAATCTGGTAGTGATTTATCTACAGGATTGTCCTATTCTTTTGAATTTAATTAAATGACTATTGAGTGAATCGTTTGGGTCTCACATTACTCGGGAATTTATTTACTGTGATTATATCTTAGATTGAATGTTCTATTTAAATTCTAGATGTTTGAAATTCGAAGGTATTAGATCTACAATACCATATATACCTCATTTACTTTCATTCTACCTTCTTTATATATATATTTCCATATGCTTCGTTCTGAGTTTATAGTAATTAGATTAGAGCTAAAAAGGTTTGAGTAAGGTTACGATTCTATGATGTATTTCCAGAACGTGGACCTAAACATATATATATATAGGTTTATGTACATCCATACCCATGCATCTATCATTATGTCACATGGGGTTTCTGATATTTTGTAATTGTCATCTATATGTACAGAACTATAAGAATTATATTCCCTTTTTATGCTGAACACCGAATGGGCAATTTTACATGTATACCATTACTTTGTGATTTAATACAGTGGTTATCTTTCCAAATGGATCTTTTATTTCTTGTAAATAGAAAACTACTCTTAGATGTTTTATTGGTATGTGGTTTATGACATTCACGCATCTCCTTACCTTTACTCTTACAGAGTGAACTACTTCTATAATATCCTATAATTGAACAACGTGATTTATTCCATATGATCTGGAACAGTACCAAGTTTCTTTAAAAGAGAGAGAAGGCTCAGACTCTTTGATTCGATATTTTCTTTATGTAAAAAGGGTTGATTGCCAATTGATATCATCTAATTACTTATATAATGTGACATCAGATTTTTGTATAAGTATGGCCTATTACAGTTACACCATTTTGTTAAATAGTGATTCCTCGGAAAATACCAATTGCAAATATATATATATATATATATATATATATCTACATGTACTTATATAGGTAATATTTATGGTCTGGAGAGTCCATGTCATCATGTGTCTCTTCCCTTCAATATTATCAGTGAAGGGAAGGCTCAACTATATAATATGACTCTCAAAACCTTACAAAGATATACATAAACTTATTGAATATACAGATCTGTTCAATTCCCGAATTATACATAGGTAATTCCCTAAAATTTTCAATTGCAGAAGTGGAAATTCGAGAACTACACTATCAGTTATAAACTTCCCATAACAACTAAATTTCATCCACGGATAAAATAATTTCACCATTAACAAGAAACAAATACATTATAACATATATATATAATTCATTCAAAGCAAAGAAGGAGGAGAATAACATATATGAACTAGGTCGCGGGAAAACAAAGGGAACAACCACGTTCCTCCCAACCGTAGAATAGGGTAGCAAAGTTACTTGCCCAGTTCACCCCCTAGACTGACCATGAGACCATCAAGGCTAACTCAGAAAACTCCTCCTCATAAATGTATTTCAGTTTCAGCAGACTCCTCTTGCCTCACACTCAATCCGTAGTGTTCATAACAGCAAGAAAACCAGTCGTCTCTCCTCCCCGCATACTGGGAAACGTCCTTCCTCCTCACGTATGCTATTTATCCATAAAAATATTTTTTTGACTAGGTCCTTTTCCCTCCCTTAGGAATTTTCACATCTTTCTAAATCCCTGATTTTCAGGGGCTTCCAATGGCCAAATCTCTTATTTTCCACTTGTAACAATAAGGCCAGAGGTAGTTCCAACATGTTCCCCACTCATGGAGTCATGGTCAGCTAATTTTAACATGGTTGTTCCATTTGTCCTCCTGCAATCAATATAAAATATTCTATTTTCATACAAATGTCGTAGTCAAATAATTAGTTGGGTCAAATCAGATCTCTTCTCAACAGTCATAATAATTAATTATAATTATCGAATTCGAAATTCGAAATTGCCATAAATGGCAAAAATTTTCCAAATTCGATTTTACTAAAATAGAATAATTTTCCAACAAATTTTAAATTTCCAAAAATACTTTATTTTTGGGGATGTTACATCCTTTCCCCCTTCAATAAATCATTGTCATCAATGTTCATTCCTTCGTTAGAATAGGATTGGATGATATTCTCGCAAATCTCCCTCCAACTCCCAAGTGGCCTCCTCAGGATTGAAGTGCTTCCATTGCACCTTTACCCGAGTGACGAATTTGTTCCGAAGTGTTATTTCTCTCTGGTCCAGAATACGCAGGGGTTCCACCTAGAGCTCGCCTTCAGGTTCCACCTGGACCAAGTTCCAATCAATCATATGAGTAGGGTAATGAACATACTTTTTCAACAAAGAAACATGAAATACATTATGAATTCTTAGATTAGCTGGAAGTGCTAGTTGGTATGCTACGGGTCCAATTCGAGTTAGTATCTCGAAGGGCCCACAAAACCTTGGTTCCATATTGGCGCAGTTTCCTAATTCCAACGAATTTTTTTGGGCTTTAACATTCAAATAGACATGGTCTCCCACTTGAAATTCTAGGTGTCTTCTTTTCTGATCTGCATAGCTCTTATGTCTGTCCTATGCTTCTTTTAAGTTCTGTTGTACCTTCTGTTAGCTCCCAAAATGAATCAGTCACTATGGTTTAATTTTGTAGATGATAGCATGGTCATATGTAGTTTTCTCCATTTGTTTTTAATTTCTTCTTGTGTCAAAACTTAGGTTTTAAATTCATGCCTTAGAAATAAGTTGATCCATAAAGGTCTTTTCTATAAAATTTCATGAAAAGATTTTCAACAGCTAACGCATGTTGCAAGGTTGATGATTAACTGGTGAAAGCGATGAGTTTCAATAGTTAAGGAGTACTTTCTCGCAGACAATTAGCTGGTGAAAGCATGAAACATGTGTTTTTCCTCCACGATTTCAGAAATCAAAAAGATGACACGCTCGACACACGTCACATAATCATTATGAGGCGCTGGTGAAAGAAAATGATGATGATGATTCTATTATGCACATCTAAATCGGATATCATAGCGGATCGTGCTCATGAATGCATGCTTCAAACAATGATGGTGTTGGAGATGACGAATTCACATTCATCATCACAGGTAAAGGAGCAGTACTACTCAATCGGCGACATCAAATCGACACTTCATATTTTCAACACGCATTTTTCACAGGCAATATGTTATGGTTTCATAACTGAAAGGCAACACTGAGAGTTTTCACCAACGCCAAACCTTGGCTAAATCAGGAAAATACAGTGACATTGTTTGCAAAATTGTCTAAGGTTCGAGTTACAAATGGCAAGGAAATGAAGCGGTTCATTACTAAGGAAAGAATTAGACAGCCTGTCTTTTTTATAGGCACATCCAGAGGTGCAAAAATGTTTCTCAAACGCAGGCTGCATGGGTTATGTTGAAAAGTTACAGAATGGTTTCCACCAAACAACAGCTGAAGCGTTTGCTAAATCGTATGATGGAAACAAAGCCAGTGTGGGTTCTTTAGAAATGATAGTTGATGAAGCCACCATTGCCACAACAACTAGCTTACCTAGATCAGGCCAGAGCTGGTATAAGACAACAACAACCAAGAATCTCAATTTCAGAGCATATCTTAAGGTAGAATTCAGAAATGTCACCTGGAAGAAAAGCATGCCAGTTTCTCATTTGGAGGATGAATGGAAAGACCTGTTCAAAGGCATTCAACTCTATATAACCTCAAAAGGCAGGTATGATAAGCTGATGCTATATCATTTCAAGCTCTTAGATCATTTCACAAGGAAAACTCTCCTGAATTTACCTTTCTTCTTTCACAAAAGCTTAACCAAAGTATGTAAAAAGATTAGGGTTGAACCTCTAAGTCTGAAAAACACTCTTTTTCATTTCGGCTTGATCAAATTGATAATCCTAGAAGAACTAAGTCAAAGAGGAAGGACTTGGCAACATTTTCCTTTTTGGGAAGGCTTTGAAACCCAAACTCAACCCATGAATGAGCAGAAGAAAACTGGGAAGAAGCAATTAACTCCTCAGAGAAGCTCGAGGAGGAGGAGAACTCTTCCAGGACCACCAGAGGATAGGATTTCCGGCATAAAGTATCAAAGATCAAAGAAAAAAATAGATTTTGAAACCACTTCAGAGCAGCCTACAGTAAAGAAGACAAATATTCTAAATCTACCATATACAGACTCATAAACAGACCCAGAGCAAGAAGATGAAAGTCTAGCCATTAAAAGCCATGAACACTCCATGGAATTTTCACAGGATTGTGAGACTTTTACTCTAACTGATGAAGGTGAAACATCAAAGAGAAAAAACTCAAAAAAATCACAAAAAATTAAGCAACTAAAGGAAGTGTTTGCTCAACAGGAGGTTTTGGAAAGAGTAATCAAGGAAAGATACAAATCTCTGTCTGACAATTTCGTAGAGACAAATGCAACATTTGAGAAGTTGTCTCGTGAGAGTGTCAAAGAAAAACAGAGAAAGAAGAAAATCACTAAAGATTAAAACAGTTTATGGTGGTTAGCAAAATGACTTAAGAGGAAAATTAAGAAATTGAAGAAGAAGCATAAGTCGCATCCAGATCTACAAGTACTAGCCCAGGTTGTTGTGAATATGCAGGGAGATAAATCAAAGACACACTAATTTTTTGATAAAACAATAGTTTTGGAGGTGGAAGTTTCCTTTTTGGCCAAGATAGAACTTTCACAAGCGCAAAGGGTAAATTTACAACCAGTTAGCTGGTGAAAGGAAGAGCTTTCACCAGCTAAGCAGCGGATCATAAGGTGAATTAGCTAGTGAAAGCACAAAAATAAATTTTTGAAAGCTAAAGCTGGAGCAAGGCAATTTTCAAGTATTTAAAGAGGTTTAAGAGAATCAAAGCATTAACCACTTAGTCAGGAAACACTCGGCATCAGAGATTTGTGGAGATTTTGAAGACCAAATGCTAAATTGGTCACCTAAAGTTTCGATTATGGTTAATTGAAGAAGTCCAACTACAGAAGACAGGTGCCTTTACCTTTCCATGACACAACAGAGTCCTAAAGCTGATGAAGTACAGATGTCAAAAATTGATATAGAAGACAGTTTGAGTTCTAGGAACTAGTCCTTGTTATCGTTTGCATTAGTTAGTTTTATTTTCTATTTTTAGATACAGATCCAAGTTTTCAAGATCTTAAAAACTGATTGTAAAAGGCTATAAATGCCTATATTTTCTAAGAGATAAGGGTTCAAACTGGGAATACATTTTGGCTACTATATAGACTCTTATTAGATAATAGAAATTACAGTCTCCTTTTTCTTTCAATATCAGAAATATTCATGCATCTTGTTTCTGTACTTTATTTCAGTTTATCTTTGCTTTTAAAGACTTCCATCTCTTTATCAAGCTCATAGACTTGAAGTGAATGATTTCTTACTACCTTGCATTAAGCCCTACACCTAGTTGTATTTGGAAATCAAGATTAGTATTCTTCATCCTTTCCTTTAAAAAATATCTGGTCTGATTATTGTTTTCTAAAAGCACTGTTTCATTCGAATGTATGATGAGTTGTCTATTACATTAATCATTGAGTGATCCCATTGTTCCAAGCATACCTACACATTATATTCTTAAGTTACCAAGTATTCTTAGCCTACAACCCTAAGGAGTTTCTTGGAGTGATAACAAATTGGCGTCGTTGCCGGGGAAACAAAATTTAAGCTCTACTTTCCTGGGATACGACACAGAGTTAATCTTTGATGATAGACAAAGATTGGACATTTAATTGGTTGTAATTATCTATTTGGAGACTCCATAAGTTCATCTTGGCTCCTAATAGGATCAGTACTAGGGAGAATCCACAAGAATCACCTGTCACACCAGTGCCCAATCCAGAACTAATTCTTAGGAGAGGAAAGACAATTTAGGGTCAAGCTTCAAAATCAGATACAGAAGGTAATCTTCTTTTTAGTTATGGGAAATCTACTACAGAAAAATTTGAATTATTTTCCAAGAGTGCTGATGAAAAAACAATTGTAACTACTGTAGAAGAACAAACTCCTTTTTATCAACAGAAAAATAGCAATGATGATAAATTGACAGATTCAAAATTGATTGAAAAAGCATCCAAGACTTTAGAAAGAAATCATAGTTCTTCTTCTCTTGAGTCTTTTCATTCACAGCAGAAAGAAGATCATTTAAACAACTATACTAGCCTCCTTGTTGTTGAACATCTTCTTCAAGAGTTGTCTGCTAAAGGTGAAGAAAACTTAGCTGGACAACTTGCAAATTTTTATAGAGCCTCATATCAAACCTCTTTCCCATTAGAAGATTCACCTCCTTCACATTCCCCTAGTGTTGAAGACTCAAAAGAGAAACTTTCACCTTTCTCACCCCTGATCATTATGGTTGCACCACCTCCTTTGACTAAGATGCAACAAATCCTAGCTGCTAGGTATGCACCACTTATATTGCCAAACCTAGTATCAGCTATGCCGACAAGAGACTATCAGAAGTATATGCCCAAATTCATAGGTGAAGGCGATGTGTCTGCTGAAGAACATATTGAGGATTTCTACAGTTATGATGAAAACCTTAATATTGAGGAGGAAGATGTTTAGACACGAGTTTTTTTCCAAAGCTTAGATGGCCATGCTAGGAAATGGTCCAAAGAACTCCCTGCTGGTTCCATAGCCGGAATTGAGAAATTGGATGATACCTTCTTGAAACACTGGGGTGATAGAAGATATTTTGTATATTGTATCACAGAATTTGGAAATCTAAGGAAACAAAATGGTGAGTCAGACTCTGATTTCACTAAAAGGTTTAACCGGATGTACAGTAAAATACCAGCAGAGATAAAACCTTCATATGCTTCTGCCAAAATCACATATTCTGATTCTTTTGACTCAGAGTTTTGTTTATTGTTGAGAGAAAGGAGGTCACCTACACTATCTCTGATGAAATATGTTTCCCTTGAGGTGGAATCAAATGTTTTAGCCTCTCAAAAGCTAAAGGGAAATTCTGATAGGAGAAGGCCAACAAATGAAGCTTCTTCGTCATCAAGTGTTGACCCAAAGTTAGATAAAATGGCTAAGATGTTAGAGTCTCTAACCTCTAAGATATATAATCTCAATATTGAAAATAAGCAGCCTGTAAAGGGAAGGGGAACTTATGATTATGCAGGTAGGAATCCAAATCAAAATCCTAACAACTTCAGAAGAAATAATCAACCAACGCAGATTTTGCAAAGAGAAAAGAATCCTACTGAAGATCAGAGAATAAAGGCTCCTCTTCAGAATGTCATCATGGATGAAGATGAAGATGATTATCAAGAATATGGAGAAGATAATATTCACTAAGTTGGAGAAGAAACAGGGAAATCTTATCTAACACAACACGATTATGAAGAGGCATTGATGACTGAATATGACAGAGGATAATTCTGTTGATGATGGAATTTTTACGACGGAAGATAAGAATAGATATCATCTCCGATCTAAGTCTGATACTACCCAACAAAATGAAACAGCCTCTCCTGAAAAGAGAATATCCCCTGTTAAGCAAAAATATCAGACATCAGAGAATCATCAAACAGATCCCTCAAAAGCAAAAGCATCAACTCCTCCCAAGAAGATTGCTTCCCCTGTCAAGAAACAAATTCTGGAAAGTCAGACCCCTATTGAACAACAAAGCATTCATAAAGCTCCTTTAAATGAGGTAAAAGTCTCTGATAAAGTCCCATATTCTTTTAATTTTGAGGCTGAAATACAGAAAATTAAAATTCCCATTCCTCTCGTTGAGTTAATGAAAAATGAAACGTTCAAAAAATATATCCTCAAAACTCTGGATCCCAAATCTATATCCCCTTCTGCTGATATTCTCAACATATATGATGAAAATCCAACCATTACTCTGGGCCAAATGATAGAAGATAGAGATGAAAGTTGCCCTCCTTTTTACATCTCTCTAAATATTCATGAGAAAACATTACATAACTGTTTGTTGCACTCCGGTGCTTCTCACAATTTAATGCCAAAGGCGGGCATGGATGAGCTTGGGCTAGAGATCACCAAGTCTTACCACGATCTTCTCTCTTTTGACTCTCGAAAAGTCAAATGCCTCGGAATGATCAAGGACTTGGCTGTAACTTTAACCCAAGCATCCATGAAAACTATGGTTATGGATATAGTAGTGGTTGGCATACCATCTAAATTTGGATGTTTGTTATCAAGATCGTGGATGAAGAGGCTAGGTGGCACTCTTCAAATGGATCTCTCCTACACTACTATCCCTGTTTTTGGAGGAGTAAACATAAGGTTATACAGGGAATCATAGCTGGCATATGTAATCAGTGATGAACAAAATCCATCCAATCATCCTATCTATTCTGTTGACACAGGTATGGGATCTTGTATTTTACAAATTGATGATTCATTACCAGATGCATTGCTACTTAGAAATCTTGTAGTTCAGTCCACAAAAGCAGTAGAGGATGATCTTTGGACCATGTTCTTTTATGGTTCTTGTACCAAAGAATCAACAGGAGCAGGGGTGGTATTGATTTCCCCTTCAAAGAAAACTTCTCATTTGTCCTTTAAACTTGATTTTAAAGTGACTAACAATATTGCAGAGTATGAGGCACTACTTCTGGGGTTAAATGCAGCCAAAGAGATGGAGATTAAAATATTACATGTATTTGGAGACGCAGATTTAATCATTCAACAAGTAAATAATTCCTTTCAAGCAAAACATGTCAGGTTGAAAGCATATAGAGACAAAGTTTTGAGGGAGATTCATACTTTTGCAGATTTCAAAATTTCATATGTACCCAGAGCAATGAATGAATTGGTTGATTCATTAGTTGTGTTAGCCTGTGCTTTTATACCTCCTCTGCCTCATAAATTGAATTACAAAATTCAAGTTAAGTATAAGCCATCCCTCCTTGATAATGTAAAATTTTGGAAGGTTTTCAAAGATGATGTTGAACTCACTAGATTTCTTGCAGTAATAGATGAGCTTGCAGATTTACAAATTGATAAGGAGAATGAACATGACGATGAAGCTGAGAAGCCAAAATTCAGAAGCAAAATCCCAGCACATGAAATAGTACACTTGTCCACCAACATAATTCCTAAAGGTTTGGTCCCTTTAGAAAATCTTTTTGATAACAATGATATAGCTGTCAAATTGGAAAAGGGGAAAAAGATTCAGAAGTTTTGCAGTATAATGTAGCCAGTGAACAGAATCCTAAATATGTAAACTTAGCTTCACATTTGACTAAAAAACAAAAGGCTGATTATGGTGAATTGCTAAAGGAGTTTGCTGACATCTTTGCTTGGAAATATGATGACCTGAAGACTTTCGACACAGAGGTAATTCAACACAAGATCCCCTTGAACAAAGATACCAAACCATTTAGGCAGAAACTTAGATCCTTTAATCCTTTGTTGCTGCCTATAATGGAAAGAGAAATCAAGAAAATATTGGATGCCACATTATCATACCTCTCAGATATTCAAAATGGATTGCAAATCTTATGCTGGTCAGAAAGAAGAATGGAGAGATCAGACTCTGCGTGGATTTCAGAAATTTGAATAACTGCTCTAGGAAGGACAACTACCCATTGCCCAAAATGGAACATATTTTGCAAAAGGTGTCAGGATCAAAGGTGATGTCTTTCATTGATGGGTTTTTCAGATACAACCAGATCGTTGTCCATCTAGACGATAGAGAAAAGACTTCCTTTACTACTCCATGGGGTACATTTATGTATGAAAAGATGCCTTTCGGATTGATGAATGCAGGAGCGACATTCCAAAGGGCGATGGACATTACTTTCATTGGGGAGAAAGACAAATTCGTCCTGATATATCTTGACGATATCACTGTTTTTTTTAGCAGCCATGAACATCATTTGCAGCACTTAAAAAAGACATTCTTAAAATGTTGAAGGTATGGCATTTCTGTTAATCCCAAAAAATCAAAATTTTCACTTAAGGAAGGGAAATTACTTGGACATATTGTTTCAGCTGATGGGGTGAAGATCGACCCAAAAAGAGTAGAAGCAATTAAAAATTTGTCTCCTCCTAGATCAAAGAAGGACATTCAGTCTTTCCTTGGGACTATAAACTTTATCAGGAGGTTTATAGCAAACTTTGTAGAACTCACAAAGAATATCACTTCTATATTAAGAAAGAACTCCGAAGTAAAATGGACTGAAGAATCCAAACACTCATTCAATGCTATCAAGGAAGCCATTATGAAAACCCCTGTTTTAATCAGCTGCGACTTCGCCAAGGAATTTTATATATTTTCATTTGCTTCAAAAGATACAATTGCAGCAGTACTCTTGGAGAGAAATGTTGATGATCAGGAGCAGCCAGTTGCCTTCTTCAGTAAAGTCTTGAGCGATGCAATGGTGAGGTATGAATTATTGGAGAAACAAGCATATGCACTCATCAAGTCATTAAAATCTTTTAGAGTTTACATCCTTCAAGCCAAGGTAATAGCTTACGTGCCTTCCAGTTCAGTTAAATATGTGCTTATACAGCTTGACATAGATGGGAAAAGGAGTAAGTGGATAGCAAAGTTAATTGAATTTGATGTTGAAATTAAACCGGCAAAACTTATGAAAGGTCAAGGCCTTGCCAAACGCCTTGCAAAAGAAAATTGTAAACTGCGCGAAATAAATTTGGTAAGTGTTAATGCAGATAATGTTCAGTCTTCAGAGGATAAAAGAAGTGAAGAAATGCAGGTCTCAACTCACCTAGCTAATTTCAAATGGTACAGTCACATTATTCATTTTCTGCAAACTTTATCAGTCCCTTCAGATTTGACAAAAACACAAGGAAGGGCTTTAAAGCTCAAATCCATGAATTTCTGCATCAATGGCAACTTATTGTTCTGGAAAAATCCAATAGGTTTATTATTGAGGTGCATAAACCAAGAGGAAGCAGCCAAGGTCATGATTGGGTTCCATAATAGTGAATGTGGAGGACATCACTATTGGAAGACTACCGAACATAAAATCTTAAGATCTGGTTAATATTGGCCATCCTTATTTTCAGATGTGTGTGAGTTTGTGAAAACATGTGACAAGTGCCAAAGATTTGAAGGAAAACAAGAATTGAAATCTCTTCCCCTTAGACCTATAGTGGTCACAGGTCCCTTCCAGCAATGGGGTCTGGACTTCATAGGTGAGATTCACCCGCCTTCTAGCAGTCAACACAGATGGATCCTTATTGCCATCGATTATTTTACAAAGTGGATTGAGGCTATTCCTACCAGGAACGCCAATCATACTGTCATCATTAATTTTCTACAAGAAAACATATTCGACAAATTTGGTTGCCCTAAGAGAATAGTCACTGATAACGCTGCTGCATTCAAAGATAAACACTTGGTAAAACTATGTGAAGAGCTGGGAGTTCAGCTAGTACATTCCACTGCTTACTATCCATAAGTAAATGGCTTAGCTGAGTCATCAAATAAGAGTTTAGTCAGAATTATAAAAAATCTTCTTGAACAAAATACCAAAGCCTGGGATTCCAAGCTAAAATTTTCTTTGTGGGCTGATAGGGTTACAAATAAAAATTCAATTGGTACATCCCCCTTCAATTTTATATATGGTACTGAAGCCATATTTCTTGTTCAACTTGCACTTCCAGTTGCAAAGTTTTTACAAGAAACTGACTCTGAACCAAGTAATTTAACTCGAAGAATCCATAATCTAGTAGAGTTGCAACAAGATAGAGAGCAGTTTCTGGAAAAGATAGAATTACACCAAGAAAAGATGAAGGAGATTTTCGACAAGAAAGTCAAAACAAATATTTTCAAAATAGGGGAACTGGTCTTAAAATGGGATGCAGCAAGGCAAGAGAAGGGGAAACATGACAAATTTGATTCTCTCTAGGTAGGTCCTTTCGCCATAACAGTAGTTCAACAGAACAATACCTTTGTTCTCCAAAATCTTGCAGGCGAGGAAGTAGCAAGTGGACCTTTCAACGAGTGCTTTCTAAAGACCTATTTTTCATAAGGCTTGTCTTAAAGCCCTGTTTTACTTGTACATATTCTTTTCAGTTCTTTTTTCTTTGTTTTTATCACTTGAATAACTCCATGCCCAATGGTACTGAGCAAAACCATTTATCAAATTTTCAAATTGTAATAAAGGCTACTGAGTCTAACTAGGTTCTTGGTGACCTCACAGGGAGGTATCCATCCCAGTTGGAGCCAAATGTTAGCTCCCAAAATGAATCAGTCACTATGCTTTTATTTTGTAGATGATAGCATGGTCATCTGTAGTTTTCTCCATTTGTTTTTAATTTCTTCTAGTGTCAAAACTTAGGTTTTAAATTCATGCCTTAGAAATAAGATGATCCACAAAGGTCTTTTCTATACAATTTCATGAAAATATTTTCAACAGCTAACGCGTGTTGCAAGGTTGATCATTAGCTGGTGAAAGCGGGGAGTTTCAATAGTTAAGGAGTACTTTCTCGTAGACAGTTAGCTGGTGAAAGCACAAAACACGTGTTTTTCCTCCACGATTTCATAAATAAAAAAGATGACACGCTCAACACACGTCACATAATCATTATGAGGTGTTGGTGAAAGCAAATGATCATGAGGATTCTTTTATGCATGTCTAAATTGGATATCATAGCAGATCATGTTCGTGAATGCATTCTTCAAACAATGATGGCATTGGAGATGACGAATTCACATTCATCATCATAGGTAAAGGAGCAGTACTACTCAGTCGGTGACATCAAATCGACACTTCATATTTTCAACACGTATTTTTCATAGGCAATATGTTATGGTTTCATAACTGAAAGGAAACACTGAGAGTTTTCACCAACGCCAAACCTTGGCTAAATCAGAAAAATACAGTGACATTGTTTGCAAAATTGTCTAAGGTTTGAGTTACAAATGGCAAGGAAATGAAGCGGTTCATTGCTGAGGAAAGAATTAGACAGCCTGTCTTTTTTACAGGCACATCTAGAGGTGCAAAAACGTTTCTCAAACGCAGGCTGCATGTTGGTTGTGGAGCCTGATTATCTTCCTGATTCAGAGGTCCTTGTTTGCAGCCGTGTTTATACCCCAT
>SNQJ01S0004762.1:54479-107693 GCA_010110895.2 Picea sitchensis
TACATGTACTTATATAGGTAATATTTATGGTCTGGAGAGTCCATGTCGTCCTGTGTCTCTTCCCTTCAATATTATCAGTGAAGGGAAGGCTCAGCTATATGATACGACTCTTAGAACCTTACAAAGATATACATAAACTTATTGAATATAAAGATATGTTCAATTCTCGAATTATACATAGGTAGTTCCCTAGAACTTCCAATTGCAGAAGTGGAAATTCCATAACTAGGCTATCGGTTATAAACTTCCCATAAAAACTAAATTTGATCCACGAATAAAATCATTTCATCATTAGCACCAAACAACTACATTATAACATATATATATATATAAATATATATATATATATAATTAATTCAAATCAGAGAAGGAGGAGAATAACATATCTGAACCAGTTGATGGCAAAACAAAGGGAACAACCACGTTCCTCCCAACTGTAGAATAGGGCAGCCAAGTTACTTGCCCAGTTCACCCCCTAGCCTAACCATGAGTCCATGAGGGCTAACTCGGAAAACTCATCCTCATAAATGTCTTTCAGTTTCAACAGACTCCTCTTGCCTCACACTCAATCCGCAGTGTTCATAACAGCAAGAAAACCAGTTGTCTCTCCTCCCCGCATACTAGCCAGTGTCCTTCCCCCTCACATATGTTATTTATCCATAAAAAAAAAAAAATCCCTAGGTCATTTTCCCTCTCTTGGGAATTTTCGCAGCTTTCTAAATCCTTGATTTTCAGGGGCTGCCAATGGCCAAATCTTTGATTTTCCAGGTGTAACAATTAGCCTAGAGGTAATTCCAACATGTTCCCCACTCATAGAGTCATGGTCATCCGATTTTAACATGGTTGTTCCATTTGTCCTCCTATAATCAATATAAAATATTTTGTTTTCATACAAGTGTCGTAGTCAAATAGTTAGTTGGGTCAAATCAGATCTCTGCCCAATAGTCATAATAATTAATTACAATTATCGAATTCAAAATTCAGAATTGCCATAAATGACAAAAAAATTCCAAATTTGATTTTACTAAAACAAAATAAATTTTCAACAAATTTTTAAATTTCCAAAAATACTTTATTTTGGGGGATGTCACATTATTGAAGTCAAATACCTCACTTAAACTGATTCCTATAATGATTAAGTCATCTACATATCGGACAACCATTATGATATCACCATTTCAATTTTTTAACATAAAGATCAGGATCGTAAGGACTTCTTTTGAATCCATCATTCAAAAAGTACTCATTAATTTTGGAGTACCATGCTCTTGGAGCCTGATTTAACCCATACAATGATTTTTTAAGATTAAAAACAATATGTTCTTGACCAACCTTTATAAAACCTGGTGGTTGTTTCATATAAATTTCTTCAAGTAAATCATCATCCAAAAAAGCACTTTTTACATCCATTTGATGAATTTTCCAACCAAATTTTGCAGCTAGAGAAACTACAATGCGAATTGTAGTCATTTTAGCAACAACAACAAATGTTTCAGTATAGTCAATACCTTTTTTTGTGAGAATCCTTTTGCAACCAATCTAGCCTTATGCTTCCCGATTGCTCTGTCGGATGTGAACTTTGTCTTATATATCCATTTGCAAGCAATAAGATTTTTACCTTCTGGGAGAGGAGTCAACTCCCAAGTTTGATTCTTCAATAAAGAATCATATTGATCTTTCATTGCAGCATCCCATTCAGGTTTTCCTTGAGCTTCTTCAAAGACATGTGGATCATCAACATGCATCACTCTAGTCATAAGAGCATAGTTGGCATAATGTTGTCTTGGGCCTTCTTGATAAATCTCTTGAAGACTTCTTGTTTTTGTGGAAGAACCGTCTTGTGTACCTGTAGCAACAATTTCTTCTTCACAAGATTCAAAACTTTCTTCATTAGCCATTTCATCAAGATTTTCTTCACTAGTTTGGTCACTAAGAATTGATGAAGTAGGAGAAAGGGAAGAAGATTTGGCAAATGGTATGCATCTTTCATCAAATATTACATCTCTCCTAATGAGTATTTCATTCTTTTCAGGATCATACAATCTGTACGTCTTAGATGTTTCACCGTAACCAACCATAATACATTTGTGACTTTTTCTATCAAGTTTCTTTCTCTTTTCATCAGGAATATGAACATAAGCATCACACCCAAAAACCTTGAAATGACTTACAGTTGGTTTTCTTCTACTCCAAGCTTCTTCAAGAGTCTTATGTTTGAAAACAATTGTAGGTGTGCTATTGACAATATAAGTTGCAGTATTTATAGATTCAGCCCAAAATTTTGGATCCATATTTCTACCATGTAGCATACACCTAGCCATCTCCATAAGAGTCCTATTCTTCCTTTCAGCTACCCCATTTTGTTGAGGTGTATAAGGGACTGTGTGTTCTCTTTATTTCCATTATACTTACAATAGTGATCAAACTCTCAGTTTACATATTCTTTTCCATTATCAGTCCTTAAAATCTTAATAGTCTTTCCACTTTGATTTTCTACAAAAGCCTTAAATTCCTTGAACTTACCAAATACCTCTTCTTTGTTCTTTAGAAAATAAACCCAAATCCTTCTGCTATAGTCATCAGTAACTGTTAGAACATACCTGGAACCTGAAATAGAAGGATGTTCTAATGGCCCCTTGAGGTCACTATGAACCAAGTGAAGTGGAGTCTTGGCTCTCCATGATTTTCCTTTTATGAATTTCTCCATATGTTTCTTTCCAGACATGCATCCTTCACAAACTCCTTGCCCTGAGAAATTTTAGGTAGTCCATACACCATTTCAAACCTTTTCATCAAACTTAGACTTTCGTAATTTAAATGTCCCATCCTCTCATGCCACAACCTACTCACATTATCAACTTCTTCAACCAAAGATTTCTGATTTGAGGTAAACCTTCCAAACTTATAATGTCAATTTTCTACATATCCAGAAGCAACCACTTTATAATTACTATTAATATCTTTAATTAAGCACTTGTCCTTATAAAACTCAACTTTATAACCTTGATTTGCAATTTGAATCACAGAGAGTAAATTTGACTTAAGATTGGGAACCAACATAACATTATTAAATGCTCCATCTTCAATAGCAACATTTCCAGTTCCAATCACGTCTAGTGTTGTATCATCTCCAAGAAAAAAATTCTCCTTATTGCAATCATTATCTAAAATAACAAATTTCTCCTTATTATGGGACATATGTCTAGTTGCACCTTAATATATGACCCATTCATCTTTATTTGAAACATTGGCATTAAGTGCAACACATAAAGCATTACCTTTTTATCTTATAGAGTTTTTATGATTTTAAAATTTAAGTTGCTTTTGTTGCATGTCCCATTTCATTTTGCTACAATCCTTCTCATAATGTCGTGGCTTCCCACAATAATGACAATTATTATTAAATATATAAGAATGTTTCTTTTCTTCAAGTTGCTTTGAAAACTGACCTGTCTTATCTTTGAATTTCTTAGCATACTGAGTTGATCTTCCTTTGGAGACAAGTGCATGACTTTCATTATTAGATAACTCCCTTTCCTTTGCTAGGTGTTGCTCTTTGTGCAATAACTTGGGAATTTTATCAGCTACATCAAATTATGTAAATCACTAATAAGATTTAAGATCTATGATTCACTTGTATTATGATATTTTTGCTTAAGTACCTTCCATATTTCAGTGCCTTCTCTTAAATTTTTAATTTCTGCAAATACTTCATCAAACACACAAATTTTAATATATGCACCAGCTTCCTTATTTCTTTGATCCCATTTTTCAAGAGCCTTTTGTTCAGTAAGAGGGGCCTCTTTCCCACTAACCAAATCATATTCTTTCCTCATTGATAAAAATGACTCTATTTTATGTATTCAATCATTATAATTTTTTCCATTTAACTTAATTTATGGAATTATACCCATATTAATGACCATTTTATCAATGAAAAAATACTCCCACACAAAAATTATTCCTTTACACGATATCCCACACACATAAATTGTCTCTTCTTCATACAATAGCACAAAAATAAAATATCCCTTCCTGCTATTTTAAATTTTCTTATCCTTCTTAGCACAATAACACAAAATATCCTTTCTTGCTCTTTTAAATTTCCTTATTATTATTTTAAACGACTCCTAAACACAAAAAAAACTTCATTAAATTTTTGTGATTTGAGGTTAAAGCTCACCCTCATGGCGGCTTCGTCACCCCACACAATCTCCTTCACCAACGCAGCCTCCACTAGTTAATCCCACCCTTCACCAACGCAGCCTCCACTAGTTAATCCGGTTACTGCTTTTGCAATGGAGCTTTTCTCTGAATTTGACAGCAGACAACAATAAAGCAATTTCAGGAAAACAGACAATTCAATCTTCAGGAAACGAGAGAGCAGGAGGAAGAAAATTCATCTCAGCGGATAGCCCAGTATCAACATCGCTCTGATACCATGAAGAAAGCAGGAAGAACAGAACACAATTAAAACAACACATAAAAATTACAAAGAAGGCCAAATGTATACACAGCTCAATTGAAACTGAGACAATGCGGAATGAATTTGATTGATATGAATTTAACACCAGATAAATGAAGCATTAAAACTACATGCTGCAGGTCTATCTCGAAACCTTGAAAGCTTCTAGCGGTTTCTTGAAGTTTCTTGATATTTTCTGCAGTCAGCCGTCTCTGTCAACTACGGCATTTAATTCGGCTTTTAGATTTCTTCTCACCACCTATACTAATAAACATTACATCTTAATTAATCTTTGTTTTAACACTAGCACAGCTGCTAAGTAACTGGAGAATGCCAAAAGTATCTGCTGGTAAATAATATATTAAATTTTATTATTGATTAACAAATAAATGGTTGCTTTTCATTTATCTGGTGTTAATATTTTAATGCTTCATTTATTTGGTGTTAATATTTTAATTTATGTTAATCACTTAGGTGGCAACCAGTTAGCTATCAAAGTAATTTTTAAATATGATTAGGTAAATGTAAAAAAGTAAACACATAAACCTATGTCTTTATAATAACTAGGAATCTAATGATTGAAATCACAACCATTTATTTTGTGTGACTACTAAGAATATTTCAGCCATATTTAATCTTTGTCCATAGAAAACATATTAAACACTAAACCCCTATTAAATCTCTCCATTGTCAATAGGTGTACACCTTTCGGCATAAAAATTGATATGACCTTATTCCAAAAATCTTTCTGACTTGAATAACTTGAATGTGAAAGCATATTCACCCCCACACATTGGGATCCCTTCCTATATCCCACAGATTTACCATTACGGTTGTTTTCTTAGCTGTGCAGTATCCTCCCACCGTCACAGGCTCTACAGATTCATGAGGAACCGCTAGCGGCACAGCTGGGTATAATCGCAGAGTCTCTTTCACCACACAGTGGAGGTATTTCATGGTTCCCAGATTCGACTCCTTTACTTTACCGTTTTGGCCAACGACCAATTCGATTTCTTCTTGCAATCTCTTGATTGCATGGGGATGTCTGAGCAGCTCACTCGTTGCCCATTCTAAAGTAGTTGATGTCGTCTCCAAACCAGCAACAAACATGTCCTGCAGAAATACAAATCCAATTAATCTAAAATAATGATCGACTGAAGTTTAAGATTGAGGATCATAAATAATATAGAATGGCAGAGGCTCGAGGGCCATACAAGAACAAGAGCCTTGATGGTTTCCCGTGTGATTTTGGTGTCGGTCTCAGCCATGTGGAGCAGCACGTCGACAAAGTCTTGAGCATGAAGCTCTGAGTCTACCTCTTTCTGGTCATTCGAGGCCGCGGCCATGAGATCATTAAGATTAACATGCCCGTCTATCATTTTCTCAGAGAATTGGTTGAATGTTTTAGGGATCTTCTTCATGCACCGATTGATACCTTGCAAATCAAGCCAATCCAAACACGGAATATAGTCTCCAATGTTGAAGTCTCCCGCCCTACCTGACAACTCTACCAGCAGATCCTTAAACCCTTTGAAATCACCACCGAAATCATTGTCAGAAAATTTCCTATTCACCAGTATTCGCCCAACTATATTGGAGGTGAGAGTAGAGATGGCCTTGCTCACGTTCACGCTCATTCTTCCGCGCTCACTCTCTTCCCAAATTGAGCGGATCATCGCAGACACCTCTTCCTCTCGTACATGCTTTAAGGACTCGATTCTTTTGGCAGTCACCAGTTCTAGCACGCATATTTTTCTCATTCGCCTCCAGTGATCTGCATACGGAGCGATGACCACGTCTTTAAAATTGAAAAACATTAATCTCCCAGCGGCTCCTGGAGGTCGGCTGGCAAAGATCAAATCATGAGTTTTGAGAAACTGTTTGGCTATCTCAGAAGAAGAAACGACGACTGCAGGGACGGAGCCCAAGCGGAGAAAGAAAATGGGACCATATTTGTCAGCAAGGCCTTTAAGAGAACGGTGAGCAGGCAGTATCAATTGCTGGAGATTTCCGATGATGGGCCATGCATATGGGGCAATATGGCACTAATCCTTTTCTTTTGCAAGAACCATATGAAGAAGAAAGAGAAGAATATACAAAGAATAGCTTCTGTGGAAGCTGTTGCAGGCAGTGGGAGAGATGCACTCAAATTATGAAAAGCCATATTTCCTACACCCTTTGTAAGTAGTGCACTGAATGGTTGGAATGGAAGAAGCGTCTGCTATATATGAAATTCACATGAGCTCAGTTTACCCGATAAAATAAGAAAGGATCGTGAATGGTGGCAAGTTTCAAATAATTTATTCAAGAACAAGGAACCCACAAGGTCCCATAAGAGGAGCAATAATCGAATTTGAATCAGATTTACGATGAGTACGTCTCTTGACACTTTCGACGAGATAGAATATTTGATATCCGAGAGTTCCTTTGATTCATTCCTTTTGTGAATTATTTGTGGTACAGTTTTAGTCGTGTGCAATTCTCCTTCGAACAATTTAAGTATGTGAACTATTTGTGGTACAGTTTCAGTCTTCTGCAATTTCAGTAATCAAATTACAATTACCTATCCGTTATCTATCCCTTATTAGTTGTGAACTATTTCTGGTATAGTTTTAGTCGTGTGCAATTTTTCTTCGATCAATTTAAGTACTCAAATTAGAGGTACCTATCCGATATTAGTTGTCCATTGTATTATAGTTGTGCTATGTAAGAAGCAATCCAAAATGGTGAGATAAGTGTAAATGAAATCTCCACACAGACAGTGCCACCATACCACAAATTTTCAACAAAATCCACACGATGTCCGCATTGGTTGAATAAATAAATATCCATTGAACAATATCCATTGAACAATATGTCATAGCTTATTTCAGTGAGAAATATAATAATAATCATGATCATGTACTTAAAATAATAACCATAATCATGTATATATAATAAATTGGTCCACGCGCACAAGTGGGAAAATACATCCAGAGTAAGATAAGGTGTAAACGAAATCTCCACAGAGACAATAGCACCATGCAACAAGAAGTTATCTAGTTCACTAAGTTTTCATTCAAGTATTCATGTTTTTTATGTTATTTTTCATACTCCTTTTTAGTCCCCGCCCTTGGGGCTAATAGTAATCGATTTTATTTTTGGCTATTAAGCTGACACAAAAACCAATGACTTTTCATCTTTTAAACAAAATTTTTGAAAATTTCATACAAATTGAATTGAAATTCAAGTGGTTTAACCGTAAGTATTTATTAAGTTTACTTTGCTTACAACACACATTTACATGATTATTTTTCCCTAACAAAGTAATGCTAACAACTTGGACTTGCATGGACAAGAGAATGAATTGCAGACATCTATAATCCACGTCTCCTAACAAAAGCTCAATCTTTTGCTTCACCTTTTGATTTGCAAAGGAAGAAAAATTATGTTGGCCTGGAATGTCAGCAAGACATGAATAACTGGAAAATCTCATCCAATTCCTTTTTTCCAAGTACAGAAGGCAGCGGATAAAAAAGGAACCCAATGCCAACATAAATTATGACTTTCGGGGATGCAATTGCCAACACTATACATAACAGAAATGATGAAAGAATACACATTAAATTTACTCCCACATTCCCAAGAGGAATGTTGCATGACCGAGCTGTAATGAAATAAGTCATTCTTGTCAAGGCAAAATTAGTATCTCTGGCTGCCCATTGAGCGACTGGGCTGTAACGAAGCCCCCAAAGGCCTGACAGGAAAGCCGGAAATAAGATAGCTTGTGGTTCTCGCAGCTTGACCATTTACATGCTCTGTGTTCAGCTAGCTTGTGGTTCTCGCAGCTTGACCATTTACATGCTC
The DNA here is from genome assembly GCA_010110895.2 of Picea sitchensis. Taxonomy (NCBI): domain Eukaryota; kingdom Viridiplantae; phylum Streptophyta; class Pinopsida; order Pinales; family Pinaceae; genus Picea; species Picea sitchensis. The sequence continues at coordinate 62,791 of SNQJ01S0004762.1, forward strand.
TGTGTTCAGCTAGCTTGTGGTTCTGGCAGCATTCTGGAAGCTTGACCATTTACATGCTCTGTATTCCGCCCGGTCCTTCCCTTTTCAAGATCTGAGCTGAACCTTACGCACACCCATGGCAACACCACCAATAGCAGGGGCAAAGGTAGATGTAACTAAGCCGTGTAGAGAGAGGAGAAAGAGCAAGAGAAATCATCGTGGTACCTTGTTCAGGATCTCTTCCTGCCCTAGCTTACCTTATAGCAGTGGTAGATTATGCAGTTGGTTCAGCAGTAGATTGTGCAGCAGGAGCAAGGACAACAGTCGGTTAAGCCCTTGACGCAGCAGCCGTTGAAGCAGCTAATGATGCTAATCATTAAGTTTGGAAGAGAAAGCTATGATTTCCACGTACTTCCCATGCAAAATCGTGGTATGACAGATGGAGGAAAGACTGGGAAGTTGGACACGCGTCACTTGAGAAGGCTCTTGTCACAATACTCCCAAAGCCTTTATTCGACTATTATAGTTAGGTTTACATTTACTTTTGCATGATCTTGTATTAGTTATTTGACTGTCCTTGCATTCGTAGCCTAAATTGTTGGGTTGTAGCCATCATAGCAAGTTCCTCTTCCTTGTCTCTCTTGGCTTTGATGGCTTCTTCAATGAAGTACCGATGGAGTTATTTCGTAAGGCGTTTTCCAGGTACCTACCAGCTCTTCATTACCTCTCTGCAATCCAATGGGAATCACAACAACCATTGATCAGTAAGGTCGACCTATGTTGTGGGAAAATTTTCATATACATCCAGCGCAGAGGTTTGGAATGATGCGATGGATTTTCCGTTTGTGTCCCGGATAAGCCTGTTATCAATGTCAGTCCGGATGATGATCCAGAAGATGGTCTCTACAAAAAGGAATACTGCAGGATGCCCAACTACTTTGTGCAACTGAGCATCTTAAAATCTTTCTCAGAAGGGTAAGAAATTTTGCACATAAAGTTCGTTAGTCGAGAGATCGTGGCAGGAATCTTAAGGGCATTTATACACACTTTCAATGATATAAGGGCAGAAGTGTACTCTTAATATAGGATTCTAAAGCGCATTTATTTCCACTACATCCCCAGGTTCGAATCGTACGTAGGAGACCACCGCAGCTTAAGCCTTGTTGGAAAGGTTCCGAAGAGGTGCATAAAAATTTTACCATAGTGAGTGCAAGTGCCCATTCACACGCCGCGCACAAGAAGGCAATAAAGAAGCAATGCCTCTATGCAATCCAGGAAATACACATAGATCGCCCGGAAGGAACATAACATCGGTAGGGAAGAGGAAAGCATTGAGCATAATACAATGTATCGAGGATCAAGACAAAGCATTGACAAGGGAAGGGAATAATACACTGGAGAAACACCAAGCACGAAAAGGAAGCAACTCCGATAAATGAACACCTAGCTCACGTCACTCACAGCTCATGAAAAAATGACACAAATGCATATCACCATACTGTAATAGACTTTTATCCTGGCTGTAGTAACATACCGTAGGGGACATCGACGCTTTAAAGTAGGGTGCTGTTTGCCTCCCGTAACAATCAATTTCTTCCCCTACGGGTGCTTTCGTCTTCCTGTGGTTTGTACCAATTCTGATCCAATCGAAGCCCCATGGAGATTCTGTAAATGACGTGACGCTAAAATGAATCATGAGTTTATGCATGAAATACCCTGGCTAAAAATGCTAATTTTCACATGGTACAGAATGATTTACACTGTGAATCACACCCACCTGTCCGTGATTGATCTCTCCCTCCTCGACGTTGTTACCTCACGAACCATCCCACACACCCCTTCACCCATGAAACAGTTTTATAACTTGACAGAAGATGGCTCTTGGCAGGGACTCGTTGCTCCGCAACTCCCCTTTTTAATTTTACTTTTAATATTGATTTTGACTTTCCCTCCATTAATATTCATCATACTTTTCTTTTTTATCTTCAAAAACATTATTATTTTTAATGTACAAGACATGTTAATATTGATTTTGACTTTCCCTCCATTAATATTCATCATACTTTTCTTTTTTATCTTCAAAAACATTATTATTTTTAATGTACAAGACATGTTAAGGTTGTCTTGGGTTTCCTTCCTTCTTTATTCAAAAATATGTCTACCTTAAAATACATTCCCTAATACGTTATTTTTTTTATCTTCAAAAACTTTATTATTTTTAATTTTTTTCCTTATCTTCAAAAACCTTATTATTTTTAATATACAAGAAAATATGTCTACCTTAAAATACATTCCCTAATATTTATTTATTTATTTTTCTTATTTTCATAAGCTTTATTATTTTTAATATACAAGAAAAGTTTAAATTTTTATTATTTTTAATTTTTTTTTTTATCTTAAAAACCTTATACAAGAAAATACGTCTACTTTAAAATACATTTTTTAATATTTTTTTTATCTTAATTTTTTTTTTTTTTTTTTCATATCTTCAAAAACTTTATTATTTTTAATATACAAGAAAGGTTTAAATTTTATTTGGTTTCCTTTTTTATTTATTCAAAAATATATCTACCTTAAAATACATCCCCTAATACTTATATCCATAATCATATTAAAATACTACCTATGCCCTATCATTATGAAATATCATGCTCAACTTCTGAGTAATTTTAAGATTCCCAATATAAATGCATTTTATAGGGCTACAGCTTAATGACTGAACCGTAGTGGTACGATACTATATTTTCACTAAAATTAGATGCAAGTAGTTACATTAATGAGAATAAATAATATCTAATTAAATACTTCAGGAAATTATATTTTCACTTTCATAGGTTATACTCTCATTGTATATAGAGTTCTTTGAATTATTAATGATTATATATTATTAATGATTATAGATCAAAATACAATGTATCAAATTTTTATTCCATAAATGTTTTAAGCACCATTATTCTGAGCATTGAATCTATGTACATGTTGATTTATCTATTGAGACTCTTTATGTATTTTATCATGCAAGTTTTAATCTATACTTTTAATAATTGGTGGTATAAGACAGAACTTTTAAGATTGCACCACTACCCTTACAACTATGTGAAGGTGGGTTAAAGCATCTAGTAAAAAATACATGCAGGTTTCCGTATTGTTGTTATTGTGCACCTTGATTTCATGAGTTAGAAATATGCTTGTTTATGGACATCAAATATGCGTGGAATGCTTGCACATTCTTTTTAAGAGGGAACCAACCTTGCAAACAAGCTTTCTACATGGTGCATTATGCATATCATGTATACGTAGGTTTTAAGGACAGCATGAAGTGGAGTTATTTTACTATGTTATTCTTATAATGGTATATGTATTATTTCTTGTACTTGTAAAAATCTGATTTGAGTGATATATGAAGAATTATTTCATGATGTAAAGGCTATTTATGTGTAAGAACTAATGTGACATGTATAACCCCTAAACTTTTGGTTTTGTAGGGTATGCATGTAAGTCCACTTAGGCATAATTGTACCCTTCTTCTTAAAGATAATTAGGCATGTTATTGGGAACAAAACTATGTCGTTGAGCATGTAGACTTGGTTAATCTTGTTCTTCATGATCTTTACGTGAGTTGAGTAGGATATTTTGACTATTGTAGCGTATACAAATTATGGGGGAGTAGTCTTTAACATAAAGAAAAGACAAAATTTTATGTAGGAAGTCTAGAAAGAGTGTGTTATGATGTTGAACTCACAAAAAATGTTTGTTATGCGGAGAATGATGGAAATGCAACTTCGAGTTGTTGTGTGATGGACATGTTACTAGAGACTATATTTAGCAGAAAAGACACATACAAGTAGTTGTATGAAGGGAAACTTTTAGGGGAAAATTTTAGTCATGGGTGAAATTAACCCATTAGAAAATTCATTGAGTGAAAATTTTCTATTATAATGTTTAACATAATTTATCCCTAAATTTATATAGTATATGATACAAAATATTTCAATGGCCAAAACATATAAACCACATTCCTAAATGTGTCCACTTTACTCTCTTTTTTCATTTTATTTCCTAATATTCACCACATTTGGTCCATTATCTACAATGGAGGCCAAATGTTTCCATGTATTTCTCGATTCAGGGTAGTGGGCGTCATTCTTTGCTTAGGATTGATTCATTCATGGGAAATGGAGGTCGAATTTCCCCATTCTACTTCTATTGGGTTCCCCATTCTACTTCTATTGGGTTGATCCTGAAAGAGAGTTTCTATATAAAATTGAATCGTATTGTTAAGTTATCCATATTATTGTTAGGGGTAAAAAATATGCAAGGCTAAATTCCTATTGGAATTTATTAATGCTAAGAAGAGAAATCTTAGAGCTCATCATCAAATCTGTTACTTCCTCCAAATGACATCATCAAATTTTGCATTGACCACTTCAAAGTAGAAGAGGACGTGGTTGATGATTTTACTTCTTTTCCCCATCACTTACATCCTCATCTAGCTCTAACATGATTTGATCTAATTTTTTTTGTATTGTGTATTGATTTTGGGTTTTTATGTATTTTCTATGTATTTTGTTCCTCTCCTTTTAGCAAGCTACATAGATATAATTTTTATAGAAATTTCCTTTGTACTCCACTTTGTATCTATATTGAATGCACATTTTTAGTCCCATTGAGTTATTTTTATTTTTATTCATTGAACATTAATAAAATTATCTTATCTTATCTTGTTATGCAAGCATGAAGAAGTAAATGTGGGTATTAAAAGTATTTATTTATCAAATTGTATTGTAATATTTACATGTAGTCTTAAGAAGGGCTTGTAATGCTATATTTTAATATGTCTTGATCCTTTATTCTTAAGGATAATCATTATTTATCCCCAAAAAATAATAAAAAACTTGTAATACTTATTATAATATAATTAATTGGTGTTTAATTATTTAAAAGAATCAATATAATCTCAATGATTTTCAAATATAAATTTTCCTATTTGTTATAACAATTAGATTTTTGAAAAAAACACAAAAAAAAAAAAAATACAAAAGATTCAGTTGCAAGTGTTGAATACTACATTAGAGAAACACAAAAGTTTCATAATCTATGCATTGATACATAGCTTATTGTATGCCTCACCAACTCTTGATGCCATTTGTGCAGATTCACTATAATTGACCTCAACTCACGATGAGTAAAATATATACATTGTGATTATGATTTCAACTCACTTCCATCGAGAGGTTTTTCCTTTTCTATTTTTGGTGCATGTTTTCCTTATCCTCCCTATAGGTTTTTAGGGAGACAACAAATTTTTGGGTTGGAATTCTTTCCATAAATACTTTCGTGCATGTTTTCCTTATCCTCCCTAGAGGTTTTTCGTGACAACAAATTTTTCAGTTGGAATTATTTCCATCATAAATATTTCAATGGAATGAAACGCACTAAAAATTAAATATATAAGAGTTATGATTTCAAAATGAAAGTGGTCTCCTTACTCTTTTTGTTTTTCTTAAATACAAACAAAGAACCTGATTTTTCTTTTTGAAAATGCAACATTCCTAGAGGTTGTTTCGAAAATGAGTATTAAGAAAAATATTGGACTTGTTAATGATTTCTAGTTTGAACTTATATACTTCATGATTAAGCTTAATTTATCTCCTATATAACAAAATAATAGTCTGAAGAAAAGAAAACATGTTTAGTTTAAGGTGATCCCGGTGTTTGTTTATTGGGATGACCATTGAAGATGAGAAGTTCCCTTGCTTGTTTGATATAGAAGATTTTGTTGTTGAAGGATTTAAACACAAAAATTGATGATGCAAAGGATTTTCATTATGTTCCATCAATGATTTTGATTATATGTCAAAAAAACATTGTTCCACTTAATTATATATTAATTATATCATTTAAAAAAATCCTTTAGAGGCATAAATTTCTACAAGTCACTATGTATTTAAGAAATGTTAATTGCTAGAGGTATCGTCCCTAATTATGAGCTTGGATCCTTTGTCCTTCTCACTATTTTCTCCTTTGACCTGCTTCATAGTTTGTTCAAGGCAAGGGATCGTAGTCCCAATTTAGCTATTGTAATTTAAAATAAGATATTTGTAGTTGTATCAATTTATTCATTTATGTCCCCGAGGTGTAGGACAGTTGGTGACAAAGTGTGCTGTTAAGCCACTCTGTGTTGAAAAGTCACCGGTTCGAAACCTGCGGGGACAAAAAATCCAACCATGTTAAGGGTTGGTGTGGCTCAGGCCGAGTGCGATCCTCGAGTGATTTTGACGGGTTAGATGCCCCTAACTCGCGATTTCTCAAGCCAAAGGTTAATCCCGATGCCAAGAAGGTCTGGACCAATTAACAAACAAAAAAATTTATTCATTTCTTTAACATATTAGATGAAAAACAATTATTGTTGTAGTGTGAGAGAGATTATTCTCCTAAGTGAAACTCCCTTTATCTTGGGAAGAGTGGGGTACTTCCTCTTCCACTATTCAAGTTCGAATGAAGATTTTACTTGGAAGAGTAGGCTTCCATTACTAAGAACATGTCTTCGCACAAATACTAGTAAACAAGATTCATTCAAGAAGAAAAAATAAAAACACTCACCATGGGATTTAATCCTAATATGTGCTTCTCCATTGCTTGTTTTTTTCTACAAAATCATGATATCCACTTCAATCCTTGCAACCTATACATGCACACCACACAAAATGAACCAAGCTACAACCCTCTTGGTAAAAAAACATTCATTCCCTCTTGAGAACAACCCACATGAATTATGTGCAAGCTTGAGATCCACTGACAAGCATTTTTCTCACTCAATGAATCATGATGCACAATGAAACCAGTAAGCACAAATCCACTTTTTTTAACTATATGTTACACCTCACCTTCACATAAGTACATGGGAAATGAAATCATCTAAAAGCTTGTGTCTCATACTAGTTGTTAAAAATGTAAATGAAAACTTGTAGAATAAAATATCTAAACTAGTCCAATAGATAAATAGACATCCACATAGATTTGATACTAAGAATTATAGTGGTAAAAACTGCAATGCGGGTAAAACCTCCATTGTCAATGATGCATTGTATTTTTAAGTGTATTAATTACTTATACAAAGGAATAAACACAGACACACATGTAGTGAGATTATAATGAGTGTAAGAATAACTAGGGTTTCCACACATTGTGAGAGATTTTCTCACCATCAAATTGATATCACTTATCATGATACACACAAGTCCTTGCATGTATCTTTGATGATAAACATATAACTACACACCAAAAGATTTTATTGTTAGGCAATACCATACCATGTCCATTTTAAAATTACTCAAAAGTCGAGCATTATATCACTTAGTAATAAGGCTAGGTGAGAGGGGTATTTTGATATGCATATGGAAGTAGGTACTCATAGATTTATTTTGATTTTCCTATGGACATTGATATATGTATTTTCTAATGTAGAGGAAAGAAGAAACTCGAGGCATCCTCGTCATGGCTTGAGTAAAAGAAATCATAGGGATTTTTGAAAGCCACAAAAGGAGGAAGCATGATTAATATTAGTAGTTGAAAAGTGGGTAATTTATTGATAACACTATTCTAGAGGCCTAGATATAAAAGTAGGTATGAAAATTTTCATTAAAAAATGGATAACTAGGATATATGGCGATCAAAATTCATTAAGGGGTATTTTGATTGGAAAGTTGTATTGAAGGGGGCTCAAAAAAATATTTTGAGAGATAAAAACAAGTCAGGACTAGTATTTGTTATTAGGCGAATGACCCTTTCAATACATAGGTGTACTTAGTGAACCTCTCATGTCTTACATGACTACTTTTGTATTACACGTATCTAACACACACTTAATAACATACCTATTATATAATAGTGGGAGTTACATTTCCAACAATCCCAAGGAAAATGACTGGTGAAAGAGTGGGAGGGATAAATATGTACACATTCTTACCTTCCCTTCTAGTAAATAAGGGTAGTGAGTGCAAGTGGGAAAATTGATGGGGAATGGGGGTGACAAGTTAAGGTCTGATGCACACCCACTAGCCATGTGCACCCCTCAACATGATGTAGCTAAGGGTAAATATGCATACCCTCCCACTTATTAATAATAATAACTACTATTTCTTTGTAGTGAAATAGGTTATGGCATATTTTTCAATTGATTTATTAAACTAATGGTGACATTATGTATGAGAATCAAATGGTTGATAATGGGACTTAACGGATTTTTTTGAAAATATGTTATATAGTTACCTTATCTATATTCAAATTTGGTTTCACCTTAATACTTCTAAAAAAGAATTTTTCCATAATGTGATTGCCCATTTTTAATATATATTATCATAAAAATTATGTAAATGGATAATAGTTTATTAGACAACTAATTATGTTCTAAGCTTAAGTAGTAAATAGTCATTCCTATTAAATGTTGTTGAAAATTTGTTTTATATTGACCTTATCTATATAAAGATTTTATTTTACATTAATACGTCTTACCATTTTCTTACCATTTTCTTTTGTTGGACAGGCTTGCCCACTTTTGTTAGGTATTCTGGATCATACCATAAAAATGTGGCAAATGGTAAAATATAACTCACAACTAAACTAATTATGTACAAGATTCAAGTGCTTGTTGAAAATTTGTTGTATAGTGACCTTATTTATAGTTCACTTTAACACTTCTCAACACCTTCATTCCTTGGATGATTTTTAAAGAAAAAATAGCCAATTTTATTCCAAAAAAAAAAATGAATGGCTGCCCAATTTTGTTGAATATCTTAACTTGTAACATAAAAATGGGGCAATTGGATAATAATATAACTAAAAATTGAAGTGGTTGATAATGAGACTTATTGGATTTTGTCAAAAATTTATTGTATAATAATCTTATGTATATTGAAATTTAGTTTCACATTAATACTTTTTAGTATATTTTTTCATAGTGGTCAATATCTTATTTCCTCGAATATGATTTCTTATATGTTAAGTTGTTATTTTGAATTTTAATAAAATAATAAAAATGAAATGAATAAATAATAATATAATATAATTTTTAAAGGATACAAATGATTAATAATATAGTGTATAATTAATTATTTTATATTTTGAAATTTAAAATAATATGATGACAATAAAAATAAAAGATTTAAACATGATTTTATCCTATTGATATTTCACAGTTCATAGCACACTTTGCTAAAATTTGATTTAAAGCTCCTTAATATTTAACCACACAACCCGCTTTAATAGAAAACTCGAGGCAAATTTGCACCACAAATAATCCTCTTTAAATTAAGGGGATAAATTTGCACCACAAACATGGCTCCCTTTTCTTTCTGCGCTTAGGCTCTGTCCCTACCGTCGTCGTTTCTTCCTATGAGATGGCGAAACACTTTCTAACAACTCATGATTTAATATTTTCCAGCCGACCTCCTCTTGATACTGCCAACTAATTTACACAGTATCAAGAGCCAGTATCTATGAGATGGTGGATGATGGATAAATGTACACAGTATCCACTAAAAATAGAAAGTGTATACATGAATATTTCAGTGAACGGTTTGTGTAACTGGTGGATCAGCGACTAATGAGTTTTTCTAACACAGATATTATATTTCTAGTATACTATAGATATTATATTTTTAGCATACTTATAGAGATGTGGAACAGCAATATAGTGTATCGTAATGTGTAGAAAGAGAATGAAAGGATGGTTGTTAAGGTGTGTTTGGTTGTTATAATTTTCTCTTGAATAATGAAAATATCCATTATCATTACCCTATGATTTTGTCACATAATATATTCAATTTATATAATAGCTATGTCTTATTTTTCTTTGCTATTAAAATCTTGCTGTATTTATGCTTTGACTGCCTAACAAGTGGTATCAAAAAGACTGTTTACATATTGAATCAAGATTTTTTTTTCGTTGAGGCTCCTGAGGGGAAGAGCGTTAGTTGTGTCCCTAAACTCAATTACAACAAGAGCATTGACGCTCCCCACATTTGCAAAATAAAAAATTTCACATAACAGACGCTCCCCAAGACGTTCATAGGGAGCGTTGGCTGACACCCCACCAAAAATAAAAAATAAAAATCAGAGGGTTGATATTGGGATTGAACCTCTTTAGGCTATTCTTAGGGAGCGTGAGTCACACAAAAGTTTTTGAAGGTGATTTTTTTTTTTAAGGTTATTTTTATGAAGGCGTTTTTCTTTGGTAATGCATGGAATGGTATGAAGGCTTAAAGCCAATTTTTGTCTTGTTAGGCACATGAAGGATCACTTTTATTAAAATAAGTGGAGGGTGTTTTAATTAAAGGTGAGGTGGATATCATTTATTGAAAGGATTTAAGTGGAGGGTGTTTTAATTAAGGTGAGTTGGAGATCATTTAATTCATTGAGGTTTTAATCTTGAATATAATATTATTTCATTTTAAAAGGGCTAGTTTAGTATAAGTTGTGGTTTGGGTGGTTTTTTGTGTTATTGGTGAAAGGGAAGAGTTATAAATTTGAGGTGGAGAAATTCAACGATAAATATAATTTTGAGTTATGGAAGCTTAAGATGTGGGATCAACTTGTGAAAAAAGAATTGCAAAAGGTATTGGCGGGAAAAACAAAGAAACCGACATACATCACAGACGAGGATTGGGAAGACCTAGATGCAAGATCTCTCAGTACCATTCGTTTGTGCCTGGAAGATGAAGTGTGGTTTAACATTGCTGGAGAGGAGGCAACAATAGGTTTTTGGGGCAAACTGAAAAGTCTTTATATGACAAAGTCCTTGACACACAAAATCTTATTGAAGAAGAAGTTTTACAACTTACGAATGAAAGAAAGTACAAAAATTAATTATCATTTACATGTTTTCAATACTCTGATTTGTCAATTATCTAGTATGGAAGTAAAATATGAATACGAGGACAAGGAATTTACACTATTGTGTTTGTTGCATGAGTCTTGGGATAATTTGGTCACATCTATGTGGTTTAGTACAACATATGCCATTGATTATGATATTGTTGTGGGAGCTCTGATTTCTGAGAAAATGAGGAGAAGTTTTAGTAAATAAACCTCAATAGCAGAAGCAATGGTGTTCATAGGTCGATCTACAGAAAGAGGGAAATATCAAAGAGGTACATCAAGATCTAAGTCAAAAGGAAAGAAGAGTAAGAAAAAATATTGGTTTTGTGGCAAATCTGGGCATCTGAAGAAGGATTGCTAGAAAAGACAGAAAACATCCAAAGAGGAATCTGCAAAGGAGAAAAGGAAGATAATTCAGCTTAAACAAGTTCACGTTTAGGTTCAGGTATCGTTGACAAGGTATTGTCTACTTGTGATGTTTCACATCAACATCATCATTAGTTGTTAGATACTGGTGCATCCAACAACATGTGTCTTAATAGAAATTGGTTATTAACTTACCAATCTATTGATGACAGTGTTGTTTTTATGGGAAATGATTTTTCTTGTAAAATTGTTAGGGTTAGTAGCGTTCGAATTAAAATGCATGATGGTAATGTAAGAACATTAACATATGTGAGGCATGTACCTAAACTTATGAAGAACTTAATATCTTTTGGAGTAATAGATTCTGTTGGTTACAGGTTTACAACTCAAGGTGGAGTATTGAAGGTGTCCAAAGGAATCTTTGGAGTCATAAAGGAAAAGAGGAACATAAACTTTTATCAACTTGAAGGACGGATTGAAATAAATCAAGAAGTGGTAGCATCTAAAGGTGCAAGTCACTCTATTTGTTTATGGCATCAACGTTTGGGTCATATGAGCAAGAAAAAGCTTAAGGTACTGATTGATTGTAAGTCACTTCGAAGTTTAAAGTTTCAGAATTTGAATTTATGAAAGTATTGTGTTTCTAGAAAACAATGTATACATAGGTTTAAAATAAGAAGACACATAAGCAAAGGTATCCTTGATTACATCCATTCATATGTTTGGGGACCATCCATTATAGTTTTCTTGGAGGATATTCATATTTAGTGGCATTTATATGTAACAACCAAATAAATTTAACATCACATTATTTCATAAGCAATTTATTTCATAAACTGAGACAATAACTTCATAACATAATATTGATTTTCATAACAATAACTTTAGTAACTTAGATTTATCAATGATTAATGATTGCATTGGCAGAATGAAACAATACATAAATTTAACAACTTACCTGGTTCTGATGCTAATTTCTGTCGCTTGGCTGCCTTCCTGTTGCCTTCCTGCTACCTAATGCACAGAACAACACTGCCCAAACCTACTATCCTCCCTTCCAACTAGGAAAACTACCTAGCTCCAAGATATCTATGGATATCCATGCCCCCGTGCCCAAAACCTCCAGCAACCCGGTGCCTCAACTGATCAAAATGCCACTACCAGAAACTCTATGCTCCCTGCAAGTCCAACCATCCTCAAACTCCCTCTCCCATCCTCCGTCGAATATCCCTCACGTAAAACTCCTTTCCTCCCCCCATTCCTCCTACACCGACTCCTACACTTACCTCCTCGCCTGTCCTCCTTAATGTCCCTGATCCTCCCTTTAATGTTTTATCTTCTCGGGTTTAACAGGTTATCCCTTGTTGGGTACGTAACCATTTTATATCATATATCGTTAATCTATTAAATCCATTACTCATGTTATTAAATGTAATTTGTATATTAAATCCATTACTCATGTTATTAAATGTAATTTGTAGTTAAATATTTTAATTAATTAATCACGATATAACCTTTAATTAATTAATAACTTACTTAATTAATATCATTAGATCAATCTTTGTTTAATTAATACCTTGTTAAGACAATTAATCCTCTAATTAATTTTGACTTTATAATTTTAACATTTATCCAACTAGGGTCGTTACATAATCTACACTTCCGTGAAACTTCGGCCCGTTGTTGTATCTTATGGTACAGAGGAAAAGAACATGGTTCATACATTCACAGTAAGTAACTGACATTATCAGTAGTAAGTCAAGAAAGCTCATACATACTAGTGTATATGTACACAAAATGCATGTAGCTAGTACATACAATTCCCATGCATGTACTAATAATCAAATTGTCATCCTTTAGTAATTTATGTATGCATTCAATCCAATCAGGAAGACTAGTTTTTTATAAAAGACAACAAATCAATTAATTGTTTGAGAAATTCATTAATTACAATTATCCGTTTCAATAATTTTCATTTTAAACAACCGTGGTTTAGTTACTGCACAATGAACATTCATATTAATATTTTTTTCTTTGAAGGGAAGACATCAAATTCCACCACAAGACGATCTCCATATTGTCTCAACTATTACTACTCATCCTTCCTCCCTAACCCACTTCCATCTCCATTCCTATCCTTCCTCCTGCTAGACTATCTTGAGCCAACTATATTGACCTAACCCAAATAGAACTGTGAAGGAAGTGTCGCCATCTCGACCAAGCTTCCCAGCGTGCATCCGACAAGCCATCATCACACGCCTTATGGAGCTGAACTAGCACCATTCTCCCATGACTTCGGGTTTCGGAGGGATACATGGTGGGAAATGCTCCACCCCTCCTAATGTAATCCAGGGTCAACACCCCACAATGGAGGATACACGGTGGAAATTCCTCCACCTCCTAATCGTAACTAGGGTCAACACCCTACAATGGAGGGATACACGGAAATGTCTCCACCCCTCCTAATCATATCCAGGGTCAACACCCTACAATGGACCACAAGCACCGGGTATTGTTGGAGGTTTGTCCCTGCTTATTCGGTTTTGGTCAGTGTCGGTATCAAAATCATGCACTAGTCCACATATCATAGCAACCCAATATAAATTTCACATACAATATTCATACCATAATGTTTCTGCTAGTGGTCCTTGATATCCACTTTCATCATCATATTTCATGGCTATCTCTCATAGCCCATAACCCGCGAAATTAGTCTATAACACAAACTCATACATTCTATGCATTATCATCATATAAATGGTCACTATCATCATTTCAATTCTAGTCCCTGCACTGAGCAAATTAACATCGTGCTTTCCAATTAGAATTAGATTTCATATATCCACAATTCAAATTTGACACCCATTCACAAGATTATCATTTACCTGCAATAGATTGTATTGTATCCCATATCATTCTAATAGTATTTTTAAACATTCATTAAATTCATTCTCACAATATGTCGATCATATACATCATCGCCAATAACATTTAAACATTCATAAAATTTACATTCACACAATAGGTCGCATTACCTACATCATACTCAACAACATTTAAACATTCATAAAAGTTCATAAATTTTTAAAGTTTAAGGTATCACTTAATAGTTTCAATCGGTGACTAGAAAATAAAGCATATAGGCCCCAAGAAATCCTGGTTGTCTAAGTCAGCATATGTTATGATAATATTCCACCTTCTCGGTAGAAACATGTTCTCGAGGTGGTCGTAAATAGTGAGGGATAGTCTAGTTGTAATGTCTCAGCATATTCCAAAGTAGCATATCCTGGACTATACTTGTCCCAATGGACCTGAACTTGGTCTACCAAACAATTCATGAGTTGTCGAACCTTATGGTTCAATATGCATAATGGTTCTACCTTGAGGGTTCCCACCGATAAATTTACCTTCCAGTTTAGTTTATTTGATTCATCACCAACATAATGACGAAACAAATACATGGAATACATTATGAGTTTTATGCAAGTGGGGTGGCGTGACGGCACGATGTGCAATGGTCCACTTTTCTGGACCCTAAATGTCCTATAAACCGAGGTGACAACTTTGTCCCTTCCTTCAACTATATATGGTACTCTTATTAGCCCTATATGAATGAAAACCCGGTCTCCCACTTCATAACTTTGGCTGGTAACTGTGTATCCGCATAACTTTTCTCTGCCTATCTTGTGCTTCCTTTTGTCTTTGCTCCGGACCAATCAATTGCTCCTCTCCATTTTTTTGAATCAATTCTAGCCCAACTCGGTCTTCTCTAGTCTATCCCAACTCAATGGTGGACTCACAGATGGCCTCCCATACAGTTTCCATAGGGTGGTACCATGGAACCATGATACTGTTTTGTAGGTGAACTCCACCAAAGGTAGGTACCTCTCCCACTCAATATCATCTCATTACATACATCCTAAGCATGTCTTCCATAACTTGATTACTTTCTCTCAGCTTCCCATCTCAAGCTGTGATGATAAGTTGTGCTTAAGTTCAACCGAGTCCCCACTGCTGACTGTAAACTCGTCCAAACCTATAAGTGAATATGGAGTCTCTATTCGAAATGATCTTCTTAGGTATCCCTGTGCAAAACAGATAACCCTCGCTTATGAACACTCGTGCTACATCAGTTACATCGTAAGTGTGTCTAACCGAAACGAAATGAGCACTCTTGGTTAACTTATCCACTATCACAAGAATGGCATTGTGTCTATGATGTGACCGCAACCCTACAACAAAATCCATAGAGATACCGCCATCTGGACATAGGGACATCATGTGGTTGTAGGAGGCTTGTCGAGTGATGGTGGGTCGGCTTTCACTTGACTTGTTGACATTCAAGGCATTTGGCGGCGAAATGGACTACATCACGCTTAATGCCTACCCAAAAGAATATGAGCCTCATATTTGTGTACATCTTCTTCATTGACCCGTGATGCTAATAACAAAGTGCTCTATGGGCTTCCTCTGCATGATGCTTTGAATATCCCCTTTCTTAGGGATGTATATCCTTCCTCGTTATCTTAATACCAATTGCTTTCCGCACTATATCCTCATACATTGGGAACCAACTACCTCCCACTGTGTAGGTTTGAAGTAACCTTAAATACCAATTGTCTCCGGTAGTTAAATAACACATGTTCCCTCGACCGTAATCTTTAAGGTTACCAAGGAGAAGATATTGGTCTCCTACTCAAGGCATCTACGACCACATTTTCCTTTCCCTATGTATGAAATACCAAATCATAATTTCACTCATAAACTCACTCCATCGCTTTTCCTGACATTCAGACCTTTGAGGAAGTAGATGTTTTAAACTTTGATGGTCCGCTTTGAGCTCAAAGTTTTGCCTCACAAGATACTTCCAATGTTTTAGAGCTAGCATTACAACCGCTAACTCTAAATCATGAGTCACAGATAACTCCCTTGTTCTTCTTCAACTTTGACGTGATAAGCTGCTATCACTCCTCCATTTTGCATTAGCATGGCCCCTAACCCTTGTTTCGAGGCATCTGGGCAGACCATGAAGTCCTTTTCCATATCCCACACTCAGAATTGGCGCACTAGTTAGTAACTTCTTTCACCAACAAATTACATTCTTCTGTCTATTCATACCTGACTCCCTTGTGCTGTAAAGTGGTGATGGGTTTCTATACTTTTGAGAATCCTTCCACAAATTCTCCGGGTATTAACTCCCTACCATGAAGTTTCACCACATGGGCATTTTTCTGCACCGGACATTCCATAATGGCCTTTACCTTCGGGTCCATAGAGATTCCTTTTCCAAATGATGTGACCTAAATAGTGATCTCTTCGGAAGAGCGAACACTGACAACTTCCATACAATTTGTTCTCTAAGGCAAGATGAACACTATTCGCAAGTGTTCCTCGTGTTCTTTCATTCTTTAAATATATGAGAATGTCATCTAGAAAAACTTAGCAAATCCCATCTAAGTACTCGAATACCCAGTTCATGAGGCTCATGAATACCGCTGGTGCATTAGTCAATCCCTAAAAGGTACCACAACAAACTCGTAATGTCCAAACCTAGTTCTAAAGGCAGTTTTTGGGATATCACCTCTTAAATTAACTAATGATACCGGACAAGAATCGACATCTTTGAGAATACCCACGTCTTTCATCCGATTCCAGGTCACCATTCGTGCATTGGGTAATCATTTTTCACTATAGTCTATACACGCCCCTATAGTCTACAATAATACCATAAGGATCCATCCTTCTTCTTTAGAAAATTACCTATGCTTCCATCTGCGGAGACATTGGGCCTTACTTAGCCCTAAGTCCAAGAATCCCTTCAAACCGTGATTTGCAATTCACAGTTTCACACCATCCGGGATACGGAGTTTTGGATATTGGTTCTGGCTAACTGTGTTTTAAAGCTCAATAGTAAAATCAAGCTCCTCTCAAGAGGTAACCCGTAACTGCTCGAAAACATCCCAAAATTATGACAATACTGTGTACTGATCCAATGAGGGTCCTTCCTTTCATTCACTGCTTCAAATACAAAAAGTCGACACTTTGTTTCAAGCACGCTAACATCTATAGCTGATATAAAGCTGCACGACACTTTCTCTCAGACACCCCGATCTCTACCGGTCTTCCTTCATCATCATTAATAAAGCACCTTCTTTGCGAATCAATCTACCACAGCTCGATGAGTTGCTAACCAATCCGTTTCAATGATTAGGTCATACGCACCAAGAGCAGTAACGTAAACCTTCAACATGGTAGTAATACACCCTGTGTCTACTATACAATTATCAACACTAGGTCCCATCGCTTGTTTTTCCCTCTCGGCTTCATCTCTCAATTTGTTTAAAGTCATCATGCTCGTAGGGCTACCAACCCACTTTTCTAATGCGTGATGGTGAATGAACCCATTCGTCACACCGTAATCAAATAAACCTTTAACATTGATATGATTTTAGCGTATTCATTTAATCACCACCGCGGATTGATGTTCGCCCTGGCGATTATTAACCACGCAGAATCAGTGGTTGCTACTTGCTCTCCCCATCGGGTCCTTTCCTTTTCTATGTAACCCCGGACAGGGACTCCGAAGTTCATTGTAATGGAGTCCTTCGCACCTCCACAGGTAACACAAGATTGAACCCAAAGTTATGTGACTGCCTCTCGAAATGAGTTCCTTCCCCGAATCCACGCCTTACCATTGTTCCTCGAGATGGTCATGGTCCCATTCGCATCAAGTATGAACGAGATGTTGCACTTGCTTCCATTGAAATCCCCGGCACTTACCGCCCTGGTACTCCACTGCTACTTCATATGGCGTGGCCTTGAGCCCTCCCTAGGGAATGTCCTCGGGCCTCCACAAACTCATGCATAATGAAAATGTCGGTCTTGTACCCCTTGGGCTGGGTTCATGTGTTCTTCCACATAACGCTCACTTTCCACCGCCGCTATTGAAGACGTTTTCCACATCCGCACTATAGCTCTTATCTTAGGTTCAATCTATAGATGAAGCGCTCTACCTATCACTGGTCATTGTCCATATATGAAATATATTTGACTAGTTCCATAAACCTCATCTCATATCCTTCTACAGTTCTATTTCCCTATACCAAGGCATGAAACGCCCCTACCTACTATTCCTCATAGTAATATGGTATATATTTCCTTCAGAACCTCTCCACAAAAAGTTCCCAAGACACTGCGGTCCGGGTAAGGTGTACTTGTTCTTCCAAGTTTCCACTAGTTCAAGGCGCCATTCTTAACCTAAAATTGTGATCTTTGCTCTTGACTTGGATGCATAGTCCCTTACGGAAAAAACACCTAGTCATGCCTTCAAACCATAAGCCTGCTCATCAAGGCTAATTCTCCCAAGAAACTTCTAAGTTTGATCTTTTTGTAATTTTTCGTGATGATGTCTTCAGTGGAGGTCCCCCCAATCCCTTGATACTTCCTCGATTACCCGCCCGCATCTGGGTTCCAGACCGGGGCCCCCGGCTCGTTGGCACCCCTTTAAAGTCTCATTAAAGGCCTCCAACGAAAGCAGATGAGGGGCTGGGTTTGGGCGATGGTGGTAGGAGGCTGGTGGTGTTGGCTGCCTCAGACTTTACCTCCCCGCCAATTCTCCATTCCCCGACTATCCTGTATGCTTTGACCCGCATCACCCCAAAGTTGTCAGGTGAGTTCCAGGATCTTCTGCAAATTGGTGCTACTTTTAAACTTAGAAACAGTATTAGGGCGAAGTTTTCACTTCTGTCTATAAACAGACGTTACTCCATGTGGGGAATTGGCTCAGTTTTGGGCTAGGATTAAGCATCTAAGCTTGGTTTCTTCGCCCTTATGAAAATAATTATTGGTTCCTTTGCCCTGTAGATACGCTAGATTTGTGCCTTACTCGCCACTTCTTATGCTTACTCCTAGTGCATATGCCACCTCCTTTTCCCCGCTATTCCACCTTAAGCCCCATTATTAATTAACTTTAAGGTAGATTAACCTTACACTTAAATAAAATAATTACTTTAAAATTACATACACTAATTTAACACAAATTAACTTTACTTTAATTTAAACTAACTTCTTGACCTTTTTATATATATATATATATATAAATAAATTATTTATCCTAAATTATTCAATTTACTTTAAATTATTTTTACACTTTAAAATATAAAAATAAATAAGCGAACACACATGGATTTGGGCATGCATGGATTCCACGTGCCCCCCTCGCTTCCTCTAGTTCCCTCGTATCTAACCCGAAAAGTCTACACCTGTCAGCTCTTCGAATCCCTATGCATCCTTCCTCTGCCTCCACTTTCTCATTCGCTGGAACTTTGCTCGCATCATTCTTTCTCCACCACAGATCTGCCTTTGCTTTATTCAGAGGTTTCCAGAATCTCCCCTGCCATGGCTCACATCCTCACCATTGTTCTGAGCACCTTGCTAGCGCTGGCCATTGCTGTATCTGTTGCCCATTCGTTTTGTAGAAACAGAGTATATTGATATGGTCACTGACAAGATCGAGGACCTGGAGTCCAGTCTCTTTAAAATATTGGGAACCAATCCCAAGTCTGTACAATTTGCAGAGTTCACTCTTAGGTATGGTAAGAGGTACGATTCAGTCCGCCAGCTTGTGCACAATTTTCGTACCTTCGTGAAGAACGCGGAGTTGATCGAGTCAAGAAATTGCATGAACCTTCCTTATACTTTGGTGATAAATGGTAATTTCCTATTTTGCAGTGCGAAATAAAAATGATTTGCTTGTAATTCCAGTTCTGTACGGATTTTGGTGTTTTTCTTTTGGTTTATTTCCTTTGTATTTATAAATTTATTCGTCTATGCATATGCATGTAGTTAGATGCATATACATTGTCTTCTCGTATTTCTCACTGCCTTTTGCACCTAACCGTTAAATTCCCCGACTCAGTTTCGGGTTTTGGGGTTTCCTTATGCCCGATGCCGAGAGTTCCCTATCCTCACGGACTCCCGATCTCCGATATGCCGATGCGCTACCTTGTGGCTTTATCCCCTCCCCTGGCTATGCTTTGGTCCATGCGACCCTCTCCTATGTGACCGCAGTCATACTCCCTGTCGGGATTCGGGGTCTCGCGACCCTCGATGTCACGAACCTCAGTTCTCACAATCTCTCAATCACCAATCTATCGATACGGTACTTTGTGCGTTATCCCTCCTTGCTAAGCTCTTGGCCCATATGACCATTATCCCACAAGCTCACAGCCTTGTCCCCTGTCGGGGTTTCGGACATCGCAATGCTGAAATGCATGACCCCCGTGTCTATGGGATTCCCGATATCCCGATACCCAGTACGCCTCTTCCTTGCACGTTATCCCTTTCCAGCTATACCGAGGTCCGTGTGACCTGCTCTGGTGTGACCGCTACCTTATGGCTTCCCATCGGGGTTTCGTTCCTTCTCGATCAAGAATTTCGTCACTTCAAATTTCGCGATGTCGTTTTAGCATTTACTTTTGGACAACGAATGGTTTAAAAATTTACAAAATATAAATTTTCAGCGCCCCTTTAAAATTTATTTAAAGCGGTTATAACTTTAAATTTGCGAGTTTTTCATTTAAATGTCAAAGAAATCGCGATTCGGGGTTTTCCGTAATAGATGATCGATGCAATTTGAATCATGAAACCCCGATC
Organism: Picea sitchensis; assembly: GCA_010110895.2. Taxonomy (NCBI): domain Eukaryota; kingdom Viridiplantae; phylum Streptophyta; class Pinopsida; order Pinales; family Pinaceae; genus Picea; species Picea sitchensis. Next base: position 83,668 of record SNQJ01S0004762.1, read on the forward strand.
TCCGATTTCGCGATGCGATTAAGTCTTACTTAAAACATCAGTTAATTAATTCGTTTTAAAGAAGGTTTAAGAGCTAAGTTAATTATGTTGCGGTTTCGGGGTTCACGGTTCTATAAAAGCGCGTCTCTTGTCATCATATTTCCCGAAACTCTGATTTCCTAAATCCCGATAGCTTAAACCAATGATCTGTGTGACCTCCTCCCATATGACCTCAGTCATACTCCTCGTCGGGATTCAGGGTTTTCTATGCTGAAACGCGAATGTCCTCTGGACTTGCGAAACTCTGAATTCCGATGCACGGTAACTTCGGCTAGCCCTCCGACCTAGGCTCTCAGCCCACGTGACCATTGCCCCGTGATCATGACCTTCCCTCCTTTCGGGGTTTCGGAGTTTGCAGTTTCGTAGTGCGTGGACACTTTGTCCACGAAACTCGTGATATTCCGATCCGCGATGCAATCTACCACCTGTCCACCGTTGACCCTTCTGTGGGCCCCGCTGTCCCTTGGCCCATCGGGAAATCGCGTTTCACGATTTCGCAGCTCTCGCTGCTATGTTCTTGGGACTCACGATATCCCGATCCGTGATGACAGCTGGTTTCCACCACAGAGCTTTCCACTTTTTGGAAAATCGGGCCTCGCCTTTCCGAACTGCAAGGACCACTCGTCCGTGGGATCCACGATTTCCTGACTCCTGATTGCCCGATGGATGACCTCCTGTCGGGACCTTTCCTGATGGCTCCGATCACTGCCACGCGTACTAAGAACGGACGGTCCTGATCGCCTCTCACTGTTTCGGAGTTTTCGATGCTCCGATGACGGAAATCCTCTCTCAACTCAAAACCACGATAGCCGATATACCGACGGGTCGTTTGATCTCTGCCACGTGTCTCCTCAAATGAACGGTCCAGATCATTCCCGCTATTTCAAGACTTGAAATTCCCCGACTTCCTTGACCTCGTGACTCCTGATTTCATGAAAGTCGATATCCCGATGCCTTCACACCTCTCATCAGGATTTATCCTCCTGTCCTCGAGGACTTAACTCCCTCGCAACTACCTGCAGATCTGACAGTTGTCGGGTATCTACCTGAAATCTGACGGCTCAGATCCGTTCTCCTGCGTAATAGACAGCTGTCCTTTGGGATAACGATTAGTTGCATGAAACATTACGTGGTGTTAAAATTTCTTTCTTGGCAAGGTTAAAATTTGTATTGGTCTATTGTTCATGAGATTTTACATTCTTTAAAATTTACCGAGGCTAATACAGGCAAGTAGTTTACACCATTCTCGCGCAATACAAGTCTTCAAAATTTCCTTTTTCTTGCTGTGCATTCGCAGTTCCTCATTTAAGTAAGTTCGAGATGAAGTAGGCCTTTTCAAGGTTTTGCAAAAGTCCTATTGAATTTTATATAGTATAATTCGTGTAGTTATTGAATCTTGCCAACTTCAAGCCTTGGATAGAAGCTTCCCTCGACGTTTTCATAGATTTCAGTTGTCTATTCTACCCGAAACCTAATTGACAAGTATTGCTCAAATAAAATTAAGTTATCACCTCTGTTTTTCGTGCTTAATAGCTTTATCACGTTGCTTTAAGGGTAGCATTTTGTGGGAAGTGATCCTTCAAACTATCTAGTTTGTTGCCACTATTTTAAAGGGCGTTCCTTTGAATATTCAGACTAATACTGTAGTAGCCATATATGATCCAGTTAAAGGGTATTGCCTAAAGCGGTTGGTTGTGATATATATGAGACCATTTTCTTGGATAATGTAGGGGTACTACCTTGAGTATATTTTCTGATACTGTATCAGTCATATTGGGTCAAGCTAAATGTTGCTTGACACAATCTATTAAGACGCAAACTAACGTGTTTTTCTTGTAGGTTAAGCGTGGTTGGAGTTAACGCTTGGGGTTTTGGCCCTCAGGCCCAATTTTCAAACTAAGATGCTCTAATACCAAATGTAGCAACCAAATAAATTTAGCATCACATTATTTCATAAGAAATTTATTTCATAAACTCAGAAAATAACTTCATAACATAATATTGATTTTCATAACAGCAACTTTAGTAACTTAGATTTATCAATGATTAATGATTTCATTGGCAGAATGAAACAATACATAAATTTAACAACTTACCTGGTTCTGATGCTAATTTCTGTCACCTGGCTGCCTTGTTGTTGCCTTCCTACTACCTAATGCACAGACCAACACTGTCGAAACCTACTATCCTCCCTGCCAACTAGGAAAACTACCTAGCTCCAAGATATCTATGGATATCCTGGCCCCCGTGCCCAAAACCTCCAGCAATCTGGTGCCTCAACTGATCAAAATGCCACTGCCAGAAACTCTCTGCTCCCTGCAAGTCCAACTGTCCTCAAACTCCCTCTCCCATCCTCCGTCGAATATCCCTCACGTAAACCTCCTTTCCTCCCCCCATTCCTCCTACACCGACTCATGCATTTACCTCCTCGCCTGCCCTCCTTAATGTCTCTGATCCTCCCTTTAATGTTTTATCTTCTCGGGTTTAACAGGTTATCCCTTGTTGGGTACATAACCATTTTATGTCATATATCGTTAATCTATTCAATCCATTACTCATGTTACTAAATGTAATTTGTAGTTAAATATTTAATTAATTAATCACGTATTATAACCTTTAATTAATTAATAACTTACTTAATTAATATCATTAGATCAATCTTTGTTTAATTAATACCTTGTTAAGACAATTAATCCCCTAATTAATTTTGACTTTATAATTCTTAAACATTTATCCAACTAGGGTCGTTACATTATAAATGATTACTCTAGAAAGGTGTGGATCTGTTTACTAAAAAGAAAAGCTGACGTATTTAATACTTTTAAGCAATTCAAAGATTTTTTTGAAACGATCACTGGCATTTCAATCAAGTGTTTAAGAACAAACAATGGAGGTGAGTTCACATTTGTGTAATTTGAGAACTATTGCAAGGAAGAATATGGTATTGAAAGACATAAGACCACAATTCATACTCATCAACAGAATGGGGTTGTTGAACACACGAGTAAGACTCTTCTAGAGAGATAAAGGAGCATGCTCAGTAATGCCAAGTTCCAATAGGAATTGTGGGAAGAAGTAGTTCTTACAACATCCTATCTGATAAATCAGTCACCATCAATTGTAATGAATTGTAAGATTCCAGAAGAGGTATAGGCAGGTCATTTTTGTGATTATTTAAATATGAGAATATTTGGTTATGATGTTTATGGTCTTATTTATAAATATCAGTGTTCTAAGTTAGATCCTAGATCAATGAGATGTGTATTTTATTGGTTATGGTGATGGAGTTAAGGGTTACAAATTGTGGGATCCTACTTCCCACAAAATTATTATAAGAAGAGATGTATTTAATGAATCCTCACTCATAAAATTAGAACTGGTAGATGTTGAAGTGAAACAAGAACATGTACTGAAAGTTCAACAAATTTAGTTGGAGACTCATCCATCTTCAGAAAAGGAAGAGCATGAAGAATTTCCAGAAGAAGAAAATGAAGATACAAAAAATATTCAGGAAATTGTGAATATACCTCAACCATCTCTAAGGAGGTCTACATGGGTCATAAATGCTCCTACAAGGTATAACGATTATGTTTCATCCATGGCTTTGGTTTCTATTGATGGAGAATATAGTTGCTATTAGGAAAAAATAAAGGTATCTAAAAGTGTTAAATTGAAAGAATCTATGAAAGAAGAAATGTATGTCTTAGAGAGGTATAAAACATGGGACCTGGTAGAACTTCCAAAGGAAAGGAAGGTTGTCGGTTGCAAGTGGATCCACAAACTAAAAAATGGTGTTGATGATAAATTTGAAAGGTATACAACAAGGATGGTAGAAAAATAGTATTCTCAAAAGGAAGGTATTGATTTTCATGAAATCTTTTCACCAGTTATGAAGCTTTCTTCTATTCATGTTGTTTTGGCACTAGCTTCTTTACTTGATCTCGCGTTATAATAGCTCAAGTTAAAACAATGTTTCTACATGGATATTTGGATGAGGATATATATATGGAACAACCAGAAGGGTTTGTTCCGGATCGCAATAAGATTTTTGTTTGCAAACTCAAGAAGGAATTGTATGGATTGAGGCAGTCTCCCAAGCAATGGTACAACAAGTTTGATTCCTTCATGGTGAGCCAAAATTTTACAACAAGTGAATATGATCATTGTGTTTACTTTAAAAGGTTGTAAAGTGGCATATTCATTATTTTGGTGTTATATATTGACGATATGTTTTTTGCAAGCAAGAGCATTGTCAAAATCAACAGGTTAAAGGCTCAGTTGGATAGGACATTTGATATGAAGGATCTAGGAGAAAGAAAATAGATCTTAGGCATGGAGATACACAAAGAAAGGAAAAATGGTAAGTTGCGGTTATCAAAACAAAAGTTTGTGGAGAAAATACTTATGAGATTCAGTATGAATAATGTGAAACCCATAAAAATCCCCTTGGCTTCCCATTTCAAAATTTCTTCAATTTTATGTCTTAGTAATGATGAAGAAAATGATTATGTGTCTCATGTACCATATGTTAATGCAGTGGGAAGTTTGATGTATGTGATGGTGAGCACTAGAGCAGCTATTTGACATGCAATTTGTGTTTCCATTAGATACATGGAGAATCCAGGTAAAGAGCATTGGGCAACAGTGAAATGTGTGCTTCGGTATCTTAGGGGCACAAGTAATTAATCTATCACCTATGATAGTTCCAATGATTCAGTATGTGGTTATGTCGATTCATATTTTGTAGGTGACTTGGAAAAAAGGAGATCAACTTCAGGATATGTCTTTAATCTTGCAGGAAGACCTATTAGTTGGATGTTAAAGCTTCAAAACATAGTTTCTTTATCCACAAATGAGGGATAATATATGGTTGCCTCTCATGCATGGAAAGAGGAAATTTGGTTAAAAGGTTTGTTGGGTGAGTTTGGAAGGATGCAGGACAAGGTGAAAGTATTCTACAATATTCAAAGTGTTATTCCTTTTTCTATAAATCCATCTTATCATAGTAAGATGAAGGATATTTCTATTAAGTACCATTTTGTAAGACTGTTGTTTATGAAGGGGGACTGGCTTTAGAAAAGGTCCATATAAAAGTAAATTGTGCAGACATGTTCATGAAACCAGTATTGTTAGATAATCTATGATGGTGTTTTGCTTCTCTTGGCTTGCAAGAAATGTGATGAATTAATTCAGGAATGATATATCCGGTAAAAAAATGTCAAGGTGTATATTGTTCAAACTGCCAACTAATTTCCTCTATGGATGCATGGACACAGTATCAACTAAAAATAGAAGGTGCATGCATACACATATCAGTGAAAAGATTGTGTAACTAGTGGATCAGGAAGTAATTAGTTTTTCTAATTGTGTAACATATTGTGGGTTATTTCAACATTGAAAACTTTATTCCTTACTTGGGCTTTTTTTATTTGTATGGTATCAAGCGATACATGAAGAAAACCCATAAAACATTCGATGAAAGTTCCTTAGAACCTGTAGGAGAATGGGGTTATAGAAAGGAGTAACGAGACCATAGTTGAGGCTACGAGATCCATGCTACATGATCAGGGGATACCATTATTTTTTTGGGTTGAGTCATGAAACACTACAGTTTATCTCCAAAACAAGAGTCCACCTAGAGTATTGGGAAATGAGACTCGAGAGGAGGCTTTCTCTAGGAATAACCTTAAGGTTGGAACCTTTAGGATCTTTGGATGTATGACTTATTCACATGTCCCTTTAGAGAAGAGAACAAAGCTATAATCCACAACATAAAATGGTATTCTTGTTGGGTATAGTGAGATCCCATAGGATTTTCACATATACATTCCATCCTTGAGGAAGATATTTGTGAGGCGGGATGTGAAATTTGAGGAGGATAGACCTTTAGGAGGTCATGAGGTTTTTAGTAGGGGGAGAAAAAAGATCCTCGACTTTAGGTGAGTTCACCATAGGGTGTCAGATCACAAAGTTCAGGATCACCAGTTTCAAGGGTGATGGGTTCATAGGTGACGAGGTCACAAGTTATAGGTCCCTAGGGTACAGGTTCATAGGTTAGTGATTCACAAATGACCAATGGTACATCTTCTTCAGGTACACAGTCTTTAGGTGATATGGATGAGGAGGAGTCCCCTCCACATGAGATGACTTTAGGGAAGAGAAAGCCAAAATGGATTCAAGAGACCTTGAAGGAAGGTCAAGAATATGTGGGGAATCCCAAGAGGGTTTTTAGGGAGAGCAAGGTTCGAGATAGGTTTTGTAGCTATTTAGTGATGGTGAGAAGAATTAGTGAGTCTGAGCCTTCAACTTTTGAGGAGGCAACAAATAAGTAGGTTTGTAAGGATGCCATGGTTGAAGACTACAATTCTATCATGAATAATGATTTGTGGGAGTTTGTTCCAAGACCTAAGAGGAAGTCAATGGTGACTATCAGGAGGATCTATAAGATCAATCATGTTGTGTATGGAATAATTTAGAAGTAAAATGATCGGTCTCTGGCTAGAGGGTTCTCATAGGTAGAAGGAGTTGATTACGATGAGACCTTCGCACCAGTTGCTAGATATACTTCGATCAGGGTGGTGATCTCCATTGCAACAAATATTGGTTAAAATATCCACTAGATGGATGTGATAATAACATTTTTTAATGGAATCATATAGGAGGAGGTGTACATTGAGAATCCATTAGGGATTTGAGGTGCATGAGAGAGAGTCTCATGTGTGTAGATTGAAAAAGGAATTATATGGTATGAAGTAAGCTCTCGGAGCTTGGTATTCGAGGAATGATACCCACTTGCAGTAGATTGGTTTTGTGAAGAGTGAGACAGATCCCAACCTTTACTACATTGTGGTTGGCAAGGATCATGTTATTCTTGTGCTATATGTTGATGATATTTTCATTACAAGGGAAGTTAGACTCATAGTTGGTTGCAATAAAAGTCTTTCTTCAGAGTTTGAGATGAAAGATATTGGACTAATCCATAATTTATTGGGGATGGAGGTGTGGCATGAACTAGGACATATTTTTCTGGGGAAAGGAAAGTATGTCATTGACATTCAGAAGAGATTTCAGATAGAGGATTGTAGGCTTATTTCAACATCCATGATTACCAAATGGAAGAATCTCAATGCTTCTAAGTCTAATTTGGTTGATCCCATGATATATCATCAATTGATAGGCTAATTGATGTATTTGGTCAACACCAGGCCAAATATTTCTATTGTTGTCAACACTCTCAGTTACTTTATGGTGGAGCCTAGGAGAGTGAACTGGGTCGGAAGAAAACATGTTCTCATATATCTAGAGGGAACAATGGATTATGGTCTGGACTATATGAGAGGGGTTAGAGTCATCTTTTCAGGCTACATAGAATCAAATTAGGTGGGATGTATTGTTGATAGGAAAACTACTTAAGGGTATTTTTTTGGATTGGGTTCGGTAGTTGTGTCATGGTACAGTTGGAAGAAAAATTCAGTGGCATTGATTTCTACAAAGGCAAAGTACATGGCATCTAGTCATGTCGGTTGTGAGGTCATATGGCTTCCCAAGTTATTGGTTGGTTTATTTGGTTGGTAGTTGAGGCCTAATGTGATTTACTATGATAATCACAGTTACACAAATCTATCAAAGAATCCAATTTTTCATGATAGGTCAAAAGACATTGAGATCAAATACTAGTTCATATGAGAATATGTTCAAAGAGGAGTAGTTGAGCTTCAATACATATCCACATAGGAGCAGATAGAATACATTCTCATAAAGTGTTTAGGAAAAAACAAGTTCGTTTACTTCAGAGATAAGTTGGGAGTGGTGAGTAACACCTTCCTTGGTAACAGGGAGTGTTAAAAAGTTGTACCTCAGAAAATATTTCTCCTTATAGGCTTGGTGTCTAGCATAAGCAAAAATGTCCACAAGTTACCCTAAGACATTAAATTTATGCGATATAAAGTTAAAGTGACTTTTGGGAGCATATTAAATGAAAATGTGACTTAAGTGACTTAATCTGTGATATAGTGACGTTATATCACAACCATTGATCTAGATGGCCTAGGATTTAATATCAACCATTAGATATTAGCTTTAGGTTATTTTCATTAAAATGAACGAAAATGTGAGTTGAAGGGTCAAGAGGTACCATTATCCTTCATGTGCATTGAAGAGAGAAAGAGAAAGAGTAAAAGAGAGATGAGGAGAAGTGTGATTTATTGCAACAAAAGTTTGGCACAAATCCCAAGGATATTTTTATCATGAAAATCAAGGAGAGCTTTCAGCAATACACAATCCATATAGTATGGAAATCACATCCATACAGTGCATTAAAGACAATATATTCAAGAACGCATAAGTAGAGAAATCAAGGCAGGAAGATGGCACGAATTTTGAGGTACTTAACTCCTTGAAATTTCCGTACAGGTCCATACGGTGGAAAGTTGGAACACAAATCAAGACTTTTGGTACAAAATGGAATGTTGTTTCTTCCGTATAGTGTATGGAAATCTGAGTACAAATTTTGAGGAGCAAATTCAACACAATTTTCAAGGATTTTCGAGATAAGTTGGTGTGTTTTTTTCTGTAAAAAATCATTTTTTTAGCTAAAAAAATAATAAACAACTCCCTCTCTCTATTGGTTTTCCCTTTGGGGTTTTTCCAGGGCCATTGCCTGAGAATTATTGTGTTACTTTTTGTGGGTTGTTTCTTATTTCTGCATTCATTATTTGTAGAAAAATATTCAGTTTGTTTCAATTATAAATTTATGTTTAAACACATTTTCATTTCAGTAGCAAGTAAATGTTGGTTGGGCATTAAACATGATGAAAATTTATTGATACTGAAACCGAGTTAGGTCTGATATTTTTACAAATATAATTTCTTTTTTTGTGTTTGTTATGAGGAAATCACATGTAGTATTTAAATATCCTTGTGTGCATTTATTTCATGTCTACTCTTTTTACTATAATATTTGCTTTCCATTCTTTTTATGTCTAATTCTTTTTATTATAAAATTCTAAAAGTTTGTGTATCAAGTATATAATCAGAATACTTATGGAATATTTTCCTCACATTAATATACATAAATTTGATAAACTAGATGGTAAATTTAGTAAAAAAATTAAACAAACTAAATCATTAACTTATTTTTCTTTCTATTTATAAGTTTAATTAAACAAAATTATTGTCTAAGTGTAGTATTCCAAATATAAAATAATATGCAGAACATAAATATTTTATCTAGAAATAGCAGAACAACAATGATATAACCAAAATAATAAAAAAATAACACTAGAAAGAGCACCTTGATCAATAAAATCCAAGACAAAATTGCTCATACCCTCTACACCTATTTATACTAAATCTGTCTATCCAAAAGGACAATCTAGAGGAAGATCCTTCTAGAAGTAGAAGATTCTATTAGGTCTTCTTACATTTGACTTATTCTTCCTTATTGATAAGCCTTATTAATATTGGCCTTTATTACATGGAAACATATTATTCTACCTACGTGAGGGGTTAGGGAGGTTATGTCCCTAACATTTTCTCCCCCTTAAAACAACCTTTTCCTGAAGGCTTGAGACGAGGAAATTTCTTCAGAATGGTAGTTGGTTCACAAGTGGCATCTGATGGAGTTGTATCTTTATATTGGATTAACACTTCCTTGATGGTGTGCTGACACAAACGACGCTCACGCTAGTCCAAAATTGCTTGTGGTTGCAGCCAAATGGATCCTTCTTCATCCAAATCAAGAAGGTTGGTTTGAGTTTGGCACTTAGGTCCAATAACCTTTTTTAGGTAGGAGACATGAAAAATAGGATGGAGCTTAGAATGACTGGGGAAAATCTAAATGATAGGCCACCTTTCCCACATGCTTGAGAATGGTATAAGGACCATAAAATTTGGGCGCCAGTTTCTGACAATGGTCATCCTTGAGGGAATTTTTCTTATAAGGTTGCAATCGAAGAAACACATGGTCTCCTTCAACAAATTGACATGCAGAGCGACCTTTATCTGCCTATTTCTTCGCGCGATTCTGGTCCATGAAAAAATTCACTTTAAGGATATGTAGAATATCCTCTCAAACTGTAAGCGTTTGGTCAACCACCTAGACCTTCAAGAAACCTCACAGGTATGAGGGAACTAAAGAATTTTTTTTCCATATACTGTTTCAAAAGGAGTCATGTGGGTATTTGTATGGTAAGAAGTGTTGTACCACCATTTACCTAGTGGTAAACATTAAGCCCACTGATTTATCCTTTCTGATGAAAAACACCTCAAATATGTTTCCAAACACTTCATGACAACTTCAGTTTGACCATTTGTCTGGGGATGATAAGTTGTACTAAGATGCAATTGGGTGCCGTGTAGCCTAAAAAATTCTTGCCAAAAATTGCTAGTGAAAGTGGGGTCTCGATCATAAACAAAAGAATGAGGCATGCCATGAAGCTTGAAGACCTTATCCATGAAAAGTTGTGCCACATAGGAGGTGTTAAATGGGTGTTAAAGAGAACATAAGTGAGCATAATTGGAAATACGATCAACGACCACCATGATGACTAATTTATTGCTTGATTTAGGTAAGCCCACAATAAAATCCATAGAGATATCCCTCCAAATAACAAGTGGAATTGGAAGTAGTTGTAGTGTGACAAGAAATTTGACTATTTCTCCCTTTTTGTGTTGAAAAACATCACATTCTACCACAAAATTGTGAACTTCTTATTTCATGTCTTCCTAGAAAAAAGAACATTTGACCCGGTCATAGGTTTTGGTAAACCTTGGGTGCCTAGCTATGGGTGGATCATGAAGCTCAGAAATTACCGTTGATTTTATTTGTGAATCTTTACTTAAACAAAAATTCCCTTTATAGCGAAGCTCATCATTGTGCCAAGAGTACCTTGGGGAAACTGGAGAATTGGCCTATAATTCTTGGATCAGATGAAAAATTTTGTGATCTTGTAGCCATTTCTGGAGAAAACTTTGGAGGTAATCTGGTATAGTGAAAGAGAGGGAAAAAAGGGACCCTTAATCTTCATATTTTCATGAAAGTGCATCAACAACCACATTGTATTTTCCTTTATTGTAAATGATCTCATAATCATATCCAAAGAGCTTAGTCACCCATTTTTGTTGCTCCGGGGAGGAAGGGCATTGTTAGAGAAAATTCTTGAGGCTTTGATGATTTGTATTAATTTGGAAGTGTTTCCCCAATAGATAAGGGATCCAAATATCCACTGCATGCATAATAGCCAACATTTCCTTTTTTGTAGATTGAGTGGCCAAAATGTCGCTCTGATAGTTGTTTGTTGGTCAAGTGTTGGTGCAATTATATGCATAATATATTACCAAACATCAATTATCAACCATGATTCATAATCAGTAGAGTTGATGCACTATATGTGTTAATAACAGATAGGTTCCTATGTCTGTTTAGTATAGATTAGATAAGAAAACCATTTAGAAACCAACACACTCTTAAAAATAACAATCTTCGCACAATTCAAAAGATGGAAAGCAAAACTCATAAACAAGCAAAAGCTCTTGCTCAGGTGATGGACATGTTCATTGATGGCTCATGAAAAGAAAAGATGAACTTTGATTCTATCTCCTGAAGAAACTAAACTAACAAGTGGAATGCTCCAGTAAAGCTCATGTATGGTGAAATATGGAGATCCAACTGTTCTTGCATTACCACACTTTGCAAAAAATTTGAATAAACAAAATAACATGAAATCAAAATAACAAATACATGAAATGAAAATCTACACTAACAATTTCCATTAAGCTTACCAAGCTGGATCGGTGGCCCTTGCCAATGCCAACATGGAAGCTTTTAGATCAACAGATGATAACTTCTAAGAGAGACAAAATCATTGAATCCAAACTTGCATTAATCTTCAACAGGTAGGTTTACAAAATGAGTCTCTTCATGAATCCAATCTACATCATAAAAATTCTCCTCAAGAACCTATCTCATAACAATTCCCTTAATCTACATAATAATAATTCTCTCTCAATCTACATAATAATGATTCTCCTCCCCTCGTGAAGAGAACGCACTCTCTTTTATACATGAGAGATTTGAAAATAAGATAAAAATCTCATAATTACAAATCCGCTTTTATCTCAACCCATTTCCCATTATTACAAAATATAATCCCTTCAAAGCCTCACACATATCTCTCATATATCTGGGATAAGATATGACAACCAAATATCCATGATCTTCTCCTTGGATTATGATTGAATTATCTCCTCAAATCTTGAAATGGTGGAGGAAGTATTCGAGAAGTCTTTTTGAATTAATCCTTCACATATTCCTACACATGACAAATCTCACACATTTTTGAGATATATGAAAACATGTCAATTTTCTAATATTTAATCACAAATTCCCTTTTAATACGAAAATAAATGATTTGGAAAATAATAAGGTTAAACCCATATTTAATTATGAAAATGGTATTAAAGAATGGTTTATGGAGTGGTAGAATATGGATAAATGTGAACAATGGTGAAGGGAAAGGTGGATGGAAATATGACATTTATGAGTCCCAACATAAAGGCTAAAGGCCAACCATATTGCATAAGAATTTCTCTAATTCCACTCCCGGAAGAATCACAATCCAAGACAAAGGTCTTTGTGAAATCAGGAAGGGCCAGAAATGGAGTGGTGCACATGGCCACCTGTAAGGTTTGAAAGGCTTGATTAGTTGTGGGAGTCCAAGTGAAAGAATTATTTTTAAGGAGAGCAGTGAGAGGCGTCACAATATTTCCATAATTCTTAACAAAATTGCGATAATAGCCTGTTAAACGCAGAAATCCACACAGTCTTTTGAGAGTCTTTGGAAGAGGCCAATCCTGCATAGCTTCAATCTTTTTAAGATCTAACTTGACACCTACCTTGCCAACAATATGACCCAAACACTTGAATTCAGAGGCACCAAAAGAACATTTAGATTGTTTGAGGAAAATTTGGTGTTGAGAGAGTACATGTAGAACTTGATCCACATGAGCAAGATGGGTTATCTAGGTTTTACTAGATATGAGGATATCATCAAATAAAACTAATACAAACTGACAGAGAAAAGGAAGGAAGACATGATTCATGAGGATTTGGAAAGTGGAGGGTTAATTACACAAGCCAAAGGGTATGACCAAAAATTCATAGTGGCGCTCATGACTTTGAAATGCAGTCTTAGGAATGTTTGTATTGTTCATACGTATATGGTGGTAGCGAGAACAAATATCAAGTTTAGTAAAGAAGTAGGCACCACTCAATTCATCTAAGAGGTCATCAATGACATGAATGGGAAATTTGTCTTTGATGGTGAATTTGTTGAGGGCGTGAAAGTTAGGAAACATGTGCCAAGAGCCTTGTTTATTAAAGAACATGACCACATGAGAAGAGTAGGGGCTCGTACTATGACGAAGAAAACCTGTGGTGAGCAATTCTTGAATAATTTTCTCAATTTCATTTCTTTGGGAAAAGGAATGATGATAGGGATGAACATTGGGAGGAAGGTTTCTAGGGACAAGTGGAATGGAATGATCATGAACACCACGGGAAGGATAAAGTCCCTTGGGAGTGGAAAAAACAACTTGATGTTCAGAGAGGATGGATTGGAGGTCCTACGGCACAGAGGGTGTCTCAGTGTCGTGAATGGCATGGAGTTGTGCAATAATTCCGGAATGAAATTTTTTTAGGAGAGTTTCCATGTGATGAGAACTGATGATCTTCAGGGAACCGACAGTGATGCATTGGAACTTATATTGTTGGCCCTCCTGGTTGAATTGCATGGTTAATTCCTTAAAATCCATGAGAATGGGACCAAGATTTCTTATCCATTCTGCACCCAACACAATGTCACAACCACCCATGATGATAGAAAACATATGAGATTTCATGGGGTACTAACAAATTTGGAGACACACATTTTCACAACATCCTAAACATTTCATGGAACCACCAATTGCAATCATGGTTTAAAAATTTTTGACGACACAGATATAGAAATTAGTTTCTTGGGTAATGCGATGATGAATAAAATTATGGGTGCTTCCACTGTTAAGAAGGATGATGACCTTCTGATGCTTAATTTAACCAATTATCTTGAGGGTTTGGGGAGCCGAGAACCCAATGAGATCATTCAGGAAAATAACTAGTTCAACTTCAGGAGGTTCGGAGGTTGGGGTCATGTCATTCAGTTCAGGTGACTCAATCAAAGGGGGGCCCTCGACATCATCTTCCGAAACATCCTTGGAGATGGAAATATAAATATTTTGTTCCTTACACTTGTGCCCAGGAAAACATTTTTCATCACAATTATAACAAAGGCCTTTGAGTTGGCATTCAACCATTTCCTACCTGGTCAATTTTTGGATCTTTAGTGGAGTGGAAGGAGGAGTGGGAGTGACTTTTTTAGGGAGAGTAATAAAGGATGGTTTTCGGGTTTGAGAAGAGAAAACTTGTTTTGATTCCTTAGCTCTTTTAGTAGCTTCCACCCAACTCTAAGACTGAGCCATGAGGACATGGGAACAAATCTCATCCTTGAGGCCACTGATAAAACATTCTCAAAAAAAATCATCAGACATGCCCTCTATACAGAAAGACAATCGCTCAAAACCAGATATAAAGTTTTCCACTATTCCAAATTGTTTCAACTTTTTCAAATGGCCTAAATGGTTGGTGTTAATGTCAAAGAGTTCATAAAGATATGCCACAAATTGTGTCCAAGCCACATACCCTTGGTGGGAATTTTGTATCCATTGCCACCATTACCAATGTTCTTGATGTAGATGGAGAACACCATACAGAGTTTGGCCAACTCATCTATAATGCCATACAAAGAGAAATAATGTTCCATTTGATTTACCCATCCAGTGGGATCTGATCCATACAATTTTTTCACATCCACACGTGGAAGGCGTAGGTCACGTTGAAAGTGATTGGGCTAAAAAGTTGAAGAATTAGAGGAAGTTTCACCTTTGGAGTGAAAAGGTGGGTCAGAGGAGGGAAGATCTATAGGGATATTCAACTCTGCGCATATTGTTCTAATGAAGAATGCAATATGGGTAGAGAGGTCATGTTTCATGGTTTCCATTTTGGAATCTATGGAGGAATACGTGTTTTTATTGATGGTGGAAAAATTGGCACTGAGCTACCTCACTTCATGTTGGGTCTCTCTAAAATTAGAGGACGCAGAATTGAAGCGAGCTTCCAAGTCTTGGCTACAGGTGTGGGCCATGATAAAGAGAGAAAAAGAAAAGGGATGAGTGGGACCACACAAAAAATGGATTATGGGTGAAGTGTTTTACGATGATCAGGGTGACAAGGCAAGTCCAATGGGGTAAGGCCCAAAAAAGGGTGTTGGAAGAGGGTCGGGTCCATGGGAAAAAAAACTGTTGAAAAATGATAGTTATGAATGCGATAAGGGTGAGGAGAGGAATCCAATGGGATAGGGCTCAAATAATGGTGCCAACAGGATCCATACTCGTTTTTTTCTTTTGTTACTCTTGTGGAGTTATACTCTGATTTGAAGAATAGTGCAGTGTTGAAATGCCCAAATTCTTAACAGGAAGAAATGTGTAGTAATTTCGCAACTCGAATGCACGAGGCACAGTTGCATGAAAACAGATCTTGTCTTTTCTATTTTTGTTTCCATCCCAAGGGTTAGGTTATGAAGGGTGTCTACAGACAAGATTTTTCCTTGTGTTATAGCTCTCTAATATACGTGCGGGGTCCAATAGTAGTACTTCACCCAATTTCTCAAGGAACCAACTAAGGAGGCTAGACCATGCCCTTAGTCGTACTACCTGACTACCAAGGTAGTAGAGAGTATATTACCGAGTGTTATTCTTAGTGGCACTATAACAGTTAGGCAACCGATCGATTTATCTATGGAGGGATACAAGAGATCTAGGTTGATCTGTATACATGTGTTGTATGATGTGCTACCACTCAAAGGGGTACCAATAGGGGTTGCAAGGTTGGCCAACAAATGTGTGCTTAAGTACCACTTGTATTTCCTACATGTATGACTCCCTAACCATGGGTTTATGCTTGTAACTACAAATCTTTTTAGCTTTAAGATGTCAGAATACTTCTCTACCCTGAAAAAAAATAACCCACATTTTTCTTCCAAAGAATGTACTCTGATACCACTTGTAGTATTCTAGATATAAAATAGTATGCGGAACATAAATATTTTAGCTAGAAATGGCAGATCAATAATGATATAACTATAACAATACCAAAATAATACCATAATAACACCAGAAAGAGCACCTTGATTAATGATAACAATGTTCACTTTCATATTTGAGAGGGCAACCTCCAGCAGAGCAGATCTCTATTACAATAATATCCAAGATAAACTTCTCGTACCCTCTACTCCCATTTATACTTGATGCAGGAGCATCCCTCATGATAAGCAAAGCCAACGTGGAAGCAGAAAGTCAGCTGGAAGACGTCCAACGCAAGTTTTGAATTTTTAAATTTTCTCTTGAAGTTGATGCGTTGAATATAAATGAGATCATTTAATTTAGGAGCCTTGGAAAAAATGTACTCAGACCTTGAGCCATACGCTCTCGTCTGAGATAGACAGAGTCATTTATAGTAGTTGTTGCAGGTAGATAGAATTGAATTCTTAGATTAGATAGTTCTCGAAGGAAGAGGGAGAACCGAATATAGACACCCTCATTTTGTATCATTGAAGGGGAGCTCATTTGAAATAGGAAAAAGAAGAGTCTAGAGCATAGGAGAATAGCAGAGAGTTGTAGAAGAACACCCATGTACAGATCTTGAATTAATAGAAGAAGTTGATTCAGATTCATGGCTGTTGTGTTAGTCTCTGTGTATGTGTGTGGAATGATCTGCTTATGAACTACTTCCTGTTATGCATTTTTTATCATGTGTGTGTATGATTTCATGTGCTAAGATCGAAATCTGAGAGGAAGTGAGGTGAGTTACAATTGTTTCTCTCTTGGGCAAGGATTCCTGCAAGAAGTGCAGTTGAAGTCGTCCGCAAGGGGTGCGTTGACAGAAGGCTCAGGGAGTTAAACTCTTGTTCTCAAAGCTCTCAGAGGTGAAAGTGGGTTGTTACGACCGTGCAAGGAGTGCACTGGCTAAGGAGAGTCTCAGTCATGACACTGAGAAGAAGCTTTGGGAGACTGCTGCTGCAGGAGTGCGCAAAGTCGAGTGACTTCAACACTTAGACGTGATTGAAGATTTGTCGCAAGGAGTGCGTGCAAGAAGTTCTCGGAAGGGCTTGAGAAGTCGAGAACAAAGCTCAGGAGGTATAGGCCTTCGAGTTCACCGAATAACAAGCGCAGGAAAACTATCGTTGAAAGTTGGAGGAAGTGTCATAGGTTGTCGAAGTGACGAAGGAGTCTCATGGAATGACACTTTGTTCATCTCAAGGAGTAACCAAGGAAGAATGGACGGTCGAAATCCTCTGAGGAGATTTCGCAAAGTTCCGAGGATCGTCAGATCTTGCAGAGGTGCAAGGTAGTTACAACGCAGGCGTGGAAAGGATTCAAAGCTTAGGAGGGGCAGCATCGTTGATCCAAGTTGGTCAGAGCCGTTGGATTGTTCACGAGATCGTGTATCAGGACCTCGCGAGAAAAGACTCAAGAGTTTGGACGCGGAGGTCGCGAAGTTGCGAGGAGCGAGATTCTGACCGTTGGAGGACAGGTGGCACCTCGCATATCAGGAGCTCGTAAGAGGAAGGGTTAATAAATTGGTGTTAAAAGTCGCGAGATGCAAGGTCGTGAGGTAGTGAAGTGGCGAGAGGCTGTGAGTCGTCCATCTGCGTAGGACAGGTGGCATAGATTGGGAAGCCTCGCGAACTCAGGAGTTCCCAGGTTGAAAACCCAAGTATTGGGTACTCCAAGTCGTGAGTGGCGAAGTGGAGAGATATTTGGAGCCATCCATCGGAAGAGGATAGGTGGCAGAGATCAAGAGATCTCGCGAACTCGGAAGTTCGCAGGGTAAAGGTCCAAGTATAGGGTATTCAAAGTCGCGAGGCACGAGGACGCGAGGCGACGAAGGAGCGAGGAGATCGTAGTCGTCCATCTGAGGAGGACAGGTGGCGAGAGATCAATGGATCTCGCGAACTCGGGAGCTCGTAGGTTGAGATTTCGAACATTTGGTACTCCAAGTCACGAGGTCGCGAGGTGGCGAGAGAGGACAGCCGTTGGATCTGGAATACAGGAGGACCGTTGGATCTGCACAAGGGATCGTGTCTCGGGACCTCACAATAAAAGGTCCAAGAATTTGACCACGGGGATTGCAAGGTTGCGAGATAGTGATATCCCGATAGCTGGAGCAATGTGGGCCATAGCAGAGCGTGAGTGGAATACAGGTGGCACAAAGGATTCATGAGTCGCGAAGTTCCGAGGAGCCGAGACTCGTGTGGACGCCGAGTCGCGAAGTGCCGAGGAGCCGAGATTCTTGTGGATGCGTGGCAGAGCATAAGGTGGGACCACACATCTTAGGGACTCGCGGACTAGGAGGTTGAGAACTCGACGGTCCAACCAGCGAGGTTGCGAGGTTGCGAGGTCACGAAGCCGCGAGAGGTGCTAACAGTTAAGCCTAGTCCACGGTTTCATGTGGAAGGAGCTATACCCGAATCCCCAGATCAGGTATCGCAAGATTTGAAAGGAAAGTTTGGAGGCTTTGAGTCACGAACTCGCGAGACAACGATATTTAGCTAATCTCCCGGTGGAAAAGGGGAGACTTCGGAACAGATTGTTGTGGGTGTAGTTCTCCCAATAGGGAGATAGAAGAACCTTCGAGTTCTTCGGGCCGAGAAGAAGAAGGTCCTGTGAGAGTGGACGTTCCTGGGTGGGCGCACCCCTACGTCAATACTAAATATGTCTATCCAAAAGAAAAATCTAGAGGAAGATCCTTCTAGAATAAGAATATTCTATTAGGTCTTCTTACATTTGACTTATTCATCCATATTGATAGGCCTTATTAATATCGTCCTTTATTACACAAAAATATCTTATTCTACCTAAGTGAGGGGTTAGTGAGGTTAGGTCCCTAACACTAAGGGTTTCATAAGTACTTTTTATTTTACCTTAGCTTTATAAAACACACAATTATTACATTAAAATATAAGAGGCATGTATAAGTATCTTTGTTACTAATTTAGTGTGTTTTTTTAATGTATTTATATTGTGATATAGTGAGATATTTTGATACTTTATATATATATATATATATATATTATAAAATGAAATCTAAATTTATATATAAATCTTTATGAATCTCGTAGTGTCCTAGAAAAAATTCCAAAAGTTTCTACAAAAGATTATGTTTTTTCTATCGAAGACATAAAGTTTGGGGTTAAGTGACTAGAAAATGGGAAAACTAAGGACATCTAGGGCTACAAATATGAAATATTAAAAATTGGAGGGAGTATTCTCGCTCACATATATAATCTCTTAAATTTAGCATTCAAGAAGGGATTCCTTAAACCTTGGAATCAAACCCTCAATGCACCTATTTTTAAAAGTTGGGATAAAACAAATCCTACTAATTATAGGACCATTATGATTAGCCCCATTTGTAGCCAAGCTATATGGAAGCCTTTTGGAAAAGAAGATAAGAATATGGCTATAAATCCATGGAAAAATAACTAAAAGTGAGCATGGTTTTATAGGTTATCATTCAACTGTCGACCACCTTATCCCACTTACGATCATTGTAGAGGAGTGTCGCAAAAATAAAAACAATCTCCTTTTTTGTTTTGTTTACTTTAGGAAATTTTTTGACACTCTCCCTAGGACCGACCTTTGGAATATGTTAGTAGAGATAAAAGTTCCCTCTGGTTTGAGAGATGGAACAATAGTCTTGTATGAGAACATTATTTGCAAGTTTAGGAGCATTGAAGGAGGGTCAGAAGAAATAAACTGCAATATAGGAGTCAATAAAGGTTTTCCCCTATCCCCTACCCTTTTTGGAATTTATATTGACAAGTTAGAAAATTGTTTGGAAGTCACAGATTGTGTTGTACCAAATCTTGTTGGTATAGTAATTGTGCTTCTTCTTTGTGCCAATGATATTGTTTTTTATGGAGAGGAAACCATATGAACTTAGTAATAAGACTAGAATCCTCAAGGACTTCTAATCTAGTACAGGTATGACATTGAACAGTAAGAAACTGAAGGTTATTATCATTAAATTCAACAAGATCACCTACGATACTTATGTATATGAAAACAATATCATGGAGGAAGTGACTTCATACACGTATCTTGGAATTGATATTCATCACAAGATCAATTGGAATTATAGCATTGAGAAAAGGATAAATGGAGGGTGGAAATATTATTATGGCCTCGAAAAGAATTGTAAATTAGAATACCTTTGGATATGGGATAAGAAAAGGCTCATCTTTGAGACTCTTGTGAATGTTGTTATCTTATATGGATGTGAAATTTGGAGATGCAATATCTCTAGGGAATCCTGGAGAAAGATAGAGAATATCCAAAAGAATTTTATAACTTATAATCTCTAAAATAACGGTTATACACCCTATCTTATCCTCCTCATAGAAGTGAGTGTTTCCCCCATTTAGAGAACATATATGATTAGGTAATTAATGTAAAAAAACATGATAAACAACATGGATGACAAGGGGCTCCCCAAAGATGCTTTAGACTCTAGCAAAAATTCACCAATGGCTCAAGCGAGGATGACATAATGATGCCAAGACTTGGCTAAATCATTAGGGAATAAAAGAAGAAGTTATTCTACAGAATATCAATGATATTAAAAATAGTGTACAAGCTAAATTTAAGGATAACCTATTGTTTGTTAAAGAATTAGAGGATAAAATAAAATTAACATATTATAAGGAGTTGGTTAACCCAATATTGAAGATCAAAAGTGTCAATATTTTTTAACTAGCGCAAAGAATAGAATCAATATTTCTAAAATAAGAACTAATTCTCATGAGATGCATAGTGAAACTGGGAGTTGTGAAATACCCAAAATGCCATGGCATAAAAGAATCTGTCACCTTTGTGACACCAAGACGGTTGAATATAAAAAACACTTTCTCCTAGAGTGCCTTGTGTATACCTAAATTAGATCTAAATTTCAAAATATTTGTCACGATATCTACCTTCCTAACATTCTAAGTTGTCAAAACATTACCGAGCAATCCTGGAACACTTCTCTTAATGTTTTTCAAGCATTGAAATAACATTTTAAAGAAATCAAATTAATCTCTTACTTTTATTAAGGTTTAATAGACCAATTTTAACTTTAACCATCATCATTATCATCATAAAAAAATGTTATTTGTGTTTTATTTTCATTTAATAATATTTATTTTAATTTTTAATTAAATAAAAAAATATATTTCAAAAGATAGAATAGTTACATAGAAAGAGTAAGTGTTGGACTATATCACAATTTCAAAATATGTGTCACAATACTTATGTTCCTAATATTGTTTTGAGTAAACATGAATCATTAAAGTCAAATAAAATAGATTAAACTAATTTATAAATATAAAACATTATTGAAAATAAAAATTAACATTAAATAAATTGCTTAACTCTCTTCTCCATACATTGAACACGAAATTATTGTACAATTGTATATTTAAAGTATTATAGAATCTATATATTCATGGTGGAATGATTTTACAATTGTAAATTTATGCCAAAGATATATATATAGAAAGAGATTTTGCCTAAAACCTGTCAACCAACACCACCCGAGGTCAATACCCCCGGCCAATTCATATTCTCATTGTTGCAAATCCCTATCTATTTGTTGAACAACAGTCCAGATTTGATATTCAACTTACGAGACATTAATCAAGGTATTTATTATTGATGCCGGTGTGATTTTATTACTTGGGTGGCATATCCTATGCGGCAACAGTGGAAGTTTAGAATTGATTGGTGTACACTATCAATTGTTCATTACACACAATCTCTCCACAAATTTCAATAAAAAAAATCATGACAATGGAGGAGAAGAGAATGGGGAAAATTCAATATTGAAACCATAACCATCACACCATGAGCTTCGTTCATCTCCAATATGAATATAGAAGTGATGGCTGCCAAGAATCTGGAATCTGGTTATGGCTTGAAATATGGGTGCGGTTCATGTGACTTCGACATGCACAAGTCCTACGATCAAGCCCCTAAGTCCACTTTCCATTCCTTTATTCCAAACATCCTCTTGTGTGGAAAGAAAAAACATCTTCACCCCAACGTGTATGCGACATTTCTGGAAGGGATGTTTTAGGATTTGTTTATGCTTTCGTGGGTATCTAGGAAATCCATCCACATTTACTTTGATGAACATCATGCTTATTTGATTTTCCCGTGGATCCCCAGCTGAAGGTGGGGAATTGCAAGAAGGGATAGTGACTACTATGGGTTGGGAAGCCAACTTCTTTTGAAGCTCTAGATAAAAGGCCATCCTACCTCCAGGGGTGCTCTACAACAACGAAATAAACAAATACACTCATGAAAATGCATTCTACCCAAAATCTCAAAAATGGAAAAAATGTTTTTTGAAAAATTTAGTCGATCAATTTATTAGTACCTTAAATGTCTTGGTAGTTGTGTTTCCCTATCATTTGTGGATTCAAGATTCAAGTATTAAATGAGTATATGCAAAATGTGTATTGAACACCGACATTTTACCAATCGATATTTTTGAATAATGCAATAAATTATTAAAGAGATTAATTATATTATAAGTGTGTGATGGAATGATTTTTAAATTCAATCTCTTTCTGAGCTGTCCATAACTTAAAAATGTTGAAAATGTGTTCACTAATTTCTCATAGGGTAGCATGCACATCACATAAATTTACAATGTGCATGCATGCACACTACAATGAACAGTTTGTGTAACTGGTAAATCATAGTGTAATCAATTTCTCTAATTGGTTGATAGATGTTATATATATATACTCGTGGAGGCATGTCTGAAGTGAGTGGATAACACTATGATATGAGTGAGAAGATGGTTGTAAACCATGTGTTTGACTATTGTAATTCTCCTTTGATCAATAAAAATATCGATTATTCCACGTAAATACTGTGTTCTCTTGTGTGATTGATGTTGTGTGTTTTTTTCTATTAAATATTGTTGATTCTATGCTTCCGCTGCCCATCAAATGGTATCAGAGCTTGCGAGCTTGAGGAGAAAAAAATTTGGTTCGTCGGGAATCAGTTCACAAAGAAGGAAGAGCCGACGAGTTCATTCACGCACATAGGAAGAAAGAGCCGAGCAACTTTGTCTGTGAAGAAGCCTGCATTGGATAAATTCAGAGCCAAGGGTTGATAGGTTTTGGATGTTTACTGGGTCTTGAGAAGAAGATGAGATGAGGGATTTTCTAAGAAAGAAGAGGTCGCATAGGTAAAGCAAATCCGAGCTCTGGAATTTGAGATTATTTCATTCTGGAGATAGTCTCCACGTAGAGGAAGAGCAGTCAGGTTTTTTCGTTCTGGAGGAACTGCACGATTCTATTTTTTTTTTTCATAGAGGTAAATCGTTGTGGAGGCTGTAAGGTGAAGGAAAATATCGCATGAGAGTAGGCAACCGAGACTGGAAAATAACGCATGAGTGTGGGCAACCGAGACTACCAAGGTTAAAATCTTTCGCGACTTATTTTTTCTTTGGAAACGGTGGAGGTTCGATAACTAGTCATAATTGTTGAATACACTTTGGAGAGGAGTGATAACCATTCGGAAGAGGTATTAAAGAGGCCTTTCATTTTATTCTGGACATCATATACATTATAACAGGATCCGCTTTATAAGAACAATATATTTTATGTGAAAGCGAACATTTTTTATTATGAACATGAGGTATCAAGGTTATGAAGGAACGATTTCTTTAAACTTTATGATATTTTCTTTAAATAAATGGTTGGATGCTTTATAAAGGGGGACATTTTTTTTTGTTTGTGTTAAAAGGTTTTAATTAAATATTTATTTTGTTTTAAATC
>SNQJ01S0004762.1:107711-166967 GCA_010110895.2 Picea sitchensis
CTTCATTACACACAATCTCTTCACAAATTTCAATAAAAAAAATCATGACGATGGAGGAGATGACAATGGGGGAAATTCAATATTGAAACCATAACCAACACACCATGAGCTTCGTTCATCTCCAATATGAATATAGAAGTGATATCTGCCAAGAATCTGGAATCTGGTTATGGTTTGAAATATCGGTGCGGTTCATGTGACTTCGACATGCACAAGTCCTACGATCAAGCCCCTAAGTCCACTTTCCATTCTTTTGAAGATCCAGATAAAAGGCCATCCTACCTGCAGGGGTGCTCTACAACAACGAAATAAACAAATACACTCATGAAAATGCATTTTACCCAAAATCTCAAAAATCGAAAAAATGTTTTTTTTTTTTAAATTTAGTCGATCAATTTATTAGTACCTTAAATGTCTTGGTAGTTGTGTTTCCCTATCATTTGTGGATTCAAGATTCAAGTTTTAATGAGTATATGCAAAATGTAGATTTAACACCGACATTTTACCAATCGATATTTTTGAATAATGCAATAAATTATTAAAGAGATCAATTATATTATAAGTGTGTGATGGAATGATTTTTAAATTCAAACTCTTTTTGAGCTGTCCATAACTTAAAAATGTTGAAAATGTGTTCACTAATTTCTCATAGGGTAGCATGCACATCACATAAATTTATAATGTGCATGCATGCACATTACAATGAACAGTTTGTGTAACTGGTAAATCATAGTGTAATCAATTTTTCTAACGGGTTGATAGATGTTATATATATATATACCCGTAGAGGCATGTCTGAAGTGAGTGGATAACACTATGATATGAGTGAGGCTACTGTAATTCTCCCTTGATCAATAAAAATATCAATTATCATAACTTTGTGGTTTTTTCCCTTAAAAGCATTTTCCACGTAAATACTGTGTTCTCTTGTGTGATTGATGTTGTGTTTTTTTTTTCTATTAAATATTGTTGATTTTACTGTAATTCTCCCTTGATCAATAAAAATATCGATTATCATAACTTTGTGGTTTTTTCCCTTAAAAGCATTTTCCACTTAAATACTGTGTTCTCTTGTGTGATTAATGTTGTGTTTTTTTTTCTATTAAATATTGTTGATTTTATGCTTCCGCTGCCCATCAAATGGTATCAGAGCTTTCGTCGGGAATCAGTTCACAAAGAAGGAAGAGCCGACGAGTTCATTCACGCACATAGGAAGAAAGAGCCGAGCAACTTTGTCTGTGAAGAAGCCTGCATTGGATAAATTCAGAGCCTGCATTGGGTTGATAGATTTTGGATGTTTACTGGGTCTTGAGAAGAAGATGATATGAGGGATTTCTAAGAAAGAAGAGGTCGCATCGGTAAAGCAAATCCGAGCTCTGGAAGTTGAGATTATTTCATTCTGGAGATAGTCTCCACGTAGAGGAAGAGCAGTCAGGTTTTTTCGTTCTGGAGGAACTGCACGATTCTGTTTTTTTTTTCATAGAGGTAAATTGTTGTGGAGGCTGTAAGGTGAAGGAAAATATCGCATGAGAGTAGGCAACCGAGACTGGAAAATAACGCATGAGTGTAGGCAACCGAGACTACCAAGGTTAAAATCTTTCGCGACTTATTTTTTCTTTGGAAACGGTGGAGGTTCGATAACTAGTCATAATTGTTGAATACGCTTTGGAGAGGAGTGATAACCATCCGGAAGAGGTATTAAAGAGGCCTTTCATTTTATTATGCACATCATATACATTATAACAGGATCCAGTTTATAAGAACAATATATTTTATGTGAAAGCGAACATTTTTCATTATGAACATGAGGTATCAAGGTTATGAAGGAACGATTTCTTTAAACTTTATGATATTTTCTTTAAATAAATGGTTGGATGCTTTATAAAGGTGGACATTTTTTTTGTTTGTGTTAAAAGGTTTTAATTAAATATTTATTTTGTTTTAAATCTTTTACTTAAATATTTTGGGGTTCAAGCTTGAAATAACATTGTTCCTTCATATTAAAAGCTTGGTTTTATAAGTTGTAGTTTTTTGGGCGGTGTGTTAATGGAAAAAGTGTAGAGTTCAAAGTTTGAAGTGGATAAATTCAATGGAAAAAATAACTTTGAGTTATGGAACAACAAGAGCGGTGATGGTTGAGTCACCGTGAAAGAAACCTGATAGGCATGCATACCCCAGGTATATTGGGTCACCTATGAAAATTCTAGACATTTATTAGGTATATTTAATCTGTGGGGGTCATGTATGTTGGGTTAACCTTGACTCGGTGAAAGAGTTAACATTTAAATCTGTTTTTTAGGTCAAAGTAGTAGGTTTTTCGGATCCATGTTTTCTGGTGGTATTGTGTCCATGGATTGCATGTAATGAACCCTATAAAAGACTTGGTGAACTTCATTGTAAATGGGCCTAGACGTGAGCGGTGAAGGATTACTTGGCTGGTTTGGCGAGATTGGGTCAAGGGAAAGTTCATGTTAAGGTGGAGCACTTAGACTCCGTTGTAAATTCCCTGGAGGTAAGTGACAAAGGTTCACTTGGGTCGGCTTGGATGGATTTGGTCAAGGTTTTTCGAATGAAAACTTTGATGTAGAGGAGTGTGTCCAGGTTAGAAAGGTGGCTCTATGGAAATAATGATGTGTTTAAATCTTTTTAGTGAAAATAACATTGGCAGGTCAATCAAGTGTTTGAGAATATGATATGAAGTTAGGTTCATATTCATGGAACTTGGAAATTATTGCAAGGAAGTTGGGATCGAAAGGGCATGTTTAGTAATGCCAAGTTGAAGCAATAGTTGTGGGTAGAAGCAGTTGTGTTATCTGGTAACTCAGTCACCATTGGTTGCAAAAGACTAGAAGATTTCATAAGAGGTATGAACAGGTCCTCTCGTGATTACTCAAAATATCAAATTATTTGGTTGTGATGCTTATGTTTTTATCAACATTCTAAGTAGGACCCATATCAAACAAGTAGATATTTGATATGGTGATAATGTTAAGGGATGAAAAATGTGGATTTGTAACGACCCCTCCGATACAACTAAGAAAAGTGCAACACAAATAGGTAAATAATTTTTTTTTTAATTTTCAAAGCAAAAGGAAAATGATGTCTACACTTAATTTAAAGAATCACATAAACAATGCCATAATATATAAACGCATCACAAGTGACACATCATCGAAACATTAACAACACAAGGCCAACGCATCATCATAAATCACAACGACACATGATCCACACATAAACATAAGTGGAGTAGTAGTTTGACACATCATAATATCTTGAAGCAATTTACATCAACAATCAATTAGATAATGAATATAAAATGAATACCCACCCAACCTACCCTGCAAGGTTAGGACCTCTAAGACACATAAGAAACGCTCAAGCCGAGGTTCCAATTTATTTTAACCATTTAAGGTCTCAGGGCTGGCGATTGTTTTGAGGAACAAGGAGGTGTCTACATCCCACTAGTAAAATCAAGTCCAAACTATCTATGCTTAATAAACAACATCAATGATAATCAACTTCATCAATCCATCAATCCTAAACCACAGTTAAACAATCCACTCAAGAAATCATTCACATAACACATCATATACCATATTAATTCCAAGGTGCAAAGAAATTATTAGTTATATTTGTGGAACAAATCCCAATCACAAAATGCAATCATCCTTCATAATAAATTTTCATTTCTCACAAGAAGACTAATATCGAAAACCATCATTCAAGACATTATATTTTCAACGCGCTCAAGGAGTCTAATTACTCAACTCGTCATACATCACAATATTGAATTGCGTATGAGAATTATATTCAATTAATCCTTCTTTTACATATCAACAATTCAAGGCACATGAGATATTAAATTTAGTTCGCAAGGCACTAGAGAATATAATTAATAAATCAATCATAATGCAACAATATTTAATGGTGCAAAGGTAACCAAATTCTAATTCAATCATGCATCATCAATATTCAATGGTTGAATTAATCAATTACTGAAGTCAACCATAAACCAACATTATCACGAGGTGTGCATGTGGTCAAAATGTTGAATTAAACATAAATCAACATCATTACCATGCGCGCAATTATTCTAAACACTATGGAAATCACAATCAACAAGGTTACCTTACGCATGAGTAATTCAGAAAGCGTAAATCCTTAGGAGTCATCAAGGTCCATTAAGAAACTCAATCTAACTACTAATGTTCATGCATAAATGGTAAATAAAGGCGCAAGGTAAGATAATCACCTTATCATTCAAGTCAATCATTAACTAAGGCTCAATATAATCATCCATAAATTTTAAGGCACAAATGAAGTAATCTAATCTATTAATTTCAAGGTGCAAGAGGTTAATTACAAGCAATCACCCATCAACGTTTTTAATGGCACATAAGTATAGTTAATTACTAAATTCACCAAGCATCACCATCATTTCAAGGTGCAAGGGAAATTAATTCAAATTGGGATGCCAATTCCATAAACATGAAAGTTAATAACTTCAAGTAACATGCCAATGATTCCACATGATTGACTATTTAGTTATCCCACTTGTATCTTTTAGGGGACCCCAAGGCTCAGTTTATGCTCCCAAGGTGACTATGAACAATCCCTTAGTTCCTCTACTAGCATTCATGTAGCAATTCCATGAGTAGTGGGTAGTACCAGTTGGATGAATCTCATTCCTATTGATCATAAAGTCAAACAAAATCAGATGGCTCCACAAAATGAAGCTAACTACATTATTGCACCATTCTAAAAGTAGAAAACCTTAAAATGAATCACTAAAAGGTGTGTATAGGAATCTATAACACAATCTACACAAGTTAAAAGAGCATTAAGTAATTCTTTACAAGAAAACAAGAATAAGAATTAATTTTAAAATGAAAATATCAGATATGATTACTCCAATGTATAGTGCACGAATACACACTCAAAAAAATGGCAAGGAAGTGGACCCTTTTTGCAATGCCATCGTGGCCCATGAGTAAAGAGGTATCTAGGTAAGGAAAAGCTCGCAAGAATAAAAAGGTTTTCGCTGACCGAGGATTGAAGCGTGGGGTACCAATCCAATCAAACACAAAGAACAAGAAATAACTCGATGAGTGGAGTCCTCAAACGCTCGGCTAGTGATTTAACACATCAACGCAGAGAATATTGAAGCTAGTCACTGACACAAATGTGAAGGAGAAGAGGTGATAAATCCTTCAAATCACAGAGAATGCATTATAAAATGCAAGGGTCTTTATGTATGATTGTTGGAGTGATATATCCTTCCAAAATCGGAAGGAAAACATTTTGAAACTCAGGTAGTCTCTATGTATGGTTGTAGGGGTGATAAATCCTTCCAAAATCGCAAGGAAAACATTTTGAAACTCAGGTGGTCTGTATGTTTGGTTGTTGGAGTGATAAATCCTTCCAAAATCATAAAAAATAAATTGTGAAATGTAGGTGATTTGTATGTAACCATAAAATGCAGGAAGATCAAAGGGTTTAAAATCATTGTGTGCATCCATAAAATGCAGGAATATCAAAGGCTAAAATTGTTGTGTGCAATCCATGAATTGCAGGAAGATCAAAGGATAAAATCATTGTGTGCAATCCATGAATCGCAGGAAGATCAAAGTTGTTTAAAATCGTTGTGTGGAACAATAAAACGTAGGAAGATCCAAGGATAAAATCGTTGTGTGCAATACATGAATTGCAGGAACATTAAAGCATAAAATCTTGTGTTGAATCCATGAATCGCAGGAAGATCAGAGGGGTTCAAAATAAAATTCGAAGGAAGGCAAAGGGTGCAAAATCAAAGTACATTTTCTATGGTCGGATTTAAAAACAAAGAAGTAAAAGTGGTCGACATAAGGATTGAAATCTGTGGTTTTATTAAACGCAGATGTTAAATCTCTTACACGGTGACCCTTTCTCGATGAATTTACATCAATTCGTGGAGGTTAAAGGCTCTCACGCTGGGCAAATTTACATGCGCAGAGGTGAAGGATGGACTTTGTGGTAAGATGTTCCTAAAAATGCAGAGGTAAATTAGTTGAACCGCAAGGAAACCCCTCAAGGAGGATCCCAAGTTCTGGTCGAATCATTTTTTTTTAAATGCAACAGCTATTGATCCCACCCAGACAATGATCAAAATTCAAACACCAATAACAAGCTAATTGGATGGTGTAAAAATGCTAAGAAGTGATGGTAGTTTCACTGGGTAAGATGAGATAAGTTCGTTGATCAATGAAGAAGATTCATTGAGGGTAACCAAGTAAACTCACAAAGGCAATGATGTAGATCCCATAAAACTCTCAGGGAAGGCAGGCCAACTCAAATATATTGAAGAAAAAAATCGTAGGGATAGCAGAGTTGGGTGAGTGACTTCCTCAACGTAGAGGAAAAACCTTAATGAAATCTCAATCCAGAATTTAATAACGCAAAAATTACCCCAAATATATATATATATATATATATAATAAACACTTAATACATTCCGACTTCAATGGAAATACAATAAACTTAATACATTGCAACTACAAAATTCAATGAGGAATACCATAACCGAAGCCGACAAATTTAAAGACATCATTCCACGCTTGCACCCTTCCAGCTCCCCCGCTTGTTAACTGTGAAGACTTTGCCGGTACCTCCCACCCAACGCTAGGGGTACTCTTCTTCCCCCTTAACCCTCCTAGCCGTAAAGGGGCCATGCACAAACACAACCAAAAAAATCTAGCTCTTAGCTCGCCTGGCAAGGTCGAGCTACCACTATATTTCTCGAGCTAGGTATCCCAACTCTCACAAGTCAATTAGTCAAATAAATTCTAGTAGCATAACTTTAGGCATATCAATCATGAACGATTCCTCTCCTCGGCCATTTCTTTTATAGAATTTTCTTAGAGACCACTTTCCTTTGCATGTTTTAATTCGTTTTATTAAAAATTAATTAGGAATTACTCTCCCATACAATTGCCACTTGTTCCCTTAGTTGCACCAACAAATTCACCATTTATTTTAATTAAATTTCAATTTCCCTCACCCATCCTAAAAGCGCTCCTAAAAACACTCCTAGATGTCCCTTATTCCCTTTATTTCCCATTTATGACTAACACCTTTCTAAAATGGAGTTGAGTTAAAATAGGGAATATCTCCTATTTAGACTAGACTTTAGATACCCTTCCATACTTACACATTCTTTTATGTTTTATTCCCTTCTTAATTTAATTTCTAATTTGGTATTTTATCCACACATGTGTATTGAATTAGTCTTTAGGTTTATTTTATTTTCCTTGATTTCCTAAATTGATTTAATTCACCCCTCATTAGTTATTTTATAAAATTTGTTTTTGTCCTCCCACTAACCTCGACTTAGGCTTACTTAGATTTTTAGTTGCAAAATCTTAGACCATTAGGGACTATGATTAATAAACTGAGTCTATAATTAGAATATCAATTGATTAATTCAACAATGTTCAAGATTTTACAAGGTTTAACATTTGCTCAGTTTTCTAGGCCACCTAGATGCATTAACCCATCCCCTTTTTTTTCAATACCATGATGTGCCCCTCAAGATGCACTCCATGCTCCAAGGGTGCCACTCTCCTTTGTTTCAAATTTTAATTATGAGATGTGCCCTTCAAAACACACTACGTTCTCCAAGGGTGTCACTCGCCTTTGTTTCAAATTTTAATTATGGCGCATGCCCTTTAAGATGCACTATGCACTCCAAGGGTGTCACTTGCCTTTGACTGATTTTGGTAGTTTTCCAACCATTGGAGTCAATACTCCATCATGTTACCTTGTGAGATACTAAGGACATCTAAAGAATAAGGACCTTGCCTTATTGTGCACCCCTTAGAATCTTTGTGAGCGACTCTCTCAGTCTTCTTTCACGCCACCATTGATCTCTCGAACTAGGTAATCGTTAACCTATAATTTGAGCCATAGCAAGAGTGCTAGTAGGTTGTGGCAGGGTTGTTGCCACACTTCTACCTTAATATATAGTTGTTGTGCATGGCCCCTTTACTCCTTATGTGAGTTTGATTAGAAAGTACTCATCAGGCTACATCCATCAACAAAACACTATCAACAATCCATAAAAACATTGTAATATACCCAATCATATGTCACTTATGCATAAATAGAAATACCCAACCATATACACTCTACT
Organism: Picea sitchensis; assembly: GCA_010110895.2. Classification (NCBI taxonomy): domain Eukaryota; kingdom Viridiplantae; phylum Streptophyta; class Pinopsida; order Pinales; family Pinaceae; genus Picea; species Picea sitchensis. The sequence continues at coordinate 115,882 of SNQJ01S0004762.1, forward strand.
CCCTGAATTGATCCAGAATCCAAGGAGGTCCATTGATTCCATAAATATCCTCAATCTGTCAAGTGTCCTGCACACTCAGGAGAAACCTGTCAATAGACCTTATTTATACATAGATATCAAATAACATAACATCATAATCCATAAACATCATCATCATAATCCATAAGTGAAACAAACAACCATATACAAATCGGATCACTTGCATGAAAGTGTCCTCAAAGAATAAGTCAATTCATGTGCAAGAAACAATAGGATGTTACATACACCCCCTCTTGTTTTAAACTTCGTCCCGAAGTTTTACAGTATACAAATGCAGTAAATCATCATGTGACAAGATATAAAAGTCTAACTATCAATAAATATGGAAACTATTGGTGCATATCATATGCATCCTCCCAAGTAGCCGAGGGTGGACTAAAATTCTCCTACTGGACTTTGACCTGATCGAATGTTCGATGTCGTAGTTGTCGAATGCGATGGTCCAAAATGTATATTGAATCTACCATGAGTGCACCCTCATCCGACACTGCAAGGAACTCATGTCAATCTCATGTGTTGTATCGATAACATAATGTCCCAAAATAGATACAAGATAAACATCTTGCATTCGCCTCCAAGAATGAGGCAAGGACAATCGATAGGCCATGGGTCACTTCCTTTCCACAACTTCGAATTTCCCACTACCTAGGAGAGATTTTATCACCCTTTACAAACTTAATCTAACTCTGGTGTGGTTGTCACCCTTAAGAAAACTCGATCACCAACTTCATAACTATGGTCAACGTGATGCACATCAACATAATGCTTTTCCAGATCTTGCGCTTGTTTAATCCTTTTTCTTATCATTTTCATTTGTTCTTCCATTTCCTAGATCGCTTCTGGTCCTACCAAGACCCTATCCTCAATTCGATCCCAACTCAAAGGCGTCTGGCATGGTTTCCCATAAAGAAACTTGAAATGTGCCATGTTAATGGTGCTTTGATAGTTGTTGTTGTATGCAAACTCTACCAGGGGCAAGAATTCTTCCCAACACTTATGTTGGTCCATCATGTATATATGCAACATATATTCCAACAATTGGGTTGTTCCTTCTGTCTTCCCATCTATCTCTGGGTGATATGTTGTACTAAGGTTAATTTGGGTTCCCAAGGCCTCTTGGAAACTAGTCCATAATTGTCATGTAAACAACGATCCTTAATCAGATATGATCCTTTTAGGCAGTCCATGCAATCTCAGAATCTTGTTGATAAAAACTATAGCTATGTCTAGTTCTTGATACATCATACGCACAGGAATAAAATGTGCACTCTTCGTTAGAGTGTCTACTACCAAAAAAATCAAGTCATGCCTCCTTGTGGTAAGCGAAAATCCAACAATAAAGTCCATTGAAATGGCCTCCCATTTTGATTCTGGAATAGCGCATGGCTGTAGTAATCCTGTCAGATGTCTGTGTTCAACCTTTACTTGCTGACATCCTGGACATCTCACCATGTAGTTGACTATATCCACCTTCACTCCTTTCCAGAAGAATAAGGGTTTAACGTCTGCCCTCATCTTCATGACACATGGATGAGCCATGTACATGGCTCTATGATCTTCGTTTAAGATCAAACTCCTCAACTCATCATTAGGCAGTATATAAATCCAGTTATTATATCTCATTAATCCGTCATTGTCCATAGTAAGTGTAACACCCTGGGTTTCGAACCCCCATTTTAAATAATGTATTGTTACAATGCTGAGAGGCCTGAGTGTCCAAATAATTATTAAAGAGCTAGTATTCCTAAGAAATGTAATGTTTTGATAATTATTAATAATGAAAGCATCATTGGCTACTAGATGGATAAGGACTAGAGTTATAGGGGGATATGATTCCACGAGAGAGGGGGATTGAGAGGCTAAATGTTTATTCCTATGTTAATTACCTTTTTTCCTAAAGGGGGGGAATCAGTTACGTGAGCTTCTTGGGGAGTCCAAGAGGTTCTTGATTTCCCCACGAACATACTTAAACCCACCCCTAGTCCGATTGTGCGGTTGATCATTGTCTTGTCTGCTCCGTCACCTTTGCGTTACCTCATTATTACCCTTACGCACTCCTATGCACTTACCTACCTCCTCCATCCATCCTCACCTGTGTATTGGTCTCAGGAAGGGAGGACCAAACTGCAAAATAATTAGCCACGGGATATTTGGCTGTAGGGCTTGCTAGTGTGATCTAGTCATGCCTTGAGGCCTGCATGTCTGAGATGCAGTGGCCTATGTCTAGCATGGCTCACAACTATGAGTCCTGAATGGTCTAGCATTGAGATTCTATACCAGTTGTGTTGGAGGCTCGAATAAGGAGAAGGACTGTGTGGCAGAGAAAGGTGGAGGTCTATTCTCTTGGGTGGTGCAAGCTGGGTATAAGAGAGCTGGGTACTTGGATTGGTGTGAGTGATGGGAATCTTGTGAGAGCTTGAGAGATGACTGGTTTGGGAAGTGAAGTAACACTCTAGAATTTACCTTGTGGACTCATAGCCCTGGCTCAGGGGTGACACTGCTATTGATATTTGGAGCAATGTTGTCTACGGTTGGGTGGAATTTCCTTGGTTTGCAGCCAGTTGGTGTCATATTTCATAAATATAAGTGCTCTATGTTATGATATTATTATCTGTGTATGAATTTATTTCCGTTGTATATTTAATTGTCATTAATTGAATCTTTAGAACATGCATGTTTGTTGGATATTACTGTGCATGTCGTTCAATTCTTTTCTTTTATGCATCCTTAAATTTTAAATAAGGTATTGGTATGAGAAAGAAATCCAAGGGTGGGCTTGCATGTAGCCTACTCCGGTCGTGGTTGGCGGGGTATGTTACAGTTTGGTATCAGAGCCTTAGGTTGAAACATTGGGCTGATATGCGTCGGGTCTATTGGTCAGAGTCTCATGTTCGAGATCAAACTCTAGCCGTGAAATTGAAAAGCTCAAAAGGAATGGAGTTGTAGAAGCTATGCAGGAGACAGAATGTCATAGACCCTCTGTAAGGATTCGAAGGATCATGACCGTTCCTTTTGAATTCGGGAGCGATTTCCACTGTAGGATCAAGAGAGACCTGTGATCATTGGATCAGAGGACAGGTGAACATGGTTCATCTGATAAAAAGGAAGCAAGGTTAAGATCACGACTTTCAGATCCCATTGGAGAGAGAGATCAACGGCCAACACTCATTGTGGGGAACCGAGTTGCATGGGAGTTAATTTTCCAAGGTAGTCCCGCAATCCAAACCATGGTTTTTCCAAGGGGTTACGTGTTAGCGTCGGGAGAATTACGGGGTGAAAAGAAGGTTACTCCAAACAATCGATGCACACCCCCATAAATTGAAAGGCATGCAGTAATGTGACATGTTAGCGCTCGAGTGATGAACCTCGGAAGAGTCGAAGTAGATGGGAACCGTCGATCTGTAGGAGGACACGTGTCCACCGATCGCGTGCTCCAGATAAAATGCTCCGAGAAAATGTGAGTGAGGAGGGGGTTTGAAGTTTGACACTTCTAAAACCCGAAGACTTGAAAGGATCTCGACCGTCGATCTACTGAGAGCAACGCATCACCAGATCCAGGGATTTGTATAAAAGCCAGTGGGGTCAAAAAATTTTTGAAAAATGAGATTTTCGAAACCCAAAGTATCGAAGGAATCATAGCCATCGATCCATGGGAGGCACACGTTAGAAGATCACGATCTTTGGAAAAAAAAAATCGGGGAAAAAGGTTGAAGTTTGAGATCTCCGAAGTCTGGAACCCCAAAGTAAAACATAGCCATCATATTGAGGAGGACATGTGAAGAAGATCCGTGAACTCTGGGTGAAGACCCAAAGTGAATCTTAGTTGTCCAATCCAGGAGGACACATGGTGACAGATTGGCCAGTTTGGGAATTCAGGGTTTGGGAGAATTAGAAGTGTGCTAGAATGAAAACTCCCAAAGTCCGGAAGCCCAAAGAGATGAAGTGGTGGGGCACGATGACATCACCTGGAGGTGATGTGGACACTGGATTATGAAGTTACGTGGCTTCCATATGTCACCTGGGATGACATGGACACATGGGATGTGTGCCATGTGTCAGTAAGATTTGAGCATTTGGAATATTGAAAAGTCAATTAGAACATGATACATGTCACACACCTGATTGGGCCACATGTCCACTTCCATCATTTTGCCACGTGGTGATAGATCGTGCAGTCCAGAGAATGGGCACTCCTGAGGGAAAAAATGTGACATTTTTCATTGGGTCAGAAACTCCCGAAGGCTGGATTACATACCGACCATTGATTCCTGAAGACACGCGTCAAAGGATCGTCGACTTCGGGTGAAAGAACTCCAGGAGAAAGTGCAGGAAGGAAGTTTGAAACTTCTGAAGCCCGAAGAGCCGATGTAATTCATAGTCGTTGATCTATGGGAAGACACGCATCGACAGATCATGAACTCTAGGTAAAATCGTTCTGAGATGAGGCAAGCGAGAAAAGTTGAGAGTCTCGAAGTGGATCTCGATCGTTGATCGTGAAGGAGGATGAGGACCGTTGATCCAGTCTTGGTTGAAAGTTTTGAAGTTTTGAAGAGCTAAGCGCAGGGTCATGGTCATGGTCATATGAAGATTGAGAGATGAAGGACCGAGGGCTAAGGGATGAATTGGTCATCTTTGATAAAGAAAGGTGCTAAGGAAGGATTTAGTTGTGCTTCTAGTCATGGTCACTTGGGAAGGTGGTTTGAAGGAAGTGTCTGTGCAGGATGAAATTCTATGTCAGCCAAGCACAACAAGACACTGTTATTTTCAGAGAATGGGGATATGGTCTCCATGAACAAAAAAAATAAAAAATAAAGAGACATGTAGAATGGTTTCACAATTTTGTTTATCATATGCATAATTCTAACAAAATGGTCACTTGCACAGTTTGCAGAATTAAGGGGCTTAAGCACATCAACTTAGGATGCATATTGAGGAAATGGCAAAAGGTGAGGGAACCTCCATTCATGATAAGGAGGCCGAAGGCCAAAATACCATAGTTGGTAATGCATAGACAGAGTCCACTAGATGCAAGGAAAAAGGAGAGAAGGAAACATTAATAGAAATGGTAAGAAGCTTAAATATGGAAGTGCAGAGCTACACAGTAGACAACAAGAGGCTGATGAGAGAGAAAATTCAGATAGATGCTCCAGTGTTGCAGAGCTTGAATCAGTTGTAGAGGAAAACGAAGAAGGGGTCGAACTCAAGACAAGAGGAAGAAGGAAGGTGTGATGAAAGGAGAAATGATCATGGAAGAGATGGTTATCCCATAAGTGCTAGAAGATCTCATGGACAACACTCACCTCCTTACTCAGAAAGAAAGCTTTATGCATTGTATGATCATGTAAGAAGTACAGAGGTGTCCCCTATTAGGAAACAAAGAATTAAACAAGAGGTATATAGTTTGCAAGGAGAGCTGAGGAATATCAATCCACCTTCCTTCGACGATGAAAGAGAAAGGGAAGATGATGTTGAAGCATGGTTTCTTGGGATCCAGAGAAATTTTCAGTTTCAAAACTATTCATCAAACCTGGAAGCCAGGATTGCCACCTACCATTTACACGGTAAAGCTACAGTGTGGTGGGACCAACTGAAGCAAGTGGAGCATGTTAATGAAAGTAGTATCACTGGGAAACAGTTCAAGAAGTACTTCCAGAAGGAGTACCTCTCAGAGAATTTCTATGACAAGAAAATGCAGGAATTCTTTGAATTCAGGTTGGGAAGCATGACTATGGAAAAGTATGAGAAGAAGTTATTGGGATTGTTAAAATATGTCAGGTTCATTGGGGATGAGAAAGTGAAAATACAGATATTTCTAGGTGGATTTCCAGCCTTTTATAAGGAAAATATAAAGTATGATGAACCCAAGACCTTGACTGAGGCCATCAGGAAGGCTAAATACCTGTATGAGCAAGGCCAAGGAAGAGAATCCCTAGAGAAATATTGAAAGGACAAGAAAAATGAAAAGTCTGATCAGAGGAGGAAGGGATTCAAACCTCCCTTCAATAGAAATGAGCCTAATAGAAATAATCAATATTAGTATGCTAAGGGAGATGTTAAGAAGGAATATTCCTTGGGAAAAAGGGGAAGACTATCAACCCAATTTTGGGGATGTAAGGAATATCACTTGTACAAGGATTGCCCGCACAGAAAAGACAGAGTGAAGACTATGCACAACATCCAAGAGGCTACAATAGTCGAAGATATGGGAAAAATCTATGCAGATTTAAATGATCAATAAGAAAAGTACCAATCGAATATGATCAAGGTGGAAGGTAATTTCATAAATCAACCTGTTGCAAATTTGATTGATTCAGAAGAAATTCATTGCTACATTGATCCTAAGATAGTGGATAGATTACATTTGGAGAAAAGTAAAATTGGAAAAGCAAGTTTGGTTCAAGTAGCCACTAGAACCAAAAGAAGAATCCATGATATGGTCACAAGTTGTTCCATAAGTCTTAATGGCGTGAATACTAGTAATGATCTAAATATCATAACATTGGGGTAATATGATGTTCTGATTGGGATGGATTGGTTGGACAAGCATCATGTTGTCCTAGATTGTCATAAAAAGACATTTACATGTCTTGATGGAAATGGAAAACAGATCACTATGAAAGGAGTTCCAAGAGCCATCTCTATAAGGGAGATTTCGACCTTACAGCTGAAAATATGTTTTAGAAAAGGATGTCAACTGTATGTAGCTCATGTGGAAGAGCCAGATAATATGAAGGGGCCAAGCCTTGAATATTTCTCGGTACTACAAGAATTTGAGGATGTATTCCAAGAAATACCCGGATTGCCACGAAGAAGGGAGATAAATTTCTCAATTGATTTAGTGCCAGGAGTTGCCCCAGTGTTGAAAACACCTTACAGAATTAGCACACCAGAGTTAAAATAATTACAAATGCAGTTGGAGGAATTATTGAATAAAGGGTACATACATCCAAGTGTTTCACCTTGGGGAGCACTAGTACTTTTTTTCAAAAAGAAGGATGGAACCTTGAGGCTGTGTATTGACTTATGACAACTAGACAAGTACACTATAAGAAACAAGTATCCACTACCATGAATTGATGATCTTTTTGAACATCTAAGAGGAGCAAAGATATTTTCAAAGATTGACCCGAGGGAAGGATACCATCAGGTAAGAATCAAGGAAGAAGACATTCATAAGACAACCTTTAAGACTAGGTTTGGGCATTATGAATTTGTAGTGGTTCCATTTTGACTGACCAATGCACCAGTTGTCTTGATGTTCTTAATGAATGGCATATTCATAAATTATTTGGATAAGTTTGTCATAGTATTCCTGGATGGCATACTTATCTATTCTAATTTTGAAGAGGAGCATGAACATCACTTAAGAATGGTGTTGCAAGTACTGAGAGAACATTAGTTGTATGCCAAGTTGAGTAAGTGTTCTTTTTATCAAAAGTAGATCCATTACTTGGGACACATTATTTCAAAGAAAGGAATAGCAGTAGATCCAGAGAAGATCGAAGCCATTAGAGGGTGGCCAACACCCAGAAATGTGTCAGACATCAAATAATTTATGGGATTAGTTGGCTACTACAGAAGGTTCATGGTAGGGCGCTCTTAGATTTCTCATCCCATCACTTCTTTGTAAAAGAAGGGAACTAAATTTGAATGAACACTCAAGTGTGAAAATAATTTTAATCTGTTGAATGAATTACTTACTAGTGCACATGTGTTAAATATTTCTGACCCAAATGAAACTTTTGTGGTATGTACAGATGCTTGTAAAGAAAGACTTAGGGGATTCCTCACACAAAATGGACATTTCATTGGATATGAGTCCAGAAAGATTAAGGAACATGAGAGGAACTATGCCACGCATGATTTGGAACTTGCTTCCATTTTTCACACCTTGAGGATGTGAAGGCATTATCTCATGGGGAAGAAATTTGAATTAAGAATAGACCACATTGGTCTGAAGTATCTTTTTTAACAACCGACCTTGAATGCCAGGAAAACAAGATGGCTGGAATTTTTAAATGAGTATGACTTCGATATAAAGCATATCAAGGGAAAGGAGAATAAATTTGTCGATGCACTTAGTAGGAGAGTGCATCTCATGCATGCTACTGCTGTTAGTATGGATCAATCAGACTTGAAGAGCATAATTTTATATTTTTTGTTATAGATCAACATTACCTACAGGTAAAGGAAAACTTAAAGAAAGGAGATGTACAGTAGAAAATAAAGGAGTATGAGATAAAGGAAGATGGATTACTCATGCATAAAAATAGAATCTATGTTCCTAGTTCCGGAGAACTGAGGAATCTGGTACTAAAGGAAATGCATGATATTCCTTATGTTGGACATCTTGGTTACCAGAAGATAATTACAATAGTAAGAAGCCAGTTATTTTGGCCGGGAATGAAGAAGGATGTTGTTGATTACATCACTTGATGTATAGAATGTCAGAAGGTGAAGTCTGAGCATAGGCACCCAGCAGGTTTGCTGCAGCCATTGCCAAGTCCAAAGAATAAATGGGAAGTGATCACCATGGATTTCATCATAGGATTACTTAGAAATAATAAGAAAAATGATTCAATCATGGAGGTGGTTGACAAATTAACAAAGGCTGCTCATTTTGTTCCTGTGAAGACAACGCATACATCGACTAATATTGCATAAATTTTCATGAAGGAAATTAATAGGTTGCATGGGATACCTAGGACAACTATCTCATACAGAGATACAAAGTTTATCTCCAACATCTGAAGGGGATTGTTTAAAGGATTTGTCACAAATCTAAACTTTAGCACAACATATCATCCCCAGACAGATGGGAAAACAAAGAGAGTCAATCGAATAATTGAAGACATGCCAAGAATGTATGTGATGGATAAGACATCTAAGTGGGAAGATTACTTACACTTTGTTGAGTTTTCATATAACAATGGGTATCAATATTCATTGATAATGAGCCCATTTTAAGCCTTGTATGGTAGGAAATGAAATACTCCAGTGAGATGGGACAACCCAACAGATAGAGTGGTACTTGGGCCAGAGTTTCTCAAGGACATGGAAGACCAGGTGGTYAAGATCAAGCAGAATTTAAAGGCAGCTCAGGATAGACATAAAGTTTATACATACAAGAATAGGGCAGTTAGAGAACTTAAGGGATGGGAACATGTACTTTTGAAAGTGAAGCCCAAGCAAAGCTCTTTGAAATTGGGTAGTTGTACAAAGTTGGTAGCAAGATTTTGTGGTCCATTTGAAATATTGGAAAGAATAGGGCCAGTCGCATACATGCTTGCATTTCCTGCTTCCATGAATGTGCATAATGTATTTCATCTATATTTACTAAAGAAATATGTACATGATCCTAACCATGTTATTGATTGGCATCTGATTTAGGTAGAGACGAAGGGAGACTTTCAGGTTCAACTAGTACGAGTATTGGACATAAAGGTAAAAATGCTTTGGAATCGAGTTATAGAGATGGTAAAAGTTCACTGGACCTACTATGATCTTGAAGATGCTACCTGGGATCATGAATATGCAATGCAGGCAGAGTACCCACATATTTTTGAACAAATTTGAGATTTTGATACCTATTTTGTATATGCACTGAGGACAGTGCCAAGATAAGGGGGAGGGGATGTAGCACCCTGGGTTTCGAACCCCCATTTTAAATAATGTATTGTTATAATGCTCAGAGGCCTGAGTGCCCAAAAAATTATTAAAGGGCCAATATGCCCAAGAAATGTAATGTTTTGATAATTATTAATAATGAACACATCCTTGGCTGCTAGACAGACAAGGACTAGAGTTATAGGGGTCTATGATTCCACAAGAAAGGGGGCTTGAGAGGAAAATGTTTATTCCTATGTTAATTACCTTTTTTCCTAAAGGGGGGGAATCGGTTACGTGAGCTTCTTGGGGAGGCCAGGAGGTTCTTGATTTCCCCATGAACATACCTAAACCCACCCTTGGTCCAATAGTGGGGTTGGTCATTGGCTTTTCCACTCCATCACCTTTGCGTTACCTCATTCTTACCCTCACGCACTCCCATGCACTTACCTACCTCCTCCATCCATCCTCACGTGTGTATTGGTCTTGGGAAGGGGGGACCGAACTGCAAAAGAATTAGCCACATGATAGTTGGATGTAGGGGTCGCTGGTGTGATCTAGTTGTGCCTTGAGGCCTGCATGTCTGAGATGCAATGGCCTATGTCTAGCATGGCTCACAGTTGCGAGTCTTGAGATTTCAAGCATTGACATTCTCGACCAGTTGCGTTGGAGGCCCAAATAAGGAGAAGGACTACCTGAGGGACTACGTGGCAGAGAAAAGTGGAGGTCCATTCTCTTGGGTGGTGCAAGCTGGGTAGAAGAGAGTTGGGTACTTGGATTGCTGTGAGTGTTGGGAATCCTATGAGATCTTGAGAGATAAATGGTTCTGAAATCCAAGTAACAATATAGAACTGTCCTTGTGGATTCATAGCCCTGGCTCGGGGGTGACACTGCTGTTGAGATTTGGAGCAGTGGTGTCTACGGTTGGGTGGAATGTCCTTGGTCTACAAACAATTGGTGTCATCTTCCATAAAGATAAGTGCTCTCTTTTGTGATATTATTATCTGTTTCTGAATGTATTTTCGTTGTATATTTAATTATCGTTAATTGAATCTTTAGAACATGCATGCTTGTTGGATATTACTGTGCATGTCGTTCAAGTATTTTCTTTTATGCATCCTTAAATTTTAAACAAGGTATCAATATGAGAAAGAACTCCAAGGCTGGGGTTACAAGTAGCCTACCCAGCCGTGGATGGCGGGGTATGTTACAGTAAGTCCCTCAAATTTTGGTACCATCATGGTGTATTGTCCGATATTTTCCTTAACCTATTTATACAAGTCATTGTCGTGATGTAGAGTTAGAATCCTTTCATGAATATTCGTCTAAAGAGGTATCAAATAAAATATGCATGGTCTCTAACTCAACGCATCTGCCACTTTGTTCACTATTCTTTTTATGTAGGAAATCTCAAAATTGTACTCGCTAAGTAGTTCTGATCAACTATTTTGTCATGCGTTCAAGTCAGTTTGTGTAAAAATGTGTTGCAAACCACAGTGGTCTGTTTTTAGTTTGAATATTCATCAAATCAGGTAGTGTCTCCACACTCTCAGGGAATACACAATGTCCCACAACTCCAAATCATGTGTCGTGTAGTTCTCCTCATGCTTTCATAATTTCCTAGAGATGTAAGCGATCACTCGATCGTCTTGCACCAAGACTCTGCCTAAGGATTCCTTTGATGCATCTGTGCATACCAAGAAGTCCTCATCCATGTCAGGGACTTTAAGTATCAACATTGTCGTCAACAACGCCTTGATCCTTTGAAATTATTCTGTGCATTTCTCTGTCCATACAAACTTCTTGTTTTTCTTCTGAAATTTCATGATCGGATTTGCTATCTTCGAAAAAACCTTCGACGAATTGTCGATAATATCTAGCTAATCCCATGAAGCTACGTACTAGAGGTACATTCTTCAGCGTGGGCCATTCCATAATAGACTCTACCTTTTCTATATCCACAACGATGCCTTCACCGGAGATAACATTCCCTAAATAATGAATCCTTGATTGATAAAAATAGAATTTCGACAGTTTCCCATATAATGCGTTTTCTGGTAAACATTGTTGTACCAAGCACAATTGTTTATCATGTTATTCCATCATCCGAGAATATATCAAAATGTCGTCAATGAATAATTGAACAAACTTATCCAAGTATTCATGGAACACCCCATTCGTCAATCTCATGAATACCCCTAGGGCATTTGTCAGTCTTAACGGTAAAATGGTAAACTCGTAATGCCCAAACCTCATCTTGAATTCGATCTTAGGAATTTATTCCTCCTTGATCCGTAACTGGTGATATCCTGATCTCAAGTCAATCTTCGAAAACATCACCATGCCTTTCATTTGATCAATCAAATCATTTGTTCTTGGAAACAGATACTAGTTCTTGATCATTGCCTTGTTCAATTGGCGGTAGTCAATGCAAAGTCTCCACGACCCATCCTTCTTCAGTATGAAAATAATAGGCACACCCCAAGGAAACACACTTGGACGTATAATTCCTAACTCCAACAACTCCTTCAATTTCATTTTCAACTACTATAACTTAGGTGTTGATATCTGATAATGTGTTCTTTCTATCTATTCAGTTTCGGGTTTTAAGTTGACGGTAAATTCCATCCTTCCTCCAGGTAGAAAACCTGCTAACTCTTATCGGAACACATCCCAAAAATATCGTATCACTAGAAGGTTTTCTAATCCTTCTGCCAGGCCCTTGTCATTCAACACCAATAATGCATTTAACTTCCATCATTGCGCATGCTCTTCAGTAGTACCTAGACCTATCCAAAACCAAAAGTTTTTTCAGCGATTGTGCCAAACATCTCAAGCATAGTGGACTGGAGCTTGATCTAGTAGTTATTCACTACTACGTGAATCTAGTGGGCCATGCCCAAATCTCCAATTGTAGTGGGTCATGTTGATCTAACTGGTCTGTCCCTCTCAACTGGACAATCGCGCTAGTAATGTGGATCTCCACATTTCCAACATCTAGTCTTCGGTTCAGTACTCCTAGTTCCTGAATTAAAATTTCTTGGCCCAACATCTTGAAATGATGGTTTGTTCCTCTGAAAAGGCCTAACAGTTTTTGTTGCTGAAGCGATAGTCCGCTATGGGGAGTTCCCCACTGGGGCGCAGGTCGTCGAGGTGTCATGACCTCAGATCCTCTAGACATATCCTGATACCTTGAAGAAAGTCTAGCTTGAGTCTGATGCTTCTACACACTAGATGTCGCATGTATCGTCGGTCTCATAGGATTCCTTCCCTAACCCCCACTGATTAGCTCTTTCTCGGTTATGCGGGCCTTTTGGACTACATCATGCAATGTCTAAGGCATTAGAATCCTCACTTTCTCATGAATGTTGACATTTAAGGCCATCACAAACTTGTTTACCTTTAGCTTCTTCGTGCTCAGATGTGGAGCATACCTAAGAAACTCCAGGAAACAGGCCTCGTAGTCGGACACCATACAACTGCCCTGTCGTAAGGCGTTGAACTCATTGAGCTGGCGCTCAATGAATTCCTCAGACAATACCTCTCACATAATCGCTCCTTGAACAGTTCCAATGACAAGTATTTGACGACCATGTTCAGTGGTAGCAGGAGCATCTTCCACCATAGAAGAGAGCTCCCCTTCAGCTGAAAGACTGTCATGCAGAACTTTCTGTTGGAAGTGTAGTCACGAAGTATGAAGCACATCACCAAGTTCTCCAACCATCCTTCGGTAGCTACGTCATTTGTGGCACCCAAGAACTCTGGAAACTTGAAATTCTTGAGTTCTCTATGAAGACTACCATCACTAGTTGGGGCGCGTTGTTAATCCTCAGGGGTACAGGCGCCTTGGCCTCATCTCTATCTATATGGTTAATTAAGGCCTCTGACATTTCCTTGGAAGGACCTTGTTAGACCATCCACATCCCTTACAACAATCAACTCCTTCCCAAAGAATTGTTCTTCTCCTTGTGGGTTATACCCCTAAGGCATAGGTGCATCTAGATTTGTCACACCTCCTCCCATAGCACCACCTTGTGAACCTCCGCGATGTCCTCTAACCATGATTACTGCATGGACAAGATAAAATTTTAATTAGCACTAAGTTATTAGTCAAGTGTATAATACAGTGGAAGTCATGACGATCCATAGTTGCAGGGTTGAACCCGCTCTGATACCATATGTAACTCCCCCTCCGATACAACTAAGAAAAGTGAAGCACAAACAAGTAAAGATTAATTTATTTATTTATTTTGAAGAAAAAGGAAAATGATGTATACTCTTAATTTAAAGTGTCACATAAATAATGGCATCATATATAAACACATTACAAGTGACACCTCATTGAAACAATAACAACACAAGGCTAATGCATCATCATAAATCACAATGACACATGATCCACACAGAAACATAAGTAGCATAGTATTTTAGCACATCATAATATCTTCAAAAAATTTACATCAACAATCAATCAAATAATGAATATAAAATGACTACCCGCCCAACCTACCCTTCAAGGTTAGGATGTCTAGGACACATAAGCAATGCTCAAGCCCAGGTTCAAATTGATTTTAACCATTTAAGGTATCAGGGATGGTGATTGTTCTAAGTAACAAGGAGGTGTCTACATCCAACTAGCACAATCAAGTCCAAATTATCTATGCTAAATCAACAACATCAATGATAATCAACTTCATCAATCCATCAGTCCTAAACCACAATTAAACATGGTGTGTGAGTAATCATTCAGATAGCACATCATAGACCACATTAATTCCAAGGCATAAAGAAATTACCAGTAATATTCATTGCGCAAATCCCAATCACTAAATGAAATCATCCGTCATAATAAATTTTCAATTCGCGCAAGAAGACATATATCGAAAACCATCATTCATGACATTATATTTAAAGCACGCATAAGGAGTCTAGCTACTCAACTAGTCATAAATCACAATATTGAATTCTGCGCGAGCATTATATTCAATAAATCCTTCATTTACACCTCAACAATTCAAGGCACATGAGATATCGACTTTAATTCGCAAGGCACTAGAGAATATAATTAATAAGTCAATCATACTTCAACAATATTTAATGGCGCAAAGGTAACCCAATTCTAATTCAATCATGCATCATCAATATTCAATGGCTCGATTAATCAATTATTGAAGTCAACCATAAACCAACATTAAAAATAGGTGTGCACGTGGTCCAAATGTTGAATTAAACATAAAGCAACATCATTACCATGCATGCATTTATTCTAAACACTAAGGAAATCTTAATCAACAAGGTTACCATGCGTGCGCATAATTAAAAAAGCGTAAACCTTTAAGAGTCATCAAATTCCATTAAGAAACACAAAATAAATACTAGCAATCATGCATCAATGGTATTTAAAGGTGCAAGGTAAGCTAATCACCTTATCATTCAAGTCAATCATTAACCAAGGCGCAATATAATCATCCATAAATTTTAAGGCGCAAATGAAGTAATCTAATCTATTAATTTCAGGGTGCAAGAGGTTAATTACAAGAAATCACCCATCAAATTTATTAAAGGCGTGAAAGTACAGTTAATTACTAAATTCCAAGCATCACCATCATTTCAAGGTGCAAGGGAAACTGATTCGAATTGGGGTCCCAATTCCTTAAAATGAAAGTTATTATCTTCAAGTAACATGCCAATGAGTCCACATGATTGACTGTTTAGTTATCCCACTTGTATATTTTAGGGGACCCCAAGGCTCATTTTATGCTCCCAAGGTGATCATGAACAATCCCTTAGTTTCTCTACTAGCATTCATGTCAGACCATGACTAGTGGGTAGTATCAGTGGGATGAATCTCATTCCTAATGGTCATAAAGTCAAATAAAATCAGATGGCTCCCCAAAATGAAGCTAACTACATTATTGCATCATTCTAAAGTAGTGAACCTTAAAACGAATGACTTAAAGGTGTGTCTAGGAAACTATAACACAATCTACACAAGTTAAAAGAGGAAATTAATGCTTTACAAGAGAACTGAAATAAGAAGTAATTGTAAAATGAAAATATCAGAATTGATCACTCCAATGTGTAGTGCACAAATACACAGTCAAAAAAATGGTAAGTAAGTGGACCCTTTTTGCAATGCCATCGAGGCCCATGAGTAAATAGGTATCCATGTAAGGAAAAGCTCGCGAGGATAAAAAGGTTTTCGCTGAGCCAGGATTGAAGCGCAGGGTACCAATCCAATCAAACATAGAGAAGAAGAAATAAATCGCTGAGTGGAGTCCTCGAACCCTGGGCCAGAGATTTAACACATCAATGCAGAGAACATTGAAGCTAGTCACTGGCACAAATGTGAAGGCGCAGAGGCGATAAATCCTTCAAATCGCAGAGAATTCATTGTAAAATGAAGGGGTCTTTATGTATGGTCGTTGGAGTGATAAATCCTTCCAAAATTGCAGGGAAAGGATTGTGAAAGGCAGGTGGTCTGTATGTATGATTGTTGGACTGATAAATCCTTCCAAAATCATAGGGAATGCATTTTGAAACGCAGGTGGTATGTATGAAACCATAAAACGTAGGAAGATCAAGGGTTTAAAATCATTGTGTGTATCCATAAAATGCAGGAAGATCAAAGGCTAAAATCGTTGTGTGCAATCCATGAATCGCAGGAAGATCAAAGGATAAAATCGTTGTGTGCAACCATAAAATGCAGGAATATCCAAAGCTAAAATCGTTGTGTGCAATCCAATAATCGTAGGAAGATCAAAGGCTAAAATCATTGTGTGCACTCCATGAATCGCAGGAAGGTCAAAGGGGTTCAAAATAAAATTTGAAGGTAGAGGGTGCAAAATCAAAGTAAATTCATTGTGGTCGGATTTAAAAATGCAGAAGTAAAAGCTGTCGAGGTAAGGATTCAAAGTTTTGGTTTAAGTAAACACAAAAGTTAAATATATCGGGCAATAACCTTTGTTGGGCGAATTTACATCAATTCATAGAGGTTAAAGTCTCTCACATTGGGCGAAATTACATGCGCAGAGGTGAAGGATGGACTCTGCGGTAAGATGTTCCTAAAAACATAGATGTAAATTAGTTGAACAGCAAGGACACCCCTCCAAGAGGATCCCAAGTTCTGGGAAAATCGTCTTTTTTTTTTGAATGCAACAACTATTAATCCCACCTAGAAAATAATTAGAATTCAAACATCAATAACAAGTTAATTGGATGGTGCAAAAACGCTGGGAAGTGAAGGTAGTTTCATTGGTTAAGATGAGATAAGTTCGTTGATCAATGAAAAAGATTCGCCGATGGTAACCAAGTAAAATCACAGAGGCGATGAGCGGAAAAATTGTTGGGATGTAGTTCCCATAAAACTCGCAGGGAAGGCACGCCAACTCAGAGATCTTGAAGACAAAAATTGTAGGGGTAGCACCCAGAAATTCACAGACTAGATAATCAACTCATAAATTCTAAGAGGGACGAGTCGGACGAGTGACTACCTCAACGCAGCAAAAACCTCAATGAAATCTCAATCTAGAATTTAATAACGCAGAAATTACCCCAAATATATATATAATCAACACTTAATACATTGCGACTTCAATGGAAATAAAATAAACTTAATACATTGCAATTACAAAATTTAGTGAGGAATATCGTAACCGAAGGCGACTAAGTCAAATATGTCCTTTAGCTCTTGTGCCCGTTCAACTCCCCGCTTGCTAACTGTGAAGACTCCACCGGTACTTCCTAGCCAATGCTAGGGGTACTCTTCTTCCCCCTTAGCCCCCTGAGCCGCAAAGGGGCTGGGAAATGTTGAGCTACTTTTCTCTTTCTCGAGATGGGTATCCCAACTCTCAGAAGTCAATCAGTCAAAGAGATTTTGGCAGCATAACTTTACGGATACCAATTATGATCCATTCCTCTCCTCAGCCATTTCTTTTATATAATTTTCATAGAGACCACTTGTTATTTCACATTTTAATTCATTTTATTAAAAATTAATTAGGAGTTACTCCCCCCATACACTTGTCACTCATTCCCTTGGTTGCACCAATAGATTCACCATTTATTTTAATTAAATTTCAATTTCCCTCACCCATCTTAAAAGAGCTCCTAAAAACACTCATAGTTGTCCCTTATTCCCTTTATTTCCCATTTATGTATGATGCCTTTCTAAAATAGAGTTGAGTTAAAATAGGGAACATATTCTATTTAGACTAAACTTTATAGACCCTTCCATACTTACACATTCTTTTATGCTTTATTCCCTTCTTAATTTAATTTCTAATTTGGTATTTTATGCACACATGTGTATTGAATTACTCTTTAGGTTTATTTTATTTTCGTTTATTTACTAAATTGATTTAATTCACCCCTCATTAGTTATTTTATAAAGTTTRTTTTTGTCCTCCCAGTAACCTAAACTTAGGCTTAGTTAGATTTTTAATTGCAAAAKCTTATACGATTAGGGACTATGATTAATAAACTCATTCTATAACTAATTTATCAATTAATTAATTCAACAATGTTTAAGATTTTACAAGGTTTAACATTCGCTCAGTTTTCTAGGCCACCTAGATGCATTGACTCATCCTTTTTTTTTAATACCGCGATGTTTCTTTCAAGACGCTCTCCATTTTCAAAGGGTGTCACTCACCTTTGTTTCAAATTTTAATTATGCGACATGCCCTTCAAGACGCACTACGTGTTCCAAGGGTGCCACTCACCTTTGTTTCAAATTTTGATTATGCGATGTACCCTTCAAGGCGCACTACATGTTCCAAGGGTGCCACTCTCCTTTGACTGATTTTGGTAGTTGTCCAACCCTTAGAGTCAATACTCCATCAGTAAACCTTGTAAGAGACTAAGGGCCTCTAAGGAATAATGACCTTGCGTTATTGCATGCCCCTTAGAATCTTCGTGAGAAACTGTCTCAGTCTTCCCTCACGACATCGTGGATCTCTCAAACTAGGTAATCATTAACCTTCATTTCAAGCCACAACGAGAGTGCTAGAAGGCTGTGGCAGGGCTATTGTCACACCTCTCCCTCAATATCTGGTTGTTGTGCATGGCCCCTTTACTTCTTATGTGAGTCTGATTAGGAGGCACTCGTGAGCTTGCATCCATCAACAAAACATTGTCAATGATCCATAAACAACATCATAATATACCCAATCATATGTCACATATGCATAAATAGAAATACCCAACCATATACATGTCACTCCCTGAATCGATCCAAAGTCCAAGGAGGTCCATTGATGCCATCAACATTCTCAATCTGTCAAGTGTCCTTCACACTCAAGAGAAACTCGTCAATAACACATGTCTATACATAGATATAAAATAACATAACATCATAATCCATAAACATCATCATCAGAATCCATAAGAAAAACAGACAACCATATACAAAACCGGATCACTTGCATGCAAGTGTCCTCAAAGAATAAGTCAATTCATGTGAAAGCAAGAGCGGGATGTTATAGGATCCTACTGCCCACAAAATCATCATGGATAGAGATGAAATGTTTGATGAAACTCCTTTTATAAAATCAAACATAGTAAAATATGAAAGGTTCAAAGCATGACTGGTAGCAGAAGGGTATTTGGTAAGTATTGGTTTCCATGAATGTTTCTCGCCAATTATTAATTTAGCTTATTTCTATTCATGTTCTGTTAACACTAGTTGTGTCCTGAGTTAGTACAACTAGATGTTAAAATTGTTTTACATGGATTTTTTTGGATAAGGATATGTATATGAAACAACTATAAATGTTAGTTCACGATCACAAAAAAATATTTGTTTGCAAACTCAAGAAGTCATTGTATGGCCTGAATCTAGAGAAGGCAATGGTACAAGCTCTTTGATTCCTTCATGGTGAGCCAAATTTTACAATAAGTGAGTATAGCCATTGTGTTTATGGTATATTCATTATCTTAGTGTTATATGTTATGCTTGTAGCAAGCACAAGCATGCTTGATATCAACAGGTTGGCTCAGTTGGTTAGGATGGTTGGTATGAAGGATCTAGGAGCATTGAAACAAACCTTGGGCATGGAAATACATAGAGACGGGAAATATGGTAAGCTTGGTTATCACAACATAAGTATGTGGTGAAGATACTAAAAACATTCTGTATGAATAATCTGAAACCGGTAAAATCCCTTTGGCTTTCCATTGTAAGATTTCTTCAGTTTTATGTCCTAACTAATGAAGAAGAATAGGGTTATATGTCTCGGGTATCATATGTTAGTAGGAAGTTTGATGTATGTGATGAAATGCTCATCATTTCACATGAAATTGGTGTTGTCAGTAGACACACGGAAAAACCAGGTGAAGAGCATGGAAATGGGTGTTGATAGATTGTGATGGAAATGGTCAGTATTTCACATGTAGTTGGTGTTGTGAGTAGAAACACGGAAAAACTAGGTGAAGATAATGGAAATGTGTGCTGATGATTGCGATGGAAATGGCCAGTATTTCACATGTAGATGGTGTTGTCATTAGATACATGGAAAAACCAGGTGAAGAGCATGGAAATGGGTGCTTATGTATCTTAGAAGCACAAAAGCACAACTATCACCTACAATGGTTGAAGTGATTTAGTCTATGGTTATGATTCAAAATATTTGGACAAGAGGAAACCTATCTCAGGTTATGTCTTGGAAAAATGCAAGGATCTATTGGGTAAATTTGTACAAGTACAAGATGAGGTGTTTTGTGGTGGTCAAAGCATTGTGAATTTGACTAACAATCCATTGTATCAAAATGGGACAATGCATCATTTTATAAGACATGTTACCAATGGAGGAAAATGGCCCATACTAGAGAAAATAGTGGAAACATGTTCACTTAACAATACCATTAGAGAAGTTGTGGAGTTGTGATAGTGTTTGGATTCTCTTGGCTTGCATAAAAGGTGATGAATAAATTTGGGCATGATATATCAGGTAAATTGTTGTAAAGGTGGATATTGTTTAAAATGTGCCAACTAATTTCCCATGTGGATTGGATCTTTACTCTCAGTATTTTGCAATTAGCTATCAGCTAAAAATAGAATATGCATGCATACACACTAAATTGATCAGTTTGTGTAACTCATTGATGAGTTTGTAATCAGTTAGTATAATTGTCTGATAGATGCTATATATATATATATATATATATATATATATATATATATATATATATATATGCTATATCTCTATATGCATACTCGTATTAGAGGCATGTGTGCAGTGCCTATATATCACTACGTGATGACTGAGAGGATTGTTGTAAGCCATGCATTCTGCTACATTAATTTTCCTTTCATCAATAACAATATTGATTATCATTACCCCATGGTTTTTCACTTGAAATAATTTTTCCATGTAAACATTGTGTTCTCTTTGTGTGATTGATGTTTGTGTATGTTTTTCTATTAATCTTGTTGAGTTTATGCTTCAGCTTCCCAACAAAAACACTTTATATATTCATTTCTCATATACTCTCCTCTTTTAGATTCAAAGGATTAGTTTTAATTATGCATGCACTTTCTCTCTCCTCGAGGGCTAGTTCATTTAGTGTAAAGAAACCCTTACATGTTGCATGCATGAAAAATCCCATGTAGTAAACACAATTTGCATATGTCATCTACGTGGAAGAGTTTCAATACTTTCTATATTCAAGAGATTTTAAATTATTCTATTCTAAATCCAACATAAATCGTTTCTCTCTTTCATTTGGATATGGAGTCTACGTGTACTTCTTTTACATACTCATAGTCGATACATTGATTCAACAACATGATTTTGTAAAATTCAAACTCTTCTTTTAATATAGGTGTAGTCTTTACAATAAGAGAGCATCTTTTTAATTTAAATTTTAAATACTTTATTTAATTTTAAATAAATTTTAAATACTTATAATGTTAATTTTAAAATCTTCTTTAAGGTGTGTTTTGTAATTTTCAACTGTAATGTTCATATATATTTAAACCTTAAAATATTTAAGGTGTGTTTTTAATTTTCAAATGTAATGTTCCTGTGGACGAATTGACATTATTATTATGTTATATTTTAATCATTTAAAGCTCATGTAATGATAGAGATGATTAAATGTTAATGTTTTTTTAAACTATTTTTGGATAGGTTAGAGCCATGAAAGGATAGATCATGGAGATTTCTATGTTACTTATTAGTCTTTACTGAAGGCGTAGAGGGACTATAGTGATCGATAATTCGTTGACTTCATATTAGTTTGTCGTTTGACTAAAAATATTTGCATAATCTCTATTTTTGGAACTAGCAAACTAAAAACATTGATTTGTATATAATAAAAAATACCATATATGTCATGATCTGATTGGATAACAGAATGGAGGTCTTATTTCCAGCTTCGTTATTGCCAATCTTTTCTATGTTAGCATATCCAAAGTTTTTTATCATATGCGGTGTTTCTAAATTTTTACTATTTTTTTTAAATGTTTGGATATCCAAAGTTTTGAACATAGAGAGTTAGTTTTTTATTAGTTGACTTCATATTAGTTTGTCCTTTGAATAATTTTTTTTTTTTAATAGCCTCTATTGTTCGAACAATTGTTGCTAATTTTTTTTTGTGTTGTTATAAAATAATATAATAATTATTTTTTTTCGTCTGTAGCAGACCTGCCACACTGCATTCTTTATTAAATGTATACACAACAGTCTTGACAGACTTAAATGTTTACCTAACAGGCCTCACAGCCTTAAATGTTTACTTAATGGGCTTCTTACAATACATTTTCCTCTGATTTTTTTATGCAATGTTCTTTGCAGTGAATATGGTCAATATTGTTCTTTAGTGGCATTACTGGTTCACTGGTTGATGCCTGCTCCTATGATTTTCTGTTTGCCTTTTATTGTTTTTCTTGTTTTCTTGTTGATCTTGTTGCAATTTGCATGCTTGGGATTCTACAACTGCGATTGGAGGTGACCTTCTGTCATTCCCCATTGACAGGTGGGTCTCGGTGCCGTGTTTAACTTCCTATTCGTTGTTTGTTGTTTTCTATTTGCAATTTTCAAGTGATAAATTCCACTACTGAGGATGCCTGAGTCAAAATCCTCTTGCATAACATCTTTGTATGTGAGGAGAAAATACGAATTAGTTTTCGTATACGTCATTGTGGTTGCGATGGAGGTGTTTTCTGTGTCAAACATTGGCGATCAAGAACAAGATGAAGACAAAATTGCAGTCATGCTTCTCTGGTCGTTGTAATCATATAAAAAGATGGGATGCAAGAGGATTTTGATTGCTCCTAGTATTGAAAAATACCAATTATCGAAACTACAACTTTCTTAATTGTTTGCAGAATGGGAGGCCTTTGGACAGTCCTCACAACCTGAAATGTTTGCTTAACATCTGTGTTACAATAAATTTCCGTCTGAATTTTTTGATACAATATTGTGTCTAGTGAATTTGGCTAATATTGTTCTTCATCAGCATTCCTGGTTGGTTGGTTCGTGTTTTCTCCTTGGTTCGTTGGGTGCTTCTTATTGTTGTTTGATTCAAATTTGCAGAGTTGAGGTCCTGCAGCTGCAGTTGGACCTTTTGGTGCTTGTTCATTGGTTTTTTATTTGCTTCTTTCTCTTATTTGCTTCAACTTTGGAAGGTTGGGGTCCTGCATCTGCAGTTGGACCTATTGTTCCAGTTTGCAAGCTAGGGGCTGCGGTTATGTCCTTCTCCATTCAATGGTGTGTCTTGGTGCTGTGGTTGCATTCCTGCATTTCTTAACAAGCCTGTTGTAATACATTTTCGTCCCCCTTTTTTTTTTCTTCTGCAATTTTGTATGTAGTGAATATGGGAAATATTGTTCTTTGGCGGCATTGTTGGCTCACTGGTTGTTTCTTTCTCGTTGCTTGTTGACTATTTTCTTGTTTGTCTATTATTGTTGTTGTTGCGGTTTGCACGCTTTGGATTTTTCAACTGCAATTGGAACTACGCTTTTGTCATTCCCCATTGACGAGTGGGTTTTATTTCTAGGTTTAAATTCGTGTTTGTTCTTTGTTGTTTGTTATTTCCTGTTTGCAAGTGAAAATTTTAAATGTTGGAGATGCCTGAATCAAAATCCTCTTCTTGAACATGTTCGTATGCAAAGAGAAAATTCGATTTCCATTTTTATATGTCACTGAGTGTTATGGAGGTGTTCCAATTGCATATGTAGAATGAAAACCTTGTAAAACTACAACTTCCTTAAATGTTTTCACAGTGGGAGGCCTTTGCACGATCCTCACAGTGTTACATGTTTACTTTCCAGGCCTCATAGCATGAAATATTTTCTTAACAGACGTGTTACAATATATTCCTCTGATTTTTTTATACAATCTTGTCTGCAGTAAATTTGGACAATATTGTTCTTCACCAACATTCATGGTTGACTAGTTGATGCTTGCTTGTTGGTTGGACAGATGTTGCTTATTGTTGTTTGATTCAACTTTGCATATTTGAGGTCCTGTAGCTTCACTTAATCCTCTTCGTACTTGTCCACTGGTTTCTTCACAAACACATCTCCACTTGGAAAACGCAAATTGGAACATGGTTTTACAGTTGGGCCGCCAAAAAATACTATTAAGATAAAATAATATGAAATTTTTTATAGTAGATATAAACAACATCTCTTTTGACATGAACCAGATTTTGTCAAGCTCCAACTATATTTCATAGCTAAGTATGTTTTTCCCATAGTTAATGTGTTTCTATGGTTTTATAGTTATGAGACTAAGTGTTTTTGTGTGGGGGATAAATTTCTTGTCTTCATTTATTTTTCCTCTTCTAAACTTACCTATTTTACTCTTTTGTTCTTCCCCTCTATTATGTGTTTCAGGTTCTATACTTGGTCCCATTTCTGTGCTTGCGGGTTCCCGGGGTGGTGGGTTCACGTTTCTGTTCTCATGTCCCTCTTTAATACTGTGCATATATTATAGGTTGTCATATTTGGGAATATGCTTGCATATGGAAATGTCACCTCATGTTATTAGTACCTATTCAACACACATATTCAAAAATATTGGTTCTATACTTGGTCCCGTGTCTGTCCTTGCTGGTATGCGGAGTGGAGAACTAACAAATCCTCATGTCTATATATATCTTCACATCACGAGTCTGACCGACCTCCATTCGTTTGCATACTTATCCAATTTTATGAACATGGGTTTGTGGATAGGCGCTATTGAACTCTGGTGCCCTGTGTTCAGGGTATACATCTTGCACCTAAAACTTCGGTGATCTACAATTCGACCCGAGAATCACTCTACCTATTATGACTCCATATGTATGACCCGCCTTTCCATAGTTAGATGAGTCTTCAAAGTTTCATAAGTTCAAAAAATTTTAAAAGCATTTTTCGCTCCCCTCCATCCCCACCGCCTTCTGCCCTTCCCAATGCACATTAATTATGCTTTTACTAGTGACAACCCACTAGACATGCTCGAAAACATTGTCTTTAATAAGAGAAAATATCGAGGAAATCTCCCATTAAAATGCATTAACAGGTGAATATTATGGGGTCTGATAAAAAAATTTGCATCCATCTTGAATTGGAAAAAAGTGTTTTTTTTTTTTTTAAGGCATCATCATAGTAACAGTGCAATATTGTACTACCACAATGCCATCCAAAAAGGTCTTTACATCATGTATCTCTTTAATACTGTGAATGTATTACATGTCATATTTGAGAATCTGCTTGGATATTCGAAAATATTGGCATTAATAAGCGAAAAGATCGAGGGAATCTACCATTAAAATGAATAAACCAGGATTTACGGAAGATTATACTATCATCCTTCAGCATTCATTTTAAATACTTATTCCCATTTCTCTCTATCATTGAAGACTTGGGATTTAAGGTGCCTTCGTTGTAATGTTCCTGGTCATCGACATGTGAATCAACTTAGAGATTCCATTCAGGCCCAATTGAAAGAAGAGGGAATGGTTTTATGTGACATCAACCTTGAGCAAAAAAAATCTATTGGCCAACAAAAACTCAGACAAAAAAAAGGTTCAAGTATCTTATGATTGGCATTCTCCCTGTATTCGATGCTTTGGCTGGTTGAAAGGCCTGCCTAAAGATTTGTATGTTGAACTTCTTTGTTTTGTTACTAGAAATTGGAAGGGACTTTCAGGTCACCTACAAAATTCTCTTTCATTGAAGTATATAGATTCTTCTAACAACACAGATTTGCAAATATATCAAATTATGTAGACCACACAAGAATTTATCTTTCGTCAGAGGAGTCGCACATATCGTGGCTTGCAAAATGGTCTGGAATATTCAAAAATGACGCCAAATGTTACTCCATTTGCGAATATACTTAGAAGGAAATTATAACTTTGGATCATCACGAATGTGAGAAACTGTATGGGTGGTTGAATCAACATCCTAAAATTACAAAGTTTTATATTTCCAAGTTTGTTGAGCGAATTTTGGGTGTGGTAACAAACTTGACAGAAAGTCAGATTCTTTATCAAAGTCTTTTTACCGCCCTCTGGATGTAGCAACAGACTCCACATACAATCAACTTTCTATCGCTACTGCACATTTTTTCACTATTCCTATGCATATGATTGCATCTGGGTCGAACAACTTGCCACTCTATGCAAGAATATTCTCCTCGTACTTGAAGATGGGTATATAACCAAGGAACGAGGCTCTCAAAACTTTCTGATGCCTGCATCGACATGTAACTAAGAAAATTTAATGGGAAGGAATTATGGATTATGGACTTTGAAACACTTTCTGAAGATTACTTTATACTACCACCTTCTGCAAGAAGTTTAATGTGTTCAGGTAATGATTTGGTTTATGAAAATCACCTTTTACTACCAGCTTCATGTAATCATTTTTTTTCATTCTTTAGAAGAGACCTGGATGTAGTAGGATATTCCAGAGCTGTTTCCACCCAATATCAATATTCTTGTTGTTTTCCTTGTTTTGAATGGGGAGAATCCATTTCTTCTATTGCAGTGGATCCGATATTTGAAGAAAAAAAAAAGGAATTCC
Organism: Picea sitchensis; assembly: GCA_010110895.2. NCBI lineage: Eukaryota > Viridiplantae > Streptophyta > Pinopsida > Pinales > Pinaceae > Picea > Picea sitchensis. Next base: position 142,544 of record SNQJ01S0004762.1, read on the forward strand.
TCGATGCTTGAAGTATTGCCTTGTCTAGATCAAATAAATATCCATGGCCTTGCCGCAAGTGCCTCTTGAGTTTTCCATCGGGATTACAGATCGTTAAGGACATAATGCCTTCCTGGTTATACACTGCTTCCATCACCAACTTTTGTTTGTATAGGTTATTTTATTTCTACCTTCTTTGTTAGTCCTGGTGGTGGATCCTTCTATCCCAACCAACATGATGGAAATAAGCTAGCTCTAGGGAATTTGATGACTTAAGAGAATCTGAGTTGACTGTATATTAATTTTTTTTAACTTAAAAAGGTTTATGTGTGCAACCCAATGTTAGACATAGAAAAAACAATTTCTTATTTCTTAAAATATAAAACAATGTATTTTTTTAACACACATTTGTTTGGAAAGTTTCAGGCGTTGTTTGGGATTCACGTCCTTCAACAATGTTAATTAATCACACAATTAATATTGCTTGTGCCAATGTAATCGAGTTTTAGTCCACTATGGCAATTGCATTAACATTGCAACGTCAGGTAATAGATGTCTGACATGTACCTAATGTCAAGATCATTATCACACAGGACACCCAACCTCCAAAGATTTTTGGACTCAGAGAAACATTGTAATTGTTGTGACAAAGGAACACTAAAGTCGATGCTCTTTGTAGGTATGACAATCCTGCAGTCTAAGTGCTTTGACAATGACAACCCTGCTTATTCCCCGCATTACCACACTGCAGTCAATAGCACTATTCCCATTGCCACTGTCAGTGTCGATGTCTGAAGCCGAAGCTATCTGGAGCCTGGAGTCAACGTGAGTGTGGATTCTTAAAGCTGAAACTACCTGGAACCTGGGATCATGACTTGTTACACTTAACATTAGTATCAGTAGTGATCGAAAGTTGATTGTATGTTGAGTCAGTTACTACATCTAGAGGTCGCTCAACAGTCTTTGACATAGAAGTTGGTTGTCTTTGAAGTCTGTTACAAATTTTTCATAAAAGGTTCTGTAATTTTAGAATGTTGATTTAAACGTGCATACAGTTTCTCACGTTCGTTAGGATCCAAATTTATAATTTCCTTCTGAGTATATTCGGGCATGGAGTAATATTTGGCGTCACTTCCAAATATTCCAGACCATTTTGTGAGACGCGATGTCTACCACCCCTATGAGAAAAGATATATTCTGCTGTGATCTGTATCATTTGATACACTTGCCAGATGTGTGTTGTTGGAAGAATCTATGTACTTCAATGAAGGAGCATTTTGCAGTTGACTTGGACATCCCTTCCAATTTAGAGAAATAAAACAAATAGATTCAACATACAAATCTTCAAGTAGGCCTTTCAACCAAACANTTGCCAGATGTGTGTTGTTGGAAGAATCTATGTACTTCAATGAAGGAGCATTTTGCAGTTGACTTGGACATCCCTTCCAATTTAGAGAAATAAAACAAATAGATTCAACATACAAATCTTCAAGTAGGCCTTTCAACCAAACAGATGATTGAATACATGGAGAATAGTAGTTAGAACATACTTGAATTTTTTTTGTCTCAGCTTTTGTTGGCTAATAACATTTTTTCCCCCAAAGAGGACGTCACATAAAACCACTCCCTCATCTTTGAGTTAGGCATGGATCGCATCTCTAAGTTGTCTCAGATGTCAATGAGGAAGAAAATTACAAGGAGGGCACGTTAAGCCCCAAGTTTCTGACGATAGAGGGAAATTAACAAAGCAAACTATGGAATGTTGAATAAACAACTAATGCAGGCAGGCCATATCTAGAAGAGACAAGATATTCAAAAAGTTGGGATAGATCTAGCTGACAGCACCAATGAAGTCCAAGACCTGAAATTGATATTCAACTCTTTTTTTCTTACCAAGCAAGCATTTGATGATCAAGTTGAAATCTATAAAAGACTTTCTACAAGCTTGATTATTGTACATATTTTCTTTTTTTTCGAAGACAACCTCAATCGCAGTCATTATGGAAAATGCATTTAAATTTCAGAGAATATCTGCTGAATTATCTCAAGACAACTATTTTGGGAAATAATCTCAATTGTATTTTGTAACCTAGTTTATCTGAATATAGAATATTTGAGGTTTTCTTATGGTGTTTTCCAATGTCTAATATTGCTTTTTATTTTATTTTGTACTTTCTTTTTTGTGTGTGGTTAAACATGCACGACAATCTTTTCTTTCTACTACCCAACACTTYGATTTAAATAAAGGATACTCTATTCRCTCCTTACATTTTACATGGAAGAATAATTTGTGATAGGCCATACTTATGTGGCCCCCGCCCTATACTTAAGAAAGAAATGGGAGGACTCGTCCTGCTTTCATTCTTTGGGCTCTTGTAAATAGAATGAGTCAATGATTGTTTCAACAAGGCAACTTAGGTGTTGATGTCATGTTCATGTTCAATATTCTGCATATATTACATATTCTTCTATTTGATAATATCTATGCATATAAAAAATGTTACGCCATGTGTGTGTGTGTGTGTGTGTGTGTGTGTGTGTGTATTCTTTCTCTTGCTTATGGGTTTGAACGAAATTTGTGAATCGAAAAACACCCTGCAAATTGGAAGATTCTTTACATTTGGACCAKAAATAATCTATTAATATATATTAATATGAATACTATTGGAATAAATSTAAACACTTTCTCTTTAAATTTTCCTTGTTTTCTTCCCCTCTATTATCCCTTTGTGGTTCTATATTTAGTGGCATTTCTATGATCATGGCTTCCAGGGTTCGTGGATTGGAATATGCTCATATTTATCTATATATTCACACCATGAGCCCTACCGACCGTGGTCCATTTCAATACTTAGACAATTATCTGACCAGCAGGTCCCGAGTTTGGGGTATCCAACACTTATGCCCCCTGTTTTGTCATATACATCTTGCACCCAAAAACTTTTGTGATCTGCAATTCATGCTTTTACTAGTGATAACTCACGAGGGGTTTGAAAAGATTGGCATTAATAAATGAACAATAGATGTTGTTATGTAAGATACTTATGCCTTTTTCCCTTTTCTTCTTCCCGTCTATTATCCCTTTCTGGTTATATACGTAGTCGTCTTTCTATGATCGCGGGTTCCCAGGTTGATGGGCTGACAGATATTCATCTCCATCTATATTATCACATGACAAGTCCAAATGATCATTATTTCTTTCCATACTTAGCCAATTTTATGGCCGCGGTTTCCAGGGCTGGATCTTTCGAACTTCTTTGTTACTTGTTTCGTGATATACATCTTTCACTCAAAACTTTCATGATCTACAATTCCACTGCGGACTCCTCAAACTCGCAAGATTCACTCTACCTTCGTGACCTTCGCAAATTCTCAAAGCATCTGTCACTTCCTTCCATCCCCACTAACTTCACAACCTTCACAATGCACATTAATTATGGTTTTACTAGTGACAACTGAACACACTGGTATGAAACAATTGGCATTAACAAGCAAAAAACCTCAAGGACATCTCCCAGTAAGATACATTAAACCGCCATTTACAGTACTCAAAATGACCGTCCTTCCTTTCTATACTTAGCCAAACTTTTCCACCTATTTTGTTATATACATATTGCACCCAAATAAATTCCCTGATCTACAATTCCACCCCAGGCTCCTCCAACTCGCAAGCTTCACTTTACCTGGGTTCATAAAAAGTTTCAAACTATTTATGTCTGTTAGGGTCCTAACCTGCACATAGGTAGAATAATATATTTAGATGTAATAAAGGTCAATATTAATAAGGCCTTTCAATAAAAAATAATAAGGTGGATGTAAGAAGACCTAATAGAAGATTCTTCTTCTAGAAGGATCTTCCTCTAGATGCTTCTTTTGATAGACATATTTAGTATGAATAGGAGTCGAGGGTATGAGAACCCTAGCTTGGATATTATTGTAATAGAGCTCTGCTCAACTGGAGGTTGCCCCCTCGAAGAGGCTCATGAACATTGCTTTCAATATCAAAGTACTATTTATGTTGTTATTCTTATATCATTTCAGTGCTATTGTGGTGATTGTTCTGGTTATATTATTGTTCTTCTGCCACTACTAGCATTTTATTTCTGTTCTGCATACTTTTTATATATGGTATATTACAAGTGGTATCAGAGCACTTTCCTTGGCAGAAAGTGTGGGTTAATTTATTTTTTTTAGGGTAGAGACTTATTCCGGCATGTTTAAGCCACAGAGATCTATCATTACATGCATAAACCTGCGGTTGAGGGATTCATACATGTAGGAAATACAAGTGGTACTTAAGAGAACATCTGTTGGCCACCCTTATAACCCTTGTTGGTACCCCTTTGAGTGGTAGCGCATCAAACATCACCTATGTATGAATTGGCCTAAATTACCTGAAGCCCTCTTTAGATAAACCGATCGGCCGCCTGATTGCTATAGTGCCACCAAGAACATCACTCGGTAAGATACTCTCTAGTACCTGGGTAGTTGGGTAGTATGGCTAAGGGTACGATCTATCCTCCTTAGTTATTTCCCTAAGATATTGGGCCAAGTACTATTGTTGGACCCTGCACGTATATCAGAGAGATATAGCACAAGGCAAACCCTTGTCTATAAAACACTTGAATACCTAACCCTTGGGGATAGAAACATAAACAAATTAAAACAAACAAGATCTATTTCCGCGCAATTGTGTTCGGGTTGCCAAATCACTACACATTTCTTCTTGTTTAAGCATTTGGGCATTTCATCACTGCAGTATTATTCAGACCAGTATTCTTCAGATTGGAGTATAACTCTGCAGGTGTAAAAAAAAAGAAAAAGAGTCTGGAATTTTTTTCACCATTATTTGAGAACTATTCCATTGGATTCATCTCTTCGCCCTTATCACCTTCATACATATCATTTTTCAGCAAAAAAATTATTTTTACCCCACCCGCCCCTTTTCAGTTCCCTCGTCCTCATGGTCCATACCCATAGCCAAGACTTGGAAGCTCACTTCAATACCTTGCAATCTAGTCTCACCGAGACTAAACAAGAAGTGAAACAACTCAATGCCAATGTTTCCACCATCAATACAACCATGCAGTCCTCAATGGAGGAAATCAAACAAGACCTGACCACCCAACTTGAATCTGTCTTTTCATCACTTTCCACTAATCTTAATGTCCCTATAGATAACCCTTCCTCTGACTCCCCTCCACATACTGACGATGAACATTCCTCTCATTCCCATAACTTTCAGCACCATCACTTTCAACGTGACCTACGCCTTCCATGGGTGGATGTGACCAAATTTCATGGCTCAGACCCCATTGGTTGGGTAACCCAAGTGGAACATTATTTCTATGTATATGAAATTACATATGACTTGGACAAACTCTGATATGTTGTTCTCCATCTAGATCAAGAACGTTGGCAATGGTGGCAATGGACAAAAACTTCTCATCAAGGGTATATTGCTTAGACACACTTTGTGACAGATCTTTATGAACGCTTTGACATTGACACCAACCATTTGGGTTGTTTGAAAAAGTTGAAGCAATCAGGAATAGTGGAAGAATTTATAGCTTCCTTTGAGCACCTGGCCTTTTGGATAGAGGGCATGCCTGATGCCTTTTTCTGAGAGTGTTTTATGAGTGGCCTCAAGGAGGAGATTAGGGCCCATGTGCTCATGGATTGTCCTTAGAGTTGGGTGAAAGCTACTAAAAAAGATAAAGAAGCACAACAGGTTGTATATTCTCAAAACCAAAAACCCTCCTTTATCCCTCGCCCTAAACCAATAAATCCCACTACTCCCTCTTCTCCACTAAAGATCCAAAAATTCACCAGGGCTGAAATGGTTGAACGCCAACTCAAAGGCCTTTGTTATAATTGTGAAGGAAAATATTTTCCAGGCCATAAGTGTAAGTAAGAAAAGATTTTTATGGCCATCTCCAAGGATATTTCAGAAGAGGACGTTGAAATTGCCCTTGTGTCTGAGTCACCTAAAACCACTAACATAACCCCTCCTTCAGGCCCTCCCGAAGTTGAACCGGTCATTTCCCTCGATGCTCTCACTTGCTTCTCCGCTCCCCAAACCATCAAGCTAATCGGTTACATCAAGCATCAGAAGGTCATCATTCTAGTTGATAGTGGCATCACCCATAATTTTATTCATCGCCACATTGCCCAAGAAACTCATTGCTACATCCATGTCGTCAATAATTTCCAAATCATGATTGCCAATGGTGGTTCCATGAAATGTGGAGGGAGTTGTGAAAATGTGTGTCTTCAAATTGGTGACTACCACTTGAAATATCATATGTTTGTTATCGACATGGCCGGTTATGACATCATGTTGGGTGCAGACTGCCTAAGGACTTTGGGTCCCATTCTCATGGATTTTAAGGAATTAACCATGCAATTCGACCAAGAGGGTCACCAAAATAAATTACAAGGCATCACCACCAGCTCACTTGAGATCATTAGTTCCCATCGCATGGAAAAGCTACTCAAAAAATGTCATTCTCATGTTATTGCCCAACTCCATGCCATATAAGCAATAGAGACACCCTCGGTGCCACAAGAAATCCAAGCCATCCTTTCTAAAAATAAAGTGGTCTTTTCCACTCCCCAAGAACTACCTCCTTCCCCTGGTGTTCATGATCATTCCATTCCACTTGTACCTAGAAGCCTTCCTCCCAATCTTTGTCTGTATCGTCACCCCTTTTCCCAAAAAAATGAAATTGAGAAAATGGTCCAGGAACTCCTTAATGCAGGCGTTATCTGCCCTAGTACTATTCCTTACTCTTCTCCTGTGGCCATGGTCCTGAATAAATAAGGTTCTTGGAGAATGTGTCCTAACTTCCATGCCCTAAAAAAAGTTACCATTAAAGACAAATTTCCCATTCTTGTCATTGATGACCTCCTGGATGAATTGAGTGGCGCCCAATTATTTACTAAAATTGATCTTCGTTTGGGCTACCACCAGATACGTATGAAACAGGCAGGCATTCCCAAGACTACCTTTCAAACTCATGAGGGATACTATGAGTTTTTGGTCATGCCCTTTGGCCTTTGTAATGCCCCCTCCACCTTCCAAAGCCTCATGAATCATGTCTTCCATCATTTTCTCCGTCATTTTGTCTTAGTTTTCTTTGATGATATCCTCATCTATAGAAAAAACTGGAGAAACCATCTTTCTCATGTGGATTGAGTTCTCCATCTACTCTCTCAACACCAACATTTATTGAAACAGTCTAAATGTGCTTTTAGTGCCTCAGAAGTAGAATACTTGGGTCATCTGGTTGGCAAGGATAGCGTCAGGGTGGATCCTAAAAAGATTGAAGCTATGCAAGACTGGCCTCAACTAAAGAATCTCAAAAGCTTGTGTGGATTTATGGGCTTAATAGGGTATTATCGCAAGTTTGTTAAGAATTATGGAAAGATTGCAGCACCTCTCACTGCTCTCCTAAAAAATAACTCTTTCACTTGGACTCCATCCGCTGCTCAATATTTTCAAACATTGAATATGGACATGTGCACCAATCCAGTCCTTTCCCTTCCCAATTTCACAAAGACCTTTGTGTTGTAATGTGATGCCTCAGGGAAAGGAATTGGTGCTATCCTTATGCAAGAGGGTCGACCTTTGGCCTTTACCAGCAAGAAAATATCTAAAAGAAATATAGGCAAATCAATCTATGAAAAGGAAATGTTGGCTATTCTGCATGTTGTTGATCTGTGTCACCCTTATCTATTGGGGCAACATTTCCAAATTAAGACAGACCATCAAAGCCTTAAGAATTTTATGGAACAACGCATTTCCTCCCCAGAGAAACAAAAATGGGTGACTAATCTCTTTGGATATGATCATGATATCATTTACAAGAAAGGAAAAGACAATGTGGTGGAGGATGCACTTTCCCGAAAATATGAAGATGAAGGATCCATTTTTTCTCTTTCCTTCATTGTGCCATATTGGCTACTAGATCCCAAAAGTTTGCATCTGATCCAACAATTGCAATCCAATGCTCCAGCTTCCCCAAGGTACTCATGGCTCCATGATGAGATTCGATAAAAAGTCCATTTGTATTTAAGTAAACAATCAAAGATTAAATCCATGGTACTTTCTAAGCTTCATGCTACATCCATAGCGGGGCACTCCGGGATCACCAAAACCTATGACAGGTTCAAACATTCTTTTTTCTGGGATGGTATGAAACAAGAAATTCGTAATTTTTTCACTGAATGTGATGTGTTTCAACGCAACAAGGGAGAAACAGTCAAATCTCTTAGCACACTACAACCGATTTCGATTTCACCTACTATTTGGAAGGATATCTCTATGGATTTTATTACTGTCTTACCCAAATCAGGAAATAAATTAGTCATCATGGTGGTTGTTGATCACCTTTCTAAGTATGCTTATTTCTGCACTCTTCAACACCCGTTTACAACATCCACGGTGGCTCAAATTTTAATGGATCAGGTTTTCAAGCTTCATGGCATGCCGCACTCTATTGTTTTTTATCGCGACCCCACTTTCACAAGCAATTTTTGGCAAGAACTGTTCAAGCTACAAGGCACCCAATTGCATCTCAACACAACTTATCATCCCCAGAATGATCGTTAAACAGAAGTTGTCAACAAGTGTTTGGAAACATATTTGAGTTTTTTTTCCTCAGAAAAGAAAACTCAGTGGGATCATTGGTTACCCCTAGTTGAATGGTGGTACAACACTTCATACCATACAGCTACATGCATTACACCTTTTGAAGCGGTATATGGATAGAATCCACCTTCAGTTCTCTCATACTTACCTGGTGCCTCGAAGGTCCATGCGGTAGACCAAGCACTTACAGATCTAGAGGATATTCTCTATACCCTCAAAGAGAATTTGGTCATGGCACAAAATCACATGAAGCAACAAGCAGATCGAGGTCTCTCTGAACGTTAATTTGTAGAAAGGAATCAGGTGTTTCTTCGACTGCAACCTTACAAGCAAACTTCCCTCAAAGCGGAGCATTTTCAGAAGCTAGCGCCCAAATTTCATGGTCCCTATACCATTCTCAAGCGTATGGGACAAGTAGCCTATCAGTTATCTTTGCCCAGTCATTCGAAGATACATCTTGTTTTTCATGTTTCATGCTTAAAGAAGGTGATTGGAGTTAAGTGACAAATTCAAACCAACCTTCCCAAGTTAGTTGAAGAAGGATCCATTTGGCTACAACCACAAGCAGTTTTGGACTAGTATCAACATCGTCTGTGTTAGAGAACCATCAAGGAAGTGCTATTCCAGTGGAAAGATACAACTCCAGCAGATGCCACTTGGGAACCAGCTACCATTCTGCAGCAATTTCTACATCTCAAGCCTTGAGGACAAGGTTGTTTTTAAGGGGGCAGACATGTTAGGGTCCTAACCCGCACATGGGTAGAATAATATATTCAGATGTAATAAGGGTCAATATTAATAAGGCCTTTTAATAAAATAGAATAAGGTGGATGTAAGAAGACCTAATAGAAGCTTCCGCTTCTAGAAGGATCTTCCTCTAGATGCTTCTTTTGATAGACATATTTAGTATAAATAGGAGTCGAGGGTATGAGAACCCTATCTTGGATATTATTTTAATAGAGCTCTGCTCAACTAAAGGTTTCCACCTCGAAGAGGCCCGTGTACATTGCTTTCAGTATCAAAGTGTTATTTCTGTTGTTATTCTTATATAATTTCAGTGCTATTGTGGTGATTGTTTTGGTTATATTTCTGTTATTCTTCCATTACTATCATTTTATTTATGTTCTACATACTTTTTATATCTAGTATATTACAATGTCTCCCTTCCATCCCTACCACAATTGCGCCCTTCCCAATACACATTAATTATTTTGGCCTCTAGATTAACTTCCATTGTTCTGTGACCTACAAATAACACCTGAACCTCGACGATATAGAAATTGACTTCCAGACTCCCACATCGTCCCCTCTTCCGTGTTACACATTATGCATTCAAATTTTCCAAGCAATATAATTTGACCGTCGAGGCCTCACATCTTCTAGGGAAACCTTGTCACCCTATTTTGGATCCTCGGGTTGGTGGGTTCACGAAATCTCCAATTCCTAGTCATTGTTTCCTGTGTCGGCCATCTTTGTACTTCTTTCCAAATATGCAACAAAAAATGTTTAATGCTAAGAATTCATCATGAAACAAACGTAAAGATCGTCATTAATAATAAAAATCCTCGAGGAGACAGTCACACTAACTATCCCTGCACAACTTGTCCGGAAACATGCAGAGAAAATCTTGCCAGGTAATGGGAAAGCTATTAAAAATTTCAATATATTAGCGAAAACAAGTTCGGGCTACCATTTGCCTATTCCATACTTAGATACTTTTTCGATTGCGGGTTCCCGGACTGGCGGGCTCGGGATTTTTCAGTACCCAGAGTAACGCAATATACAATTTTTCTGCAGGAATGCACCATCATGCCCTCTTCTATGTTACACGTTCTGCAGTCAACACTTCTGAGAGATACAATTTGATCCTCGAACCCTCTCCTCTGTTGGTTGTATCTGGTAGCCCTATTTTGAAGCTCGACCAACCAATTTTGATAATTAACCATTCCTTAATTGCAGTTACCTGTCCCCGCTACCTTCCTACTACTTTCTGTATATGCAATTGGTAATATTTAATGCTAACACTTTGTCATGGATGAACCTTAAACATGTCATTAATGAGCTAAAGGATCGAGGATATCTCCCACACTTCTGCCATATAAAAATTGACCACTGGACTGCCACATCATCCCCTCTTCTATGGTATACATTGTTCACTCAAGTTCTAAGACATACAATTTGACCCTCGGGAAGTCACGTCTCCTGGGGAACCATTGTCGCCCTAGTTTGAAGCCCATCTAACTGCTTTCCATACTTTCCCATTTCATGGAATCTCTTTTGCGGATCCTCGGGTTGGTGGGTTCATGAAATCTCAAGTTCTTAGTTACTGTTTATTGTGCCCACCACATTCGCACTTCTTTCAAAGTATGCAACGACCAAGGTTTAATGCTAACAGTTCATCATGCAATGACCATACAAACCATCATTAAAAAGCAAAAGGCTTGACGAGACAGTCACATTGACTATCGACACAAAACTTTCCCAGTGACATGCATAAAATATCTTACCAAGTAATGGGATATCTATTACAAATTTCAATATATTAGCGAAAACGAGTCCAACCAGCCATTTCCATATTCCATACTTAACCCATTTTTTCAATTGCAGGTTCCTAGACAGGCGGGCTCATGATTGCATTTCCATTTTTTCGTGGCCTACAAAAAGTACCCAAAGTTTTGAGATATACAAATTTCCCTCTTGACTACCCGATCATTCCCTCTTTCGTGTTATGCATTTTTCACTCAAAAAGTTCTGAGTCATACAATTTGATCCACAGACCCTCAACTCTAATGATTGTACCTTGTAAGCTTGTTTTGAAGCCCGCCCGCCTGACCGCTTTCAATAATTAGACACTCCTTATTTTATCTTTCCCATCCCTGTGACCTCTGTACTTCTTTCTTAATATGAAATTAGTAAGCTTTCATGCTAACAACTCACCATGCAGGAACCGTCAACATTGTCATTAATCAGTGAAATGCTCGAGGAGATCTCCCATTAATACACATTAAACCAAGATATGCGGAGATTTATATTATCCCTTCTGATTCTTCATCTTAAACATGGGTCGTCGCATTGGCCCGTTCATGAAATCTCCAATCCTCAATTTGACCCACAGACCCTCASCTCTAACAGTTGTGCCTTGTAACCCTATTTTGAAGCCTACCCAACTACTTTCAATAATTAGACAGTCCTTAATTGCTCTTTCTTGTCCCCACGACCTTCGTACTTCTTTCTTAATATGCAATTAGTAACCTTTCATGCTAACATCTCACCATGCAGGAACCGTCAACATTGTCATTAATGAGCGAAATGTTCAAGGAGATCTCCCATTAATACACATTAAACCAAGATCTAAGGAGAGTCATATTATCCCTTACGATTGTTCATCTCAAACACAGGTCGTCGCGTTGGCCCGTTCACAAAATATCCAATCCTTAATTTCTCATTGTTGTACCCTCCTTCTTCGCACTTCTAGGTATGAAATTACTAGTCTTTAATGCTAACAATGCATTATGCAACAATCGTCGAGATTGTCATTCATGAGAGAAAGGCTTGAGGAGATCTCCCATTCACATKCTTTGGACTAAGATTTTCCCAGGGTTATATTATCCCTTCCAAATCTTCATTTCAAACATCGTCTAGAGAAAATGAACCTTCTTGTAAACTTATGGCAGCAACTCGACAACAGTTCTATGGAGATACAGTGAATATATTCAGACSTGAGGACCAGAACTTCCAGTCGTCCAAGGAATACTCTTACTATTCATCCCATTCCACCCAGAACAAAGTGATTTGGACCTCTGAAATCACTCATGCAGGCTGCGTCCCTGAGGTTTTTGACTGTAAGGAGGTGGTGTCTTGGTGCATCGAAAAAAATATTTCAAGACAAAAAATTATCTCGCTGCACGACCATTCTCATGTTTCTTTGTCACCTCAGGTCTTCTGCAATATGTTAAGATTGTCGGAGCCAACATTGACCTTCAGAGGACAACACTAGAAGCAGTTCCTAGAAAAACATGATAATAGGTTGGACCTCTTACCCGAGTTCCTCGAAGACGTGACAACAGATCCTGAAGATATCACAATGTTGTAGGTCAGTTCCTTTAGAAATCCATTTTGAGAAATTGCTCAGCTGTTTACAAGAATAATGGGACAAGAATCCACATCAAGCATTTCTTGCATAGTTCTTTATATTTTGTACTTCAAAGTCAATGAACAATTCATTTTTTATTGGGGGAAGCTAATTTCCATTGAAATATGTTCCCAATTGTCACGATTAAAAGAAGAGAATACATTTTATATGTCATCCTACTTGATTTTCACAATAGCACATTGTTGTCCATTTCCAAAACTCTCTTTCCAAGAAAATAAACTATGAATTCGACCCAGTAACATTATGGTACTAGGCCTTGTGGAGGCACAAGGCCTCCCATTGTTTTTATGACATTTTCAATGACTTTGTCTCGGTTTTCAAAGATTTATTGTTAGGAAATGATGCTCCCCGGATGTATGGCCAGGAAACCAAGTTTTTGGACAGGAAGGGGACACTTATACGAAAGGAAAGTTATAGTGTAATATTAATCTTTGGCTCCAAGGAAAATCCTTCTTTCCTTCCATGTCACATCACCAACAGTATGTTCGTTACAAAAATAGCAAGGCAATACAACTACTGGTTGCACTTTTTCCATGGCAAGAGAAAAAAAAAGTTCATTCCTCTGCCCTAGAAAGTCGGGGACTTTGTGTTCAGAAACGTCAACAAGATTGACGAATTCCTAGGCCATTTCAAGAACTTGAACCTAAAATATGTTGAAAGGCTAAGAGGGTTTGAACCTAATGGTATTTTTCGAGAACATTTACTATCAATTGGCTTTAGTAGTTTTTTTATCCATAGACACTTGACCAAAGACAGAGACAGTGATGACAACACTCCTTCTTCTGACGATTGCGACGTAGAGACATTGCAAACAACCACTGAATTGTACACACAACAGGGAAAAGGATCCAGTGAGAAGAATGTCCAGTCCCCAACCATCACTCCCAAGAGAACGACATCACGGACCATCGCTTCAACGACCCACCCCGGTAAGAAAGAAACCCATAAATCTTCAAACCGAGGAGATAAGAACCCTCCTCGTGGAAAAGTTGATAGTTCTCACAAGCTTCCCCTAACGAAGAAGAGAAAAAAAATTGTAGGGCAGGAGGAAGAGCCTGAAATTGAAAGTGAGGACATGCAACTTGAAACTTCTGTGGATGATGTGTTCCGCAAAGTTGATCTGCCCGCAGATGTGATGCACCATAGTTCCACAATGGAAATAACTGAGACTAACATTTTTTACGAAGATGAATCCTTCGTATTCCAAAGCATTGTTTTTGACAACCAATCTCAAAATTTAATTATTGAAAAGAGAGATGTAACAAATAAGAAAGGGAAATCTCATTCAGAGATTAACCTTAGGAAAATGCAGTTGTCCCAAATCTCTCGATTTCACCGCGCAAGAGCTAATTCTCATGATGACTCCATTGGAGGAATTGAAGTGGAGAATGCCAGACTTAACGATCGAATCAAGGAATTGGAGGAGGATTTCATTCCTACTGTAGTGTTTGCCAATCCTTTAGAAAACACTGTGCCTGCCACCCCTGCAACCAAGTTAAAAGGATCCTCCAGCCTCCTCACATCCTGTAGAGGCTATGTAGAGAAGAATATCAAGAAAATAATGTAGCTAATTACTGAAGCCTGGGAAACATCACAAAATATAACTTCCTTTCGAACGAGGGAAAATGATTTGCACGAACATTTGCAAATGAATTTAAAAAATGAAGAACGTTTCAATCAACAGATGGTGATACCTTTTCCAACCATGCCATCAACAGCTTGGATCTGAAAAGAAAAGAAGAGGATATCCCCTCCCCAAAGATGATCAAACAATTAAAAACATGTTGGAAAGAGAAAGTTAAGAACCTGCAGCTCATTGTCGAATGATGTGAACAAGCCATATCAGAGAAATAAGAATTATTCAGAAACCTGACCCAAATAGACTTAGTCAGAAGTACCAACAAGGTTCAAGACCCAAACTTAATCCTCAAATTCTTCTCCTTAACCAAGCAAGACTTCGATGAACAACTTGATATTTTAAAGGGGTTGTCTTTAGAAAAGTTTTACAACATCCTTGAATATGGTGAAGATGACGTTGAGAACTATCTAGTGGACTATTCGACACACAATGAAGAAATTGAACAGGCTCTGCATAGTATTTCTATGGATCTAAGGAAATTAGAAAACGAGCTTTTCGACATAGAAATCTGGGATGAAATCAACGTGGTCCCCATGAGAAGCTACATTGAAGAATGGCTCCAAAGGAGAATGGACAAGCTCACCAATGAAGGGAAACAACTCGTTGGCACGATTCCAGTGGTCGTCAATGAGAGCAACAAAAATGAATCAACTTCATAGTAAGTCTATACTGATCACATATTTCTTTCTTTATCAATCTAGTTATTCTACCTCTTTAAAATTAAATCTCTAACCAAAGGCTCATAACTTCCAATTTCTTCTTTTGAGGTCTTCCTCTCTACCATCAGACACTTCTTGTTTCTACAGTCCTATTTCTTGTACCTATTTATTGTATGGTCTGCGGGAGCCCCAATCCTAGTCTATATGAAAAACGCATTTAAATTTCCGAAAATATGGAACAGATTCCAGAAATATGTTATAGAGATTATTAATTTTTGATAAATTTTAAATTGGAATGCCAATTTTCTTTTCGTCAACTATGTTGGATGTCAGGAGATTGTGTTTATTATATTTGAATGTTTAATGTGTGTGATTCTTTGTCCTTTTTTTCAAGAATCTTTATTTCAAGTCATTGAAATAAAAAAATTCTAAGTCTCGTGTTTGARCTATACACACTCCAGGAAAACACTGTCTCATTCACATATTAACCACATATTAATCCTCATTTGCATATTAACCACATAATAATCTACTTTTTGTGGAACACACCAAGTTTTCTTAATAAATTATTATTAAAAATAGTTATTATACATACATTTACTTATAAGAAAAATAATAAAATTTAATTACACTTATAAAAATAAAATTTAATTGTTAAGGATACACTTAATCACACAAAAACCTGAGTTAAATTCAAGTGATATTCCATTAACAACTTTGTAATCATTTCTATTAATTAAATTGAATCTAAATAAATGTTAACCATAATAATCATCATCACAATAAAATATTACTAATTAATATAATAATATAGACTTACTAAATTATAATTATATATAATTATAAAAATTATAAAAATAATTATATTTATTTAATTTAGTAAAATAAATATAGTATATTATTATTAATTTTTTTATAAGATATAAGATTAACATACATTTTTTAAATTCTATTATGAATTTTTTATTATTCTCTTTAAAATAAAATCATAAGTTAAATAGTAAATCATCTTTAAATAACATTATTTTAACAATCAATTCACCTGGTCTTAAAAATAAACTACTTATCCTATAACGATACTAGAAAATTAAAAATTAGATAGTTGAATTCAACCATTCTACACAATGATAATATGATATTAATTTACATTTATAATAGCCGTGACATAATTAAAAAATTAGAAAAGCACGTAGTAACTAGTTGTATTTTTAATAAATAAATTATGATAAATTATATTATTTTAAATAGTAGTTTAGATTCATTTTAAATTGATCGTGTGTTGGTTTGGCCGTGACCTTAAAAATAGATTATTATTATTATTATTATTATTATTTTAATTATTTTTTATTATATATATTAATTAATTTTTACCAAATATTTTTAAAATTTATTTATATTTATATTTTTAATATATTATTCACCTTTTATCCAATAAGGCTTAGCATGTTTCATCATTTTTCTACATTTAAAAACAACTATTTTTCAACCTTTAAAAACAACTTCATTGCTTTGTCTTTCCTTTTTTGGGGGTATTTTAAAATACCTTCACCCCCTTATTACTAAGAGATATTATGTTCAATTTTTAGTAATTTAAAAACTCAGTCTATAATATCTATATTCGTATATTAAAATATCTCTTATTACTAAGAAATATCAAGCTCAACTTATTAGTAAAAATGGAGATGGTAAGATAATTCTTAATTAGTAAACCCTTATGGTATGAGGCTATATTTACATTAAATTTATATGCAAGGAGTTGTGCTATCCTGACACCTAAAATAAATGTGGTGAAGAGGCTAGGGGTGGACGAATTGTTGCAAAATTTGGGTGCCACAGGGCTTTATGAAATTGTAGTGTTTACTGCAACATCTAAAGAA
The DNA here is from genome assembly GCA_010110895.2 of Picea sitchensis. Taxonomy (NCBI): domain Eukaryota; kingdom Viridiplantae; phylum Streptophyta; class Pinopsida; order Pinales; family Pinaceae; genus Picea; species Picea sitchensis. The sequence continues at coordinate 159,504 of SNQJ01S0004762.1, forward strand.
TATGTTGATGTTGTGGTGGACAAGTTGTTGGATTCATTGCCTGCCACCGCCACTGGGATGTACGAAATTCTATTGTTCGTCGGACCATCCAAAGAATATGCCAACGCTATGATGGATTCACTGCCCTCCACATAGAACACTCACATTAATAGAAAGATGAATATAATTGCATCCACACACCACCTGTCCCGTGGGCATTGCAACAAAGTTGAAGGAGTCCACGAGGTGCATGCAAAAGGGTAAGTAATATCTATTTTTTATTATAATAATAATATCTATCACATTGTGTGGAAATGTAGGTTTTGTTTTAATTAGTCCCTCTCAAAGGCATGGGACTATAATAAAAAAAATTGTGGTGATTACGTTTTTTCTTTGCATTGATAAAAAATTTGGTGTCGTGTTTCAAAGTTTAATTTTGTTGGGAGCTATATAATGTTTATTCTTGTGTTTTAATTGGTCTTTCAAAACAACATCTTATTGTCGGACCTTGAATAAGAAATTTAACTATGCAGGTTCAGCAGATGGTTGGAATGGTCGCATGTAAGAGTCTCAAAGTTCTGAGACCATCACGATTTATGGAACTTGTTGGAGGTTTCCCCCTCGAAAAGGAAAGTGAACATTTCTCTCAGTAATCAAAGTGCTCTTTCTGGTATTATTCTAGTATCATTTTGGTATTATTCTGGTGTTGTTCTCGTTATATTGTTGTTCATTTGCCATCTCTAGCTATTTGTTTCTTTTCTGCATGCCTTTTATATATGTAATATTACAAGTGGTATCAGTGCACGTTCCTTGGAAGAAAATTGTTGGTTAATTTTTTTTAGGGTAGAGACATATTCTGGCGTCTTTAAGCTACAAATATCTATCGTTACGCGCATAAACCCGTGGTTGATGATTCATAGGCGTAGGAAATACAATTGGTATTTAAGCGCACATCTGTTGGCCACCCTTGTAACCCATGTTGGTACCCCTTCGAGTGGTAGCGCATCAGAGAACACTTGTCTATAGATTGACCTATATCTCCTGAATCCCTCCATAGATAAATCGATCGGTCACCTTACTGCTATAGTGCCACCAAGAACAACACTCGGGAAGAATCTCTCTAGTACCAGGGTAGACGGGTAGTACGGCTAAGGGCACTGTCTAGCCTCCTTAGTTGGTGCCCTAAATATTGGGTTGAGTACTACTGTTGGACCTCGCACGTATATTAGAGAGATATAGCACAGGGCAAACCCTTGTCTGAAGAACCCTTGAATACCTAACCCTTGGGATAGAAACAAAAACATAACAGATAAGATCTATTGCAGTGCAACTGTGTCTCCTGCATTCGAGTTGCGAAATTACTACACAATTCTTCTTGTCAAGCATTTGGGCATTTCATCACTGCAATATTCTTCAGATCAGAGTATAACTCCACAGGAGTAAAACAAAAACAAAAGAATTTTTGATCCTATTGGCACCATTATTTGAGACCTATTATGTTGGATTTCTCTCTTCTCCCTTATCAAAATCATACCTATCATTTTTCAACAGTTTTTTTTTTCTTGTGGCCCTGAACCGCTTCCAACACCCTTATTTGGACTTTTTTCGATTGGATTCAACTCATTTCCCTAATTGCTGTGATACACTTCACCCATAACCCATTTTTTGTGTGGTCCTACCTGCCTCTTTTCGTGTTCCTATGTCATCATGGCCTATACTCGTAACAAAGACTTTGAAGCTCGCTTCACCACCTTGCACTCTAATTTCATAGAAACCCAACAAGAAGTGCGACAACTTAGTGCCAATATTGCCACCATAAATCAAAAGATGCATTCCTCCATTGTCGCCTTGATCAAAGAACTCAAACAAGAGATCAAACAAGACATTACTACCTAGCTTGAATCTGTCGCTACGATGATCTGCGCCAAGATGCATATCCTTGTAGATCTTCCCTTATCTAACCCACCTTTGCATACCGAAGGTGAAACTTCCTCTCATTCCCAGAATTTTCAGTCCCATCACTTTCAGCGTGACCTACGCCTTCCGCGTGTGGATGTGACCAAATTTGATGGATCAGATCCCACTGGCTGAGTAACTCAAATGGAACATTATTTCTCTTTGTATGGTATTACAAATGATTTTTCCAAACTCTGATATGGTGTTATCCATCTAGATCAAGAACATTGGAAATGGTGGAAATGGAGAAACAATTCCCGCCAAGGGTATGTGGCAAAGCTTTATGAATGGTTTGATAGTGACACCAACCATTTAGGCCATTTCACAAAGTTGAAACAATCTAGCACAGTGGAAGACTTTATAGTTGCTTTTAAGTGACCGACGTTTCATACAGAGGGCATGTCTGATGCTTTTTCATGAGAATGTTTTATCAGTGTCCTCAAGGATGACATTCATGCTCATGTCCTCATGGCTCGGCCTCAATTTTGGGTGGACGCTACTAAAACAACTAAGGAAGTTCAACAAGTTGTCTCTTCTTAAAACTGAAAACCCTCCTTTATTCCTCGCACTAAACCAGTAACTCCCACTCCTTCTTATACTCGACTAAAGATCCAGAAATTGACGAGGGCCGGAATGGTTGAACGCCAACTGAAAGGCCTTTGTTATAATTGTGATGACAAATATTTTCTGGGACAAAAGTGTAAGGAACAAAAAAAAATTATGGCCATCTCGGAGGTTGTTTTGTAAGACGATGTTGAGGCTCCCCTTGTGTCAGGGTCACCTGAACCCACTAACATAACCCCTCCCTCAGACCCTCTCGAAGTAGAACTAGTCATTTCTCTAAATGCTCTTACTGGGTTCTCTGTTCCCCAAACCCTAAAGCTAATTGGTTACATCAAACATAGGAAGGTCATCATTTTTGTTGATAGTGGAAGCACCCATAATTTTATTCATCGTCACATTGCCCAAGAAACTAATTGTTATATACGTGTAGACAATAATTTTCAAATCATGATTGCCAATGGAGGGCCTGTGAAATGTGGATTTGTGATAATGTGCGTCTCCAAATTGATGAATACCACCTGAAATATCATTTGTTTGTTATCAAAATGGGCAGTTGTGACATTGTGTTGGGTGCAGAATGGCTAAGTACATTCGGTCCCATTCTCATGGAATTTAAGTAATTAACTATGCAATTCGACCAGGAGGGCGAATAATATAAGTTCCAAGGAATCACTATCAGTTCCACAGAGATCATCAGTTCCCATTGCATGGAAAATCTACTCAAAAAAGGTCATTCTGACATTATTTCCCCAATCTATTCCATACAAGCAATTGAGACACCCTATATGCCTCAGGACCTCCAATCCATCCTCTCTAAACATCAAGTGGTTTTTTCCACTCCCCAGGGACTTCCTCCTTCCTGTGGTGTTCATGATCATTCCATTACCCTTGTCCTAGAAATCCCCCCTCCAAATATCCATCCCTATCGTCACCCCTTTTCCCAAAAAAATGAAATTGAGAAAATTATTCAAGAGTTTCTCCACGCAGGTGTTATCCGCCCTAGTACGAGCCCCTACTCTTCACCTGTGGTCATGGTCCTTAATAAAGAAGGTTCTTGGCGCATGTGTCCTGACTTCCGTGCCCTCAACAAACTCACTGTTAAAGACAAATTTCCCATTCTTGTCATTGATGACCTCTTAGATGAATTGAGTGGAACACAGTTCTTTACTAAACTTGATCTTCATTATGGCTACCACCAGATCCATGTGAAAGATTAAGACATTCCTAAGATTTCATTTAGAACTCATGAGGGCCACTATGAGTTTTTGGTCATGCCCTTTGTTTTGTGTAATGCTCCCTCCACTTTTCAAAGCCTCATGAATTATGTCTTCCATCCTTTTCTCCGTCCTTTTATCTTAGTTTTCTTTGATGATATAATCATCTATAGTAAAACTTGGATATCCCATCTTGCTCATGTGGATCGATTTCTCCATCTACTCTCTTAGCACCAACTTTTCCTCAAACAATCTAAATGTGTGTTTGGTGCCTCGAAAGTCAAGTACTTGGGTCATATTGTTGGTAAGGCCGATGTTAGGGTGGATCCTAAAAAAATTGAAGCTATGCAAGATTGGCCTCACCCAAAGACTCTCAAAATCCTCCATGGATTTCTTGGCTTAAAAGGTTATTATTGCAAGTTTGTTAAGAATTATGGAAAGATTGTGGCACCTCTCACTGCACTCCTTAAAAAAATTTATTTCACTTGGACTCCAACAAATTCTCAGGATTTTCAAACCTTGAAGATGGCCATGTGCACCACTCCAGTCCTAAATGAAGGTGATGGGCATGAAAATTCTAGGAATGAGAGGAAGTTTCACCTTCAGTATGAAAAGGTGGGTCAGATAAGGGAAGATGTGCAGGGATATGCAGCTTCGCACAGATCATCGTAGCGACAGATTCAAGTTGGGTAGTAATGTCTTGTTTGAGACCTTGTTTGAGTTTTGCGATGGAGGAGATGATGGAGGAATGCATCTCTTGATTTATGGTCGCAATATTGGCACTGCGCTATTTATTTCTGTTCTGCATACTTTTTATATATGTAATGACCTCGATGGTTATGAATACATGCGACGGAATGCAAAAAAATTTTTTTTCTTGTTAGCAGGTAGGAAACCACGACAACAATTAATCAACACAACTTGACGATGAACATAATGCACGCAAATCAGGCAATAGACAACAACGACCCAACATACTGGCACATCATCTAATTGGATGAAACATGTGATAATCAAATGGACAAATAAAACGACTAAGCTATGGGAAAACATCAAGATCAACCAGATGCAACCAACATCAAGTGACACCGATAACTTGAACCTTCATGGCGATTGAAGAACAAGCACAAACAAGCGTTACAGCACACATACTAACATCAAATACAATGAACATTACACCCACATTGGGAAGTAGATGACTCTGGCTAGATTATCATTCACATCTATCAATCAGGGTGCGCAATGATCCCCTCATCAGGAATCATGTCATCACAAGGTGGTAGGCGTGGCAGAACCAAGGCACAAAAAAACATATCTAGACCAATAACCCAAGAAAAATCCAACGTGCTAGGAGACCGAATTAACTGTCAAAAATACATGAAGGCTATACCCTAGCACCCAATCAACAAGTCAACAAGACACAAGGTGACATCATTGAATATTTAAATTGTGCAACCAACCCAAGGATTTCTTGTTTTCTTGTGAGGCACCTTTTATCAAGGAAGTCTCCCACACTATAAAACATAAATAATATGAATACTATCTAAAAATTCATGTGCAAGGATATTCTATTTTAATTCTCTATATAGTAGAATGTTATTTGAAAGCTAGCTTCATCATATGTAATATAAGACATTAGTACTTACGTTTTGTAATGCCAAAATAAAGTTACCATCATTAGCAAGGTAAATTAATATATTAAGAACATGAATTCAAGGGGTTTTCTTATTGGATTAAAAATGACTTCCACACCATCTTATCTGTCAGTTCAATAGCTGCTCAAAAATTGCAGTCCATTAATAAAATCATGTTCTATTAATGTTGTCTAAACATGTCCATTAATGAGGTCTAACCATGTGCTATCTATTAATAAGAAATCAACAATAAAACCATGTGCTATCTATTAATAATAAATCAACAATCAACATATCATTGTCCATTAATAAAATCATGYGCTATTAATGCTTTCTAACCATGTCCATTAATAAAATCATGTCCATTAATGTTTTCTAACAATGTGCTATCTAYTAATAAGAAATCAACAATAAAACTATGTGCTATCCATTGACAATAAATCAACAATCAACARATCGTTGTCCATTAATAATTATTGTCAACAATCAATCATTGTTTATTAATATTTACTATCAACAATATTATATCACTGTCCATTGATAAACGTATGTCTAGAATTGATATTGTTGTCTAATAAAAAGAAATCGTTGAGTTAAAATCACAGTGGTAAATTGCAGTGGCAAAATTCGCAGTGTTAAGGAGTAGGTAGGGAGATCATGCTGACATCGTAGGGGTAAAATCACCATGGTAAATCGCTATTGATAACTCTAATTTTGTAGGAAAAGAGAACGGATAAATGGTGGGTATGAGTCACCCAGAATCGTTGGGAAAGAAAAAAATGATTCATCCCCTTTTTGCAAGGATCCAAGGTGATTAGAGATTAATCAATAAAAACAAACTTAGAGTTTAAACAATCAGGAATTAGTCATTCAAAATGCAAAATTTAAACACTCAAGGATTAAACATTCAAAACATAGAGTCTAAACATTCGGGGATTAATCATTCCAATGCAGAGTTTAAACATTTTGGGATTGATCATTCAAATCGTAGAGTTTAAACATTCAGGGATTAAACATTCAAACACAGAGTTTAAACATGCAGGGATTAAACATTCAAATGCAAAGTTTAAACAATCAGGGATTAAACATTCAAAACGAAGAGTTTAAACATTCAAAAGAAACATAGAGATGATCATTCAAAAGAAACGTCAAGATAGTGTTACCAATCATGGAGAAAAATACATAGGTTATTAATGTTGTTCATTGGCATAAATTAAAACCAAACGTAGAGAGAAATAAATCTGAGCTTTGAGTGGTGATTTCGCTGCGCCTAGCAGTGAATTCGCTAGGATATCAAGCACAAATCTTTGTAGATTAAGGTAAACAATAAACGCAAAGAAGTGAAGGGTGATCTTTTTGTTCAAGGAGTGAACTCGTTGAGCAGTCAAAACGAAAAAATAATGTTGAGAAATAAGAAGGGTTTAGACAATGGGATGTGACACCTCAATCGTTGTTTGGAAGAAAAAAGTTGTAGAGAAGAAACACAATAATCGCAGAGGCTAAGGAGGAAATAAATGCTCAAGAGAGAACTCCTTGTGAGGCAGAGAAAGGATCCTACAGTTATTATCCATGCACAGGAAATAAGGGCATTTGAATCTAAATCTTTAACACCGAAGTGAAAGACTGTCGATTTGGCTTCTGGCCAACTTCTCAGTAATAGACTAATACCTTAAGGATCAAGGCACATAGGATAAAAACACAATCTGCATCCATGTCTTCTTCGTGGAAAATCAAGTAATGAAATCAAAGCGCAATCAAGGAGTAAAGAAAACATAGGCAGGAGATACAAGAGCGGATGAAAGGTTTGAGTCTAGGGGCTCATTCTTAGCCACATGAAATAAATAGTAACTCAAAAATAAAGGATACTATGGATAGCAAGGATTCTGACTGAATGAATTAAGTGACAAGGGAATTACAATTACTGTAGAAATACATGTGCAAGGAAAGCTCATGACAATGAAATCTTCATCCGAGTACAGTAAGATAAACAAGTGTAAATTAAATATCATTGCAAGTAACAATTTTAACAGGCGTACCTTAGACAAATGTTAATGCTCTGAAGTCGTTGTCTCACATCCGCTCTGTCTATCTCCCACTTTCCAACCGATGTGACCTCA
>SNQJ01S0004763.1:0-41346 GCA_010110895.2 Picea sitchensis
TGTCGTAAGTGTCGCATCTTCCTTACAACTTTCGCAAGTGTCGCAAGTTGGTCACAAGTGTCGCAAATGATGTTTGAGCATACTTCCATGCCGACGACACTAAGGAGACACTTAAAACATCTCATGTTCTTGATTTGAAGAAGAAGAATTGATTTACTGAAGTCAAATAACTCTTGATACCTGAAGAGAGCTCTGAAACTGAGGTTTTGAGGGGGAGCGCTCCCCTATATCAGCTCTAGGAGAGCTGGCACTCCCCTACAAGGCTTCAGGGAGTGTTATAACGCTCCCCTTCCCCTCTGAAAGAGCGTTGCTCATATTGGGAGTGCTGGCGCCCTCCAAAAGTTTATCAGGGTGCGCTACAACACTCTGATGCCCCTTCTAAGGGAGCGCTGCCTAATCTGAGGCAGTAGTTGGCCCGTTGAGGAGAATAAGGGGAGGATATTTCGTGATTAGGAGGTAGTTGTGTTCTAATTCTTGGTTTCATCAAAAGATCCCTGATCTGAGGAGGAAGTTTCCAACTTGTTCTAAAGATAACTCAAGAGGTTAAGCTCCTCTTAACGTATATAAGCAGGCTCTATGATGGTGGAAAGGGGGAAGAACTGCTGGTATGAAACTTATGATCTTGGAGAAAATACATAGTCAGCCAAAGGAGAGTGATCAGTGAAGCTGCTGTTATCCAGGTTGTGGATATTTCAGGCAAGGGTTAGACGAAGAGGACTCGACGAAGCTGTCGCATTTGCATCTACGATTGTAAGTACTGCTGTCGTTATTCTCATCAATATGACACGCTTGGCCTGTTCCTTTCTAGTTTGTGTATAATGTCACATGAACTTATCATTAACCGATAGATCTGTTTGCAAGCTAATATCAATAGGGTAGGAAGTGGTTGTATCTTATTTTGTCCACAGGATTCAGTGAGAAGCAAAGGATCGAAGCGCAACTAGGAGCATGCAGGGACAAACGTCGATAAAGAGGTACTTCAGTTATCCTTCCTGAGGTACTTCAGTTATCCTTCCTTCCCATGTGTTAGCTTAGATATATTTGAAAGGAAGTCAGTGTCCACGTCAAGCATTTTCTGTCTAGAGTTAGGGTCAAGCTCTTAGAGGCGATCTACCTGTCCGCAGGGAGATTTTCCTACAACATTTTGATTGATACAAATTCCCCAACTTATCCCATAGTTCCTTGGTTGTAGATTCTCCTGAGATATTCAACAACATTGAATCTACCAAGCAGAGTAAAATAATACTCCTTGCTCTTCTGTCCAACTTCTCCCAATCTTCCTTCGACATACCACTAGGTGGTGTACTAGTAGGTTGTGTACCAATCGATTGTGTGCCAGTAGGTTGTGTACCAGTAGGTTGTGTACCAAGATCCACATCAATCCATTGTTCTTTGTCTACAAGAAGGTCCTCAATCTTGAGCTTCCATAGCTCAAAGTTTTTACTGTTGAAATTCTCTATCTCGATTCTAGAAGAGTTCACCATTACTCTTTTTACACTTGAATCGCCACTGCAAAATATCCCACTAAACCGAGGTTTATCATAGACCCAAGATAAACTTGATCTAGCAAGATCAAGCCAAACCCTCAAGAAAAAAGGAATCCCTTTGAAGCCAAAAACGAGTTATGATACCACATGTAAGTTTTAAACCTGTGAAGTAAAGCAATGCATATAGATTCTTAATAAAAACATAAATTAATCAATGGCTCATACACATAGTACACAAAGATTTATACCGGAAACCCTTAACCAAGAGAAAACCTTTCAATGCTTCACTTGTATTAATTTCACCATTAACCATACAATATATATACAATGTTTTTAGGTATTCTGTAGATACCAAAACACTAATCCCTTAAACCAAGATTAATTTAGAAAACCACTAAAAATAGCAAAATCCTCTAAAATAGAGAAAACGCCCAAAAAAAAAATTGGGTCGGTGCCCCGGAGCCGAACGTTGTGCGTAACCAATGGGGCCATACCTAGCCACCCCTGGGACCCCCCTAGGAAGCGCCTGACACACACGACACAAAGATCACTACTAGGGAGGGATCGTCAGACGTAGTTGTCAAATCTGACACGCCCACACACACACATGCAAAGAATATAACACATACCCAACACCCTTCTCAGTGAAAGTACCAACACTTTTTGGGGAACCCTCCAAGGGTACTGATAAGTGTGATGTGATGTCTACCCTAGGTACAACGAGAAACCCCCTACAATCACACGTGAGAAACCTAGTAACAACCACTAAGGATACCAACTCCGAGTCAACGTCCGGGGGAACAGTTGATATTTGGGATCAAATGTATGGGTAGGGTAACAAATCCTAAAGCCTCAAAAGTTCCACCTCTTAGGGAGGTATGGGCAATAGAAAAACCCCAAAAATACGATCTTTCCACTACATTCAGTCAAGCTTTGGAGGGGTTATGTCCTTGGATCTTCCTCACGTGACCTCATGTTTGGCTCCTATGTGAGAGGAGTTTCCGGGTCACACCTATACAATTGTTGGATTTGTGTGCTCCCTATCTAGACTCCTAAGTTGTTTTATGGCCTTGGATATTTAACTCTCCAACCTAGTCCAAGGCCCTAGCTTAAGCTAGTTTCCCTAGAAAATGAAAAGTCTAGTTTATTTTAATTAAGCATTCATTTTAAGGGGTTGTTGTTTACTCACAAAGGAAATGGATGATGGTGTTTTTTTAATACTAAAAAAAAATCAAAACAGTTATAAGAACATAATATGCAATATGCTTTTTCTTCACTGAAAATGAGTGCAAAAATGCTTCAGAAAAAGGAGCAAACTCTTTTCTTTTCGATGATTTGAAAAAATGCAAATTTCCTCTTAGATGAAATGCACTACTAATGCAAAAATTTTATTTTGATGTGCAACGAAACTTAAAAGAAACGATATTGTCCTCTTCATTAAAACTATAACTAAATTTTCCAAAATAAAAAATCTTTGGAGATTGAAAAATGCAATTTGAAACCTAAAAGCACTAAAAGAGAAAAAATGCTTCTAAAAATTTCATTTTTAGAGAAAAGTATGGTAAGGACTAAAAATAAACCAGGAAGTACACTTTCTATAATTATTTTTTTTTCTTATTTAAAAGGTAAAAAGAAATAGGAAAATTTTAAACAAACTTTCTTCTCTAAACCAACAAGAAATAAACAAAAAGAAACAAGAAAGAGGTAGAAAGATATATAGACCTATAACACTTATGAAGGGCACCAACCATTGCTATCGCAGGAAAGAAAGAACCTAGAAAATAACTTCTTAATCCACCCCCATAATCTTGAAAATGATCGACAAAGAACTGCAAAAATGTTTCTTGTTTTCTTTATAAAAATCTAACTAATTAACTTCTGAGCTTAGAAAGCAACACTCACAAAGTCTGAAAGTCCCAGGAGAGACCCTAAACACCTATCCCAACACCCTAAAACAAGAAAATATTTGAAAAAACCTTCTCTAGAGGGATGTATGCACCTGTGCTCAAAGTAGACCATATATATACATGATTGTCTTAACTCGAAGGCCCATATGTACACAACTGTTATAATTGAACAACATGTATATACCTCAAAAACTCCAAAAAGGAAGGAAAAAGGAAAGTAATAGGCTTAAGTGAAAAAAGAAAGAATCATACAATTACAAGTCACTAATCTAAGTAAAAGAAAGTAGTTAGAAATGAAAGAAAAACAATCAAAACAAGAAAACAAAGCAAAAATCCCAGAAATAGGCCCACTAAAGAAAAATCCCCATTATGGTCTCCAATTCTTCTTTCAGGGAAAATCCCCTATAGTTGTGGGATAACTGTAGCAAATCGATAATTGTAAAAGATATAAAATTCCAAAGATAACATGGAATGAATATTCTATAACCAATTCAATCAAAATAACTAACTATGCAAAGAAGGAGAAAAATAAACTCACTGACAACCCTACGCTCGATGTAGTTCCTGAATTCCAAAATACTCTCGCTCCTTTCGATAGCTTCCTCTGCAACCTGCAAAAACTGAAGCATACATGTCTATGAGGAGAGGTAGTTATACCAAAAACTAACTCGTTAGTTCAATTAAATACAAAAGGAATTCAATGCAACTAGTGTTCTAAATAGTATATATCAAATAACTGTAGATTAAGCATTAAGAACACATATTTTTGAAGGAATGAGGATCTTATAAATTTTCAACAGCCTGGAAGTTACACTGTATACATGTACTATTGTGGCACTGCCCTGTCAAAAGGAATCTAGGTCCCTCCACCCAAGCTTATGCTATAACAATGGTCTCAACCATTGATTCACCAACAGATTCAAAGAGGATATATGGAAACTACTAGTGAGATATAAAGGTGCTCAAATAAAACTGGAAACAAGGGTTTCCAGGTCAAGAACAAAAACAAATGGGAGGTTTATGGGCTTTCAGACATGGCAGGGATAACCAATATCTTGTTTTATTTTGACATGCACTAAATCATTACCTTTCTCCTTGGATCAAATTCTCTATTTAATCCATCTCTAGTTGGTTGGAGATAGTTGAGTATGGGTAAACCGAGTTAGGAAACTAACCAAATCCGTAACTCAACTTTTAATTAGGAAAAACTATATATTTTTAATCATTTGTTAACATGTACACGACTTTCCTTTGGGAAACCCGCATATATGCATGTTGAATAACTTATAGGTCATGTACAAGTTACACAAAAGTGTTTTTTAGAAGATCTCAAGGAGGTGTGGTGAAGGGGTATCTGCAATTAGGATAGGGACTAGGCCAATACAATCATCAATGCTTCAATGGTGGCAATTGATGCTATAACACATGGGAGAGATTGGACCTACAAATTCCAAAGCACATTTTTCAAAGGGATTGATAAATACTTGCGATTGCAAGGGCATCTCATTGTCTTGTATTGGTTTTCCCATCCATTGGTAGCTATTGCGGCACCTAACATACTTTTAGCATCTTTGAAAAGCGTTGGCCAGTAGTACCTTAGATGAAGTACTTTTTAAGCGGTCCTTTTGTCAGCAAAGTGGCCTCTGCATGGGTCATCATGGAAATCTCACAAGATATCTAACATCTCATCCTCTCGTACACATTTCCTAATGATCATGCATGGTCCAGTATGGAAATGGTATCTCCCAATCCATGAGTAGGTTAAGCTTGAAAATTTTATGCTTTTCTCGCGAGGAGAGGTGTTGCAGAAACTTTCCTGTAGCTAAATAGTTAGCTATGTCTGCAAACCACAGAGAGTTAGTAGAGACAAAAAACAAATGTTCGTAAGGAAATTTATTATTCATAGGACTAATTTCACCTTCATTATGAATCTTGGAAAAAAAAATCAACTAGATTCTCTTTTCTTGGTCTATCTACAATAGTGATATTAAATTCCCGTAATAATAGCAACCATGTAGTAATCCTACCATTATTAATTGGTTTGTTCATTAAAAATTGAATGGCGGAATGATCAGTATGGATGAATAATTCATAGCTTGTTATGTAATGTCTAAACTTATTTATAGTGTACACAAGAACTAAATTTTTTTTCTTAGTGACAATGTAATTAAACTTAGTTGGTGTCATATTTTTACTTATAAAATAAAGGGCATGAGATAGTTGATCTTCCTTTTTTCCTAAGAAAAAACCGAGGGTTGTGTCTGAGCCATCTATAAAAATATGAAAAGGAAGGGACCAATTTGGTCCCCTAAGTACAAGTGTCATAGATATCTTTTCCTTCAAAACCTAAAAACCATTTTGATAGTGTACATCCTAGAAATATTAACATCGTTAGCAAGTAATTTAAACGTGGGTGCCAATGTTTTAGTAAAAACTTCAATAAATCTTCTATAATAGCCAACGTGACCGAAAATGTTTCTTACCTCTTTATGTGAGTTTAGCGTTGGAAGGTTCGTTATGGCTTCAAGTTTGGCTGGGTCCACTTTGATACTTGCACAAGAAATGTGATGACCTAGAAAAATATCCTCTGTGGACAACATTCGACACTTCTTGTCACTTAAAGTATCACCATAGACAGAAAAGTCATCCATATAAATTTCTACACATTCATGAATTAAATCGAAAAAAATAACCAATATTGCTCGTTGGAATGTGACAGGACCATTGCATAAACAACAATGGTAAGATTCTATACACAAATGTCCCCCACGAGCATGTGAATGTAGTCTTTTCTTGATCTTCCGATGCAATTTGGATTTGGTTGCAACCACTAAACTATCAAGAAAATAAAAGTATTTTTTACCTGATAAAGTATCCAACACCTAATTAGTAAATCGTAGTGGAAAATAATCTTCTAAGGTCGCTTTATTCAACTCTCAGAATTCAACTCAAATCCTCCATTTTCCATTTTTTTTAGGTACAACCATAAGTGGTGATACCCGCTTGCTATCAGAAATTGGATATGTAAAGTTGGAATTCAATAACTAATGTTGTTCTTCTTTTACAATGTATTTTAAAGTGGGGCTCATGCGGATTTGTGGCTTCCTAATAGGCCTATCATTCTCTTGAGGGTAAATGTGATGTAGGAAAGTATTAGGATGAATGCCATGTATGTCCTTATAATCCCATGAAAATGCATCAGATTGTTCTTGTAATACATGGATTAGTTGTTCCCATTGGTCTTGGTCAAGTATAGGATTAATGTTTAAAATTTGTCCTGGACTTGTCTCAATAGGAATGCTATACGAATATGAACTTTCATTAATGGTCAATACAAGAAAGCATGATAAGTTTTTTGGATCACAATTCTCTTGAAAATATCTACTAAAAATATGATCATATGTATAAAATGACTCTAGGTATTGAATGCAATCTATAGTAGAGAGAATTTGGTTAAGAAAATTTTCTTATGTTTGTTATTTCAATCCCCTAGATTGTTTAATTGTTAAGAGGAGTTGCATAATTACTTCATCTTCATAAGTATCCTCTACTGATAAGGAATTTCCTACTACATGTATTGTCGGTGGATATCTGATAAGTTTCTCCATGGATGCTCCATTGGATATAGTCATTTCTCTGGATCTAGAACCAATGAAAGAATCAACTATAGCTAGCCAAGGTCTCCCAAGAATCAAGGGGTGACCATCCATGGTATTCTTTGGTTGAATAACCAAGAAATCTACGAGGTGTTCCCACAATTCCAAGGTTACAACGACATCATCTAAAACATCGATAAACTTAATTCTATATATGTTAGCTAACTCTAGCACTATGGGTGTAGGTAGGAGACTATCCAATTGCAATATTTCCCTAGTCATGACAATCATGACATTTATTGCAGCCCCCAGTTCAATTAGAGTGTTTTCCATAGGAACGTTGTTGATATAAACAGTGACTACATGGTTTCCAAGATCAACATACTTTTCCACTAGAGTTTTTTTAGACATCAATTCAACTAATTGACCTACAACTTGAATTGTGGGGGGATGTTTTATTTTCCTTCCGGGATTTTTGATGCATAATTCCCTAATATCTTTTGCATAAATAGGTACATCTTTTATTGCTTACAATAATAGAATTTTCACAGAAACATTTCTTAGTTCTGATTCTAAATCAAATTCAGGCTCAACAACAGTTTTTGCTAAGGCCAACCTCTCTGGGTAGGGAGGTGTTTTGGATGCATGAGGTTGCTCTAAATGTGAAGTGGAAGACGATTGTGTAGTGGGAACTATCATATATTCATGGCGGTCATCATTTTATGTTTGACTAGGATTTTCCTCCTCTTCAATGACAACTAGATGGTCTTTCTTTTTAAGGACCTTTCTTGATATTAGGTGTATATCTTGCAATGGTACCACAATGTTCAAATAAGTTGGAAAGTTTTGCAACTCAACATTGAAGACATGCTAAGTTATTCTATTATTCGGGTTTGGAACCGAATGTGCATGTAATTGCATTGGTCTAGGAGGGTTTTGATTGTTAGGTAATTGTAACTACTATGGTAGTTTATCGAGGTATTATTGGTTGGGGTGTTGATGTCGAAACTATAAGGTTCTAATACCAACATATCAACCTCCTGTGAGACTAAACGGGAAGAGAAGGGAATGTTACCCTAAGTTTAAAGCCCCCAAAAATAAACACATTAAACCCTAAATCTAAGAGCCTAAGCATAAATGTTTATTTATGATTTTGTAAATATTTAATTTTTATATGTTTTTGCAACTTTATGATTTTTTTAATGTTTTTTCTTTTATACATGAAATGCAAATAAACTAAAATTCAGTATAAATTAATAATACAAGTGCAAAAAAAAACTAACTAAAACATAATTAGTTATTATATACAAGAAAAACTCTAAAGAGTATACATAATTAGTTATTATATACCAGAAAAACTCTAAAGAGTATTTACATAATGAAGTGAATCTTTTTCTTCTTCTTTTAAATATTGCAATTGATAAAAAATAAAAAAATAAAAGTTAAACTATTTAATAAGCAAAAAGAAAAGAAATAATTACTTGTATTGAAATCAATTTAAGAAATAAAATACTTTAACATTGTTTTGATATTTTGTGTTTTCTAAATATGTAATTAGTAAAATGTTAAATTAGTAAGAAAAATGAAATAAATGGTTAAAATTGATTAAAAGAAATGAAGTAAATTTCATTTTGTTAACTTTAATGTTTTAAATAAATGCCATAGTAAAACAAATTAAATGGATTTTTTATTTTTCTTTTAATATTACAATTAATGAAAAGTTAAACTAATAAATAAAGAAAAAAAATTTACATGCAATGAAATTAATTTAAAGAAAATAAATAAATTAGCTTTGTTTTGTTATTTTGAATTTTGTGTTTCTCAAATATTATATCAAAAGAAAATGAAAAAAATAAAACCAAAACAATAAATACAATAATTCTAGAGACAAATGTTGACCTTTTTTTATTTATAATCACATACACTCTCATAGATTTTTTTATGCTTTTGAATCCCTCTGAGAATTCGAACCAACGTTGCCTCTAATTATTCTAGATGGAATTGATCATTATACAATAGAATAGCCAAGTGTATAAAGAAGAGGAAGAAAATCTAGGTCAGACATTGAAAAGAAAAATAATGGTGAAGCTCAAAGTTGTCATCTGATCTAAGAAAACTGATTTGTACTGAAATATTTCAGACTTTTAACACAACAAACTTAACAAATAAATAGTTACCTCAATAACACCATTAAAATTCATCCTTGCTTCATTCCTTCTGCCACTTTGCAAGACGTGCATGCTATCAACAAATCATCAAATCCCTGATTGAAAATAAATGGAGGATGAATGATTTAAAAGAATGAATCTCACTCATCTCTTTGCATACCTCTCTAAAAAATATTCCCTCCTTTGTCCTTCCTTGCCTTCTCCTTTTATTATTCAATGAGGTAGTCCAAATAGTTAAATTGTCTTTTAGTTAAAAAGATAAATAAATTTAATTAAGTAGGACAAATTTATTAAATAATGATAAATGATAATAATAAAAAATAATTAATAGGTGGGAACCCCCTACGTATCTCTTATTTATTTAATTTTCAATATTTCTTTCTTCTTCCATGATTTTAATATGCCATATTATCATCACAAATACATGCACATCCAACAACCCAAGAATGGACATGCCATAAATACTTTTGTGCCAAAAATAAATCAATCTTTCTGTTATCCCAAAAACATAAATATAATATGTGCAACAACCGAAGTATCATCATAAAATTCAGAAATTATACTTTTATGGGAGATTGTCCTTATATACTCACTTTCTTCTATTTCATATCTTTTTATCTCTGTTATAACCACCTCTACTGAAGAACTCATCCAAATGATCACAAAGACTAAGTTAGAATACACAATTCACAACTAGTAAAACATCAAATATTACCTTGCATAACATATAATTTAATGATGGCTCTGAGTTTACTAGTAATCAAGCATGCAAGAAGTAAAGGGAAATTGAGGGAAACATGCAAGAAGTAAAGAGAAATTGAGGGAACAATCAAAGAAGAATTCTACAATTTCCTCTGCATATATACATCATTTGCAAAATTTTGAATCACTTATATCTCCACAAACCAATATTTACTTAGAACATGGGACAAATAATGAATTTGAGAGAGATACGGATTTTTGTAATGTACATAAAATGAAATCGGATGATATGAGTGTATGATGCATGTTCATATTCCTATGATGCATGTTCATAGTCCAGATATAATTAGTTTTTCCATTCATTTTCCACGGTCTTCAAGATTTAAACCATAAATACACAACCGCCCACACATATTTTTATGATATCTTTAAAATTGTCCATTACTACCACTTCTTTAATGAATCATGTCATTAATATTATGAACATATGAAATAAAATGAAAAGTGAAATGAATGATAGGAATGTGTGAAAACGTTCTCAATTCATTAATTATGCTTGAAACTTGTTCACTTTCAATCTATACTTAACTCACAAATTTGTGTTCACTATCTTTTCAAACTCATACCAAGTGACCATCAAACTCTTCATGATAAATTTCCATCAAACTTCCTCTTTTAAAATTATTTATTTATTTATTTAACAGGGGGGAAATATATGACATTAAATGATATATGGTTCAAGATTTCATGGAATAATTCCTGAAAAGTGATGTTGATTAATTGGGTTGGTTTTCATTGATTTCAAACCTTGAAGAAAGTTTGGTAGTGAATTCTGGTAGCACAAAGGTTTGGGTAATGGACCCAAGTTTGTTTGATGTATAATGGTATGAGTTTTAATATATTTAAAGTTAAGACATGTCATGCCATTTCTGGTGGTATGTGGAACATCACATAACTCCTCACGGTTAGAGAGTTATGACCATGTGAAGTTGGAGAACCCTCATGAGTCATCTAGAAGCCCTAAAAGGTCAAAGTAGTCAAAGTGGTTACAAAGAAGAAATTATTTAAATAATAAAGTGAAGTGATGAGTGTACTATAAGTCAAAGTGGATACGAAATAAATTCTTTAAATAATAAAGTTAATTAAAAAATTACTAAGTGGTTAGAAGTGGGTTAGCCTTAAAATAAGGAAAGTGGTTTAAGATGGTTAGAAGGTAACCCCTTGAGGAAGCTACATAAAAGTATAAATAAGAGGAAAGGGTATATCATTTAATTACACTTGAGAATATTTAATATCTACAAGTGACTGAGGTAACCAAAGCATATCTAAAGCGAATTTCATAGGGAAGGTGAAATAAAGAAGGCTGGAATTCAAGGGAGGATAAATTATTTTGATGATGCTTTCTAAGGTATGTTATTTACAGGTCATCTCACCATTTTTTTTCTAGAATGATTCAGACAGTGAAATATGGATTTTGTTGAGTAAACATATCCAAGTAGCTATGATAAAAATTTCAGCTTGTGGTTCGTTGTATTTTTGGACTTAAACTCCATGGAAAATAGGGTTTGTGGCTAGTCCTGAAACTAGTCTAAAACATGTGTTTCGGGTAAAAACGTCGTAACTTCTTCATAACAGATCCAAATTCAGTAAGACCAAATGTATTGGTTAGAGTACATTCTATAGTATTATGTGTACCATTTTCAAATCCATACAACAAATATTCCATGTGGGAAACGCTCTACAGGTTCACTCTCTAGAATAAGCCATAATTCAACAAGGTATGTCATTTTTTCTATAACTCCTTTTCTTAGAGGTTTCAAGTAGTGAAACCAGGAGGAATTGAATAAAAGACATTGTGGAACATTGTGAACTATTTTCATATATTTATTCATTACAGGTACATAGTTATGATTATTTCAAGCTAGGGTTGTTGACTAATCCAAAATTAGTCATGTGAGACTAAAGTAAAGTTTGATGAAAATGCTAGTCTCTTATTGTTAAAGTTAAGAAAGGTTTGCAGGTATGTGATCATATACATCAGGTCTATTACGGAGTTAGAAATCAGATTTGGATGATGAAATTGATGAGGGATTTTGGTTGAGGTGCATGTTGGGTACATGGTTGAGACAAGTAGTTGATGAGTTAGCACATACATGAGGTGTATAGTTGATGATGTTTGTACATATTGATGAGTCATATTTTATGTGTATTTGATGCATTATCGGTACATATTTGGTGCATGTTTGATGCACTTGTTGATGGTACAGGTTGAGGTACAGGTTGGTGCATGGTTGATGCATTTTTTTATGGTACATGTTGATTACATGTTATTTGGTGCAATTTGATTGGTACAGGTTTACAACAATGTATCTCATAGTGATAGTGTGACAGTGGTTCCATCGTTCTACTTATATTTCAGGGTGGTTGGACGGGGAAAGGACATGTGGTTGTATCCACCTTCCGGTTGTAGTCAAAGAACATAGGGGGTTGTAACCTCCTTCTGGTTGTAGCCAGAGAATTGTGGAGTTGGAGCTTCCCTCGGGTTGTAGCCTAAGAAACTAGAGGGTTGGAGCCTCCTTCCAGATGCAGCTGGAAAACAAAGGAAGTTGGTGCTTCCAATGAATGTAATTCTTAAAAACATATAAGAAAAAACATTATGTGGTTTTCTCCCTCTTTGGGTTTCCACGTAAAAACACTGGTGTACTGTATATGTGTATGATTGATCATTTGTTCATTGTTTATTTACTCTGCAACTATTGGATGATAATGCTACATTGATATAACACTTGAATTTTGTGGTTAAAAAGGATTAAATTTCTCTATTACTAATTCACCCCCCCCTCTCAGTAATCCAACAAGTGAAACAATGAGGGGGTTTGATCCTGTATATATAACAAAAACAAGTAAAAAATTTTATTATGTTTTATACAACAATTAAAACTTAAATACTCAATTGAAATATCAATTATCATACACTATCTATGGAAAAAAAACAATTAACAACAAAACACTTCAAACCTAGGTGGCTTTTGTTATAAACTCAACATGGTTATTTCCATCATAAGCCAAATTAATAATTTTGTAGTGAAAAATATGGAAAGTGAGTAAATGGATGCTACATAGCTTTAGTTTGACAATTCTTCAACTGAATGAGGGAATAGGGAAAAGAAGCATACTCTAAAACAATCCAAACAAAGCCACCATAAATTATGATTGCAAAGAAATCATATATTTGATGGATAAACAAGTTGGCGTTTGCATACATGCAATCAAGTACTTTAAATACTTGCCAAAAATGAGTGCAACATTTTATGAGAATAATATTTCATATGCAACCAGGCTAGAGCAAACCTCATAATCAAGCTAGAGAGAATATCGTTGTGCATATCATAATTGTAGATCATTCTTTGAACTTTTCAAGCATGTGTTGTCATCTTAGGAATAATTGAAAATGAATTCTTCTCTTCTCTTCTCTTCTAGAGGGTCCCACCTACTAATTATATATATCATAATAGGCTTTTAGTGTGTGTTGCAATCATTTGCAGGATAAATAACTAGTGGCAAGATTGTGAGTCAATATAATTGAGGGGGGAGCCTGGCAATGATTTGACGGATAAGTATTATTGACTGAAATGGTGGTAAACATATTCCAACCAACATATGTGCATCTCTTACAGTGGTGTGAAAACTTGAGTAACTTTGATCTCATAGAACAATGTACCGAAGTGTATGTTGATATAAGGATCAAGATGGTTGATGATATATATCAAGAAGATCTAAAATATGGATGAATTGTCGTGGATGTGTGTTGAGGAAAAACCTAAAGGAACATTGATCATCCATGACGCGTATGCAGGAGCTATCTCAAAATGGCGAGGATGGAGAAAGGGAAAGAAAAGAAGGCTTGGGAAGGATTGAATGAATGCTTCAAGCAAGGATGTCCCACTTAGTAAGTGTATGGTAAACAAAGTGAGGAATTATGTCACACAAACAAGGCAACATGGTTCACCTGTAAGCCTGGTGTCCACCAAAATAATTGGTCAATCGGTTAATCATAATATACATATACATTTCCAAAACACTGATAATTTCTCCATCAAGTCCGACCACCTAATAAAAAATCGATAAACGAAAAGAAAAAGAAAGCATATAATTGAAAATAAAAGAAAGAGTGATTAATGAAACTACAATAAAGTGAAGCAAACCAAAAACCTAATCTACCCCCTTTATTATTTTTTTTTATTTATATATATTTTTATGTATTCTCTTTTATTTATGTATAGAGGAAGAGGGATGCAACAACCTAGGACTCAAGTGGGATGACAATTGGAATAGAGGAATGCATTATTTGCTTTACATGCCAAATTTATAACTTGCAAAACATTGTGTAAGAAAAGATTTCCAACCAAGAAATGCATATGGCGAGGGGAAAGGACCTATCAAAACCCAAAAGAATTGATTACAATCATGTAAGACTTTCCAACCAACAAGATTAGCCTTACACCTTATACTAAAAACATCAATGGAGTCAGGGACATCAGTTTTAAGGTTCAAAGTTTGAATATCAAAGATGGGGTCAATGGACTCATCAAACATCTTGATGCTATATCTTGCAATCTTCACATTATGAATAGGGTCGTCACAATGCAAGGAAGAGTATAAGGGATTTAAAAACATAGGAAGGCCATTGAACTCATCATCATTATTAAAGGAAGGAATGCACATAAGAGGGGAATGCATACCAATATCGAGCTCCTTGACTTCTTTTAATTGAAACAATGGATTTGAAAAAGAATTGTGCAATTCAAGAACTTGATGAGGATCGTCAAAGGAGTATGTATCAATAAAATCCAAAGGGTCCTCATTAACTAGATCTGACCATTCAATAGTAACATCATCATATAAAACTATGTCATAGAGGATATTAAAGAGGTCAAAATCAACTTTGTTCTTTGCATAGTCAAATTCACCATCATATGCATATGAATGCGAGATTTGGGATAAACCATGATCTTGAGAATGAGTTTGTCTATTAATTTCAAGAATGGTGGTATTTGGAATGTGAGAGATGGTTTGATCGTTGGGCATCAAGATATGATCATGATCATCTTCACATCCAAACTCTTGATCATGGGTGATAAACGTATCATAATTAGGCCTTAAGTAAGAGGGATTCAAGGATCTTTCTAGGTGGGCTTGTTTTGAAAATTGTTGTTTAAGAGAAAGCACATGATTTTGTAAATCTTGAATGATGGGTATTAAGGATGATAAATTTGTATGCAAACCACAACCAATAAAAGAGAAACATGTTCTACGAGATTGCTCTTCAAAGTCAAGGAAAATGATTAAGGCTAACTCCAGGTTTGAACGTTCTTATCTTCCAACCACCAACGGTAAAGAGGAGGTAGACGATCACAATAATGAAAGAGGGAAACCAAGTTGGTAGGGTGAATGGACATAGGAATTGAATTATACAACTTGATAAAGCTAAGGTTAAAAGCATGAGTATTTTCATTCTCCATGCGTAATTAATTAAATCCCTTAAGGTGCTCATAAGGGTTATCCAAGTTCCCAAAAGTAAAGTAAAGACCACGTGGAGATGCATTCATCAGGTAGGTTGGAAAACAAGGAAGAAACATTACTCTGAAGAGATTTTTTAACAAGAACATGCAACTATCATTTTCATTAATTCTAAGGATGGTACAAACATTGGAAAATGCACGAAGATGCTCTTCCCCTGTAATATTTTTGTCACCTAGAAATAAAGGTAAATGCTTCTTGAACTGGTAAGGCAGAGGATTAATAATATAAGAAAGATTCAAAGGGGTAGATATAAGCCACGGGTGATTGTTTAGGTATTCCTCAAATTGGAAAATTCCATACTTGCGAATGACTTTCTCAAGATCAGTAGTTGAGACCATAGGGTTACAACCACTATACATGCTTCCAATCAACTGAGACATAGAAATTTGGAGAGGATAAAACATGAATTGAAGGAATTAAAACATGACTAAGAAAGAACCATCAAACGTTCCTCCCCATTATGGTCACCAAAATATGTTGATGCTGAAACTGTAAGGTTCCAATACCAACATCTCAACCTCCTGTGAGGCTAGGAGGGGAGCGAAGGGAATGTTAACCTAATTTTAAAGCCCCAGAAAATAAGAACATTAGACCCTAAAGCTAAGATTCTAAGCATGAATGTTTATTTATGATTTGTAAATATTTAATTTTATATGTTTTTGCAACTTTATGATTTTTTTAATGCTCTTGCTTTTATACGTAAAATGTAAATGAAATAGAAGTTAGTGTCAATTAATAATACAAGTGCAAAATTTAATTAAAAAAAAAAAAATTGAACAAACATAAACTAAATTAGTTAATATTTACAAGAAAAACCCTAAAGAGTATTTAACGTAATGAAGTGAATCTTTTGTTTTCTTTTAAATATTGCAATTGATAAAAAAAAAAAAAAAGTTAAACTACTTAATAAACAAAAAGAAAAGAAATAAATTATTGGAATTGAAATTAATTTAAGAAATGAAATGCATTAATGATCTTTCGAATCCCTGCGATAATTTGGACCAGCGTTGTCTCTAACTATTCTAGATGGAATTTATGATCATACAATAGAATATCCAAGTGCAGAAAGAAGAGGAAGAAAAACTAGGTCGTACATTGAAAAAAATAATGACAGTGAAGCTCAAAGTTGCCTTATGCCCCTTCTATCAACATATTATCAAATCACTGACTCAAAATGAATGGAGGATGAATGATTTGAAAGAATGAAACTTACTTAGATCTTTGCATACCTCTCTCAAAAACATTTCATCATTTTTCCTTCTTTGCCTTCACCTTTTATTCTTCAATGAAGTAGTTCAAGTAGTTAAACTACCTTTTAGTTAGAAGGATAAATAAATTTAATTAAGTATGACAAATTTATTAAATAATGATAAATGATAATAATAATTAATAATTAATAGGTAGGAAACCCTTATTTATTTAATTTTCAATATTCCTGTGTTCCTCCATGATTTTAAATTTCCATGATATCATCATAAAATAAATACATGCACATCCAACAAACCAAAAACGGACATGCCATAAATACTTTTGTGCCAAAAATAAATCAATTTGTTTTTTATCCCAAAAACATAAACTTAATATGTCCAACAACCAAAGTATCATCATAAAATTCAGAAATTATATTTTAATGTTAGGTTTTCCTTATCTGCTCACTTTCTTCTATTTCATATCATGTTACCTCTTTTATAACTGTCTCTATTGAAGAACTCATCTAAATGATCATTAAGACTAAGTTAGAATATACAACTCACAGCTAGTAAAACATCAAATATTACCTTGCATAACATATAATTTATTGATGGCTCTGAGTTTACTAGTAATCAAGCATGCAAGCAGTAAAGGGAAATTGATGGAAAAGGGAAACAATCAAAGACAAATTTTACAATTTCCACTGCATATATACATCTTTTGCAAAAGTATACATCACTTATATCTCCACAAATTAATATTTACTTAGAACATGGGACAAATAATGAATTTCGGAGAGATGAGGGGGATTTGTAATGTACGTAAAATGAAATCAGATGATAGAAATGTATGATGCATGTTCATATTCCATATATAATTAGTTTTCCCATTCATTTTCCATAGTCCTCAAGATTTAAACGATAAATACAAAACCACCCACACATATTTTTATGATATCTTTAAAATTGTCCATTACTACCATTTTTTTAATGAATTACATCATTAATTTATGAACATAGGAAATGAAATGAAAAGTGAAATGAATGATAGGAATGTGTGAAAACATTCTCAATTCATTAATTCTTCTTGAAACTTGTTTACTTTCAATAAGTACTTAACTCACAAATTTATATTCACTATCTTTTCAAACTCAACTAAGTAACCATCAAACTCTTTATGCCAAATTACCATCAAACTTCGTCTTTTAAAATAATTTTTTTATTTATATAACAGGGGGAAAAGATATGACATTAAATAATATATGGTTCAAGACTTCATGGAATAATGCTCAGAAAGTGAAACAATGAGGGGGTTTGATCCTGTATATATAACAAAAACAAGTAAAAGATTTTCTTATGTTTCATACAACTTTTAAAAATTAAATACTCAACCAAAATATCATTTATCAGACTCTAACTATGGAAAAAACCTAGATAACAACAAAACACTTCGAACCCGGGTGTTTTTTATTATAAACTCAACATGGTTATTTCCATCACAAGCCAAATTAATAATTTTGTAGTGAAAAAGATGGAAAGTGAGTAAATGGATGTTACACAGATTTATTTCAACAATTATTCAATAGAATGAAGGAACAGGGAAAATAAGCATACTCTAAGACAATCCAAAAAGATCCACCATAAATTATAATTGCAAAGAAATCATATATTTGATGGATAAACAAGATGGTGCTTGTGTATATGTTGTTGGGGTCCGGTATATCGTCTATATTTACCACCTAATACATTTAATTTGTCAACCCAGGGGTCTAAATGTTTTACAGGCTACCGTGCACTGTATGTGTAGACTATGATTCTTTCAATATCGATCATGCAAGTAAACAATCATTGCAATAAAATAAAGAACAAAAACCAGATTGTTGGTGCTAAAACATAAATAATTGTAACATTCAAATGAAGCAGGAAAATTGTAAATGAAGCAAAACACACAGATCTAACATATTCCACACAAAACCACAACAAAACTATAGCATAAGCCGACAACACCTGAACAGAAGAGCAGGCCCAACTCCCCGATCAGGGCTGCAGTGAACTAACTGCCACGAAAACTCAAAAACTCAGAAGAAACTCGATTTTCATTAAATAAAACAGGATTACATAGGTTGCAGTTTTGATATAGGATAACTCTTCGCTAGTTGACTGACTAGCTAATCCTTCTCTATCTATGTTCGGCCTGTTATACAATTCGTGGAGCACAGAGCATCCCAAGATTAGGGAAACATCTCTTCCTAAAAGTACACAAAGGCTAAATTGATTAACAGAACCTAATGATGGACCATGCACCTTCAACCCGCGGACTATGTTGCATCCTTGACTGCATCATCTTGCCAGACTATGTTTGCTCTATTCTTGCAAGATTTCAAAGATTAGTGATTCACTTTGGTAAACCCCCGACCAATCTCTAACGTTTTTGAATTAATACACACAATGACATAATAGAGGTGCATTATTACCCTTGTGGTTACACACAATAGCTCAAGGAATATGGAAATGGAGGTAAATAAGGATAGAAAAAGGTGGTAGAAAACAAGCAATTTCATGGGCCAACATCTCCCCCAAACTTTAGTCGCGTGCACGTCCTCGTGTAGGTCGTCTCTTTCGCAGATCTGGGTTGGAACCTTGATGTTGGGCATGAAGTTATGCTATGTCATATTCCTCGGCCATATCTGTCCCTGGAAACTTATATCCCCTAGTCAATATTATATCCTTCCACCATTCTCCATGGACCTTGTAATCAGGTTGATATTGATCAAGTGGCATCTAGATGATGGGGAATGAAAATTTCAAACCTAGCCATCGAACCCCACAAAACCTCATACATGTTATATACTTGGATATTCTTTCCATGGATCTGCAAAAATTGGGAGCCCCAAATGCTTCCTGTTCCCTGATAGCAAGTGGTGATAAGGCCCATCTCTAGTCACAGTTTTTAAGTGCCTCTTACTTCCAATGGGTCAATTGTTTTATGCAAAGCTCGACACACCATTGTTGTGTAGTTTCCATATTCTGTGGTCAATTGGGAATCCATCTGAAATAGTTATGTTTGTTGATGATCTGTGTAACTTGAAAGTTATCCATTCTAACCTAAAGGGGTCTGTGTACCTGATTTTCATCGAAAGAATCAAGTGCCTTCTTCCACTTCACCTGGTTAATGGTGTAGGAAAGGAAGGCCCTCAATTGGACATCTCCCACATAAGGAACTGGATTGAATTTTTCATCATCTCTTAGCAGGTAGTTGTGCATGTATAGTTCACACATGAGATGTTGTGTGAGGATGTCATGGCTTCTCAAAGTCCTAAGAAAATGTATGGGGTCTTTATTATTATAAACCATCTCCTGGTAAATATATTCATGACAGAAAAAATAAATTTTGTTCATGAAGGAACAGTGCATAGCTGAGAGAAGGGGAGCAGCACGTTACTACCTATTGGGTGATATCATACATATCATGTTTGTTATCTCTTAACCTCTATATATGTGCCTCCATGTCTGTAATCATTTCCTTATGTTTCTCACCCTTGTTCTTCTCTTCTTCCAACTTTTCCTCATAGTCACCAACGACTCTAGCAGTCTGCTCCCTTATGTCTTTCAATGTCCTTAGGTGCACTGAAGAAGGGACAGCTCTTGTTCGAAACTGAGTTATAGTTTTCTTCCACTTCTGTATCTTGGCTTTCAACAAAACTACTTGAGCTTAAGTTGTATATGTCATTGGTTCATCTTGAGTAAATGTTGTTACAGTGGAGGTGTGCAAAATAGGCTCAGTCTGAGTGGTTGTTGGTACTGTAGAAGTGTGCAAGATAGGCTCGGTCTAAGTAGCTACTATATGCAACACCAACTCAGTTTGAGTAGTTGTTGTTACTCTAGAAGTATCGCCATTTTGAGTAGTTGACGATACTGTGGGAGTATCGGCAGTTTGGGTGGCTGTTGAAATAGTCTCCTTGACATTTCTCCTCAATGCTTCCTTGGAAATTCTTTTGTATCTTTGTGCTCGTTTCTTCAGGCGGAGCACCTGCTTCTTTAGCTTGGCATTCTCAATCCTCAATTGAAAACTTTCTCTAAAGTCTGTCCTATAATGCTCATGAATAGGGGTTCTTCTCCTTACACAAAATTCAACAAATTCTTGTTTGATAGGAATTCCTTTAGCCCATCCCCTAGGAGGAACCTCATTATGAGCTTCATTGCTTGTAACCTCTATGCCTGGCTCTTGTTTAACTCACACTCCTCTATAATAGCAGAACCCAACTTTGGTTCAAGGTTTTCGAGAGCAACATCCTTTGACATTGGTTCTTGTGTAACAACGTCAATCATTTCTTGCTCAGAAACTGGAGGAGTAGTTGTTTTGTCTTCAAAAATAGGGGTTTCAAAAATGGCTTGTTCTGATGTTGGTTCTTGTGTTACAACATCAGTCGTTACCTGCTCACCGATGGGAGGAGTAGTTGCACCATCTTCACATGAAGTAAATTCAAAAAGTTCTGGCGTTGGTTCTTGTGTGACAACATCAGTTACCTCTTTTTCATAGATTGGAGGAGTAGCAACATGTCTCTCCTGCTCATCAGATGAAGGGGTATCAACATCCATCTCATGATCATCAACGGGCGGAATAGAAACATCTCTTTCTTGTTCATCTTCTGAGGGAGTAGCATCATCTATTTCATGTTCATCTGTTGAGGGAGTAGTAGCATTTGTTTCTTCTTCATTTGCTGAGGGAGTAGTAGCATATATTTCTTGTTCAATAAAACGGTTTGGAGGAATAGGACCCTCTTCTTCCTCTTCTTCTGAATCCAGGTTAATGACCTGCCTCATTCCCCCAACTTATCTAACTTCCACTGATGGTTTCCTTGTTTACTCATCCTCTCCTGAGGATGATTCCTATGTGTTAGCACCTGTTCTCTACCCTTTTCCAATAGTTTCGACAGCCTCTGCCAAACTGATCGACCCATTTCTCTCTGCTAGGGTTTCTACTACTTTTGGGATAAGTTCTGTCAATTCTTCTTCCAAGAGCCTTGTGAACTGAAGCCAACTCATAGGGGTTTTCTCTAGCGCATGCGTGACTATTATATTAACAAATCCATGATTTGTGAGGGTTTTGAGTGGTTAGCGTGAGCGCTGAGATGCTTGCACCATCCGTTGAATGTTATTTGACAGAAAATAGGGCATATTTATCCATTGTTGGAAACGTAGAGATGTGAGAAATTTGAGATGATATTTGTAAAGGGTAGAGGGGCGGCCTTTACATGTCACATACCTTATGATGAACAGTGTTTCCTCATCCCATGGAGGTGGCAGAGAATTTCATTCGTATCCTTTCCCTTTCGGCTTTACTTATTCGCCTTCACGCAGAAACAACTCTGGAAATTTCGAGAGTGGTGTTTTCTGGACAAACCATCGTTGACTGGATATTGGCAACCCACTAGATGTTGCAATGGTTTCCTCTGTGACTTTGATTTTTAATCCGTGGACTGTGGAGGAGTGGTTGTCCAAATTTTGGGTGAATTCTATTGTAATGTTTACATAAAATCCTCGTAACCTCTAAAAATACACGTCCCAACCTGCATTCTGGAAAATTTTCCAGACTTCCGGATTTCGATGGAACTGTGTAGTATTTGTTGTCTCATACCTTACTGCTCCACCACCCATTTTATTCTTTCGATTGTGCCTACTCGAGGATTACCGGCGACCAGTTCAGGAGAAACGGTAGGCAAAACAATTTTGCGGAAAATGTGTTGTGGAAAGAGTCGTGGACGTTTTAACAAATTAAATGATGTGGCGGGTAAGTAATGATGAAGATATGACAACGAATTTAATAGCTTGGTGGATTATTGACATTTTGGTGGGTGTGTCCAATCCCGATGTGTACAACAGCATCGTAAATATTTAAGTAATGATTGTGAAATCATGTGATTAAAGAGGGTAATGATGACTCTTTGGGAAAAGACATAAAATCTCTTCCAAACTTAAAGTTAAGACCGTCCTCAGGTGTGAAATCCTATGCCATGTGTAATATTACCCAAATCCGTTAAAGTTGGTTGAGAACGTACCTAGTGACTCACCTGTTATGGAGAATCATCATCGCATGAATAGCGTCGTCTGCAATCGCGACATATGACAGCGTTGAATCGAGCGGTGGCATCAGAAGTGGTGTCAGCTGAAATATCGGTATCCATGTTTGTGGGAGTGTAGACGAGTGAATGCAACCACAGTAGCAGTGGTAAGAGTAGCGGCAACCAGAGAGTAGTGGTGACTAGAGCAGCGGCAACCAAAGAGTATATATGGCTCGTACAACAACGATTTTGAAGTAACGACACCCGGAGTAGCGGCAACCGGAGTAGCGGAAACAAGAGTAGCAGCAGCTCGAAGTAACAGCATGGGACACATCGAATTTTTTTTAAATAACGATATCTAGAGTAGCAACAACTAGAGTAGCGGCACCTCGGAGTAGCAGCATCTCGGAGTAACACCATTGGACACATTGACATTTGTTTTTTAATAACGACATCCGGAGTAGCAGCGACTAGAGTAGCGGCAATAGGAGTAGTGATAGCTCGAAGTAACGGCATCAGACACATCGATTTTTTTTTGAAATAATGACATCTGGAGTAGCAATGACTGAAGTAGTGGCAGCTCGGAGTAGTTGCAACCAGAGTAGCGACAACTAGAGTAGCAGCAGCTCGGAGTAGCGACAATTGGAGTAGCGGCCACTGTAGAAGCTATGTAAATTTTTGAAATTCCATAGATGCCTTCACCGATTTCAACTGTCCAGAAAGATACCTGCAACACAAATTTATTAATTTTTTTTTTCTTTTTAGTTTTTTTTTTTTTTTAGAAGGGGGCAGAGGGAGGATCCTCTGCATTAATTATTTCCAAATCAGTTTGATCAGAAATTTGTTTGACAAAGGAGGCTTTAGAAGTTGGTTTATGATATATTCTGAGGTGGTGTCCATTTTCTATCAGAGGAGTATGTGCTTGTTGGCACAGGGGCAGACCCAGGGTTCAACGCTACAACAACGCACCAACAAAACCCTAACTACCGACCCTTTCGGAAACACCTGCGAAGCAGATGAAGTCTCACCAGAGGTAGAGGCAGCGGTGGTTGTAGGACTTAGATGTATGTAGCCTTCGTTGGGACACCGATATTTGATTAGAACACCTTAATAGAGCACTTAGCAGTCATAGTTCATAGTATTCACTTTGCAGAGAAAACCCTAATTACAGAGTAGCGCAATATTCAACCAGATCTAACATATAGATGCACTTAGCATAAGGGAATAGATCAAATCTAGTATTCATCCATATTATTAAGCACTAAGATACTATATTAAATGCATCTAAACATATATCAGTGCACTAAGCATTAATCACATAAACAATAAAAAAACCATAAATCACAAAGCAACCATAACACAACATATATGTGGTTCACCCCCGGCCTGGGGCTACATCCACCAACTCTTCCTCTCTTGTATTATCTTTGGTCAATCAACTACCTGCACAGAGCCTCAAAATCCTACTCTGCATAGGACATGAGATCCACACACACTTCACTAGATCCTCCTTCCCCGAGCTAGGTCACAGCACAAAGCCTTTACACAGTCTCTTACAGTCACTTGCACTTAGCTCTGCAAGTTCTCAACATAGCATGCACGAAGCATTTACAATCTGTACTTAGCACTTAGCACGGTACCAAAATAATTCTTTGCTTCTTACATTGCCTAGACTTCTATTTATACATTACAAAAAGGGCCTAAACATGGGTAAACCCATGGGTTGACATCCCCATACCTGTTACATAAGCCCAAAACCAAAAAATCCCTAAAAATAGGTCGAGATCCCGCGATATCCTCTTCGACTTACGCTCCACCTTCGATAGCCTGTCGAAGTCCCAAAAGTAGGTCAAACATGACCAAGGATCCTCAAAACTTGGTCAAGGGCCAACATGCCCCCAACACTCACCTGTGACTCGTCCCGAGTCACTCTGATTTGGGTAGCTCTACTTCAAAAGCCTTGAGCTTGGCTTGAGCTACTTCAACTTGTTGTTGTGCCAAGGCCTCCTGCTCGGTGAACTCTTGGATAACCGCTTCGTTGACAGGTCCCTCTAAGCGTTGTTCAGCTGCAGTGATGACTTTATCCAGTTCTTCTCCTTGGCCTTCAATTTCTGTGAACAGTTGTCAAGCCTCGTCCTGGATCGGTTGGAGCCTCTGAGTCACTTCCATGAATTTTCTCTAAATGGTGTGGACCTGTTGTTGAGTAATGCGTTGTTCTTGGGATCGATTCATCCTCTTGACTGCTGACAAGGGATTCAACTGTGCCTGTATTGTTTCTGCTTTCTTCTTTGCCTCCTGGAGTTGTGACTCCAGTGCCTTCAATTCAAGATCCTCAGTGAGTCACTCATAAGTCTGGGCACTGCAATCACTTAGTTGTTTACATTCCATGGCGAGGGCCTTGATTCTCTCAATTGTGCTTCGATCAGTTGCCTCTCTTTGATCTATCATATCCTATGGAGTGTTGGGCATTGTTCGTAGCTCCAGATCTATGATTCTCTATTGAATTTGTTGGATCGCTTCCTCAAGTTGCGTTACTTTCTACTCTACTGGTTCTTCCGCTTTTTTCTCTAAGCCTGTCATAGAGAGAAGTGATCTGCTAACTACTTCTTTGACTCCAAGCTTCTCAGCTAGAAACTTTTCTTTCTCTTGCTGGATATGTGCTTTCTCTTCTTCAAACTTTGTTTGGAGAGCAAACTTCTCATGTTGCGCAACTCGACGTTGCTCTATGACTACTTTTTGCACTTTCTTTAGGGCCTCTGTGGCTTGTTCTGTTTCTTCCTATGTGCGACGAAGGCGAGCTTCGGTCGCATCATCTAGTTTGCGGAGTTGGGTAGGCTCATATCCCAAATTTGGTGCTTCTGATGACGGGGTCGTAGTGGATACTACGCGACTACATTGAAGGGATTCTTGTACCCCTCTGAGTTCAAAATCGATTTTGTCGTACATCTCCTCCTGCTTGGTTTCATGTTTCTGTAAGACGTCCTGTGAGGCATCTGCTACTACTGTGATGATGAAGTCGAAGTCATCGACCGTGACCATAGTTTTCATCGTGGTTTTTCTCTCTCTTTAATTCTTCCGTGAGGTAGGTTTCATGGGGGAAAACTTTATTTTCTTTGAGGGATCAACCTCATCAACAGGATCCCTAGGTGGTGTTACTTCGCCTTTCTTGTGTTGATATTATTTTCCATTGGTCTCCTCCTTATTTACTTCGTCATCACCTCCTTATCCAAGTGATACTGAAGCAGTTTCATCTGATGTACTGCTCAGATTTTGTACTTCTTGGGTCTTCTTCCTTCTATTGGTTCCAGGTGTTTCGTGTTCTTTGTGAGTGGCCTTCGAGATGGCAATTATTTCAGGATCAGACATCTCTGTAGGGTTAGCAGGGATAAGGAGGTTTGTTGACCAGTCCTTAGTTATCTCTTCGAGGTCCTCCTCTATTAGCTTATAGTATGACTGAAGCTCTTCCTTATGCTCGTCTGCACGCGCAATGATATAAATGAAGTGTCGATCTGCGTGGAACTTCATGAGAGGTCTGAACCGATGTAGGGTGTTTTGCGTCATGCAAGGGACATCCCCGATAGCCCTCTTTAACTAGATATAGTACGTGTGGAATATTGCATTCGACTGCCACTGTTTTCCCATATCGCTCGAGTACCAGAGTGTGGTGAACTTCACAGTGAGCGGCTCGAACGGTTCAATGTCCGGGAAGGTCACACCTTATGGAATATCCCAAGAAGTAAACGCTATGAGGATCAAGATCTAGATAAAGTGTAATTCATAGCCCTAATCCTGAGCTTTGCGGCAATCCAATTCCAGTTGGTTGACTAGGTACTTCGCCTAGTTCATCTGGAGTCTTTCTACACATTTCCCAGCGAGGTCAACAATGAATCCTATGACCTGTGTAGGTTTGTTCTTTCTCATGAAATTTCCTGTGATCCGCTGGCAGGCCAGGCTCACTGCGTCATTCTAGATGGAAGAAACCTTGTTGCCTCGCATCCCTTTTTCTACATCTCCATATGTGTCTTTGATATTCTGTGCCAATGCGCGATCTATTGCCTTCCCTGGGTATAAGTCCTGTGGGTCGGGTCCCTGCATGCTCAATCTAGTGATCCTATGGATCAACATCGAATCGACTATGATGCGTTGGTCTAGCCATAGATAGCCACCATGGTAACATGATAGAAGGATCTTAACACACACGTCAACCTCCTGGTGCCTTCCAAAATGTGGAATATTCATCACATTCAAGAGGGTGGACTATGCGAGGTTCATAGTCCATGGTTGGGGGATTATTTTTTAGTTCTTCCCCTTCGTCCTGGTTAAATACATGTAAGGAGAGAGCATGTTGTAGTTCTTGTGGTCCCCTAGGTTGAATTCATTGAACTTCAACATTGCAATCTTATCCTGCTGCATTCTAACTGCATGTATCCCCTTTGGGAGGTACGCAGTAACCATGGTGTAATCAAAGTCTTTTGGGACACTGTCATGACTCACCGTGCTAGCCAAAGGCATGATGTAGTTGGGAAGGATAGTCAGGATTAACTTCGGGTTCGCCAAGTCATATCGGTGCTTGGTTCTCTTCTCTGTTGCAGGTCGGGATGGTCTGGATCCGTGAGCAGTCGACGAGGAGGCTTGCACTCCTCTTGTTGATGAAGCTTGGGCTCTGACAGACATTACCTTCTCAACCATAAGGTCAATTAGAACTTCTTCGACAATTTTCTTTGTGGTGTTGAGCTCGTCCGACATGCACTCTTAGATAGATAACTCAAGTGGATTAATGAGTGCTCAAAACAATAGAATAGGTTTCGATCTCAACAAACACAATGCGGTAGCAATGAGTCAGCTAGGATACAATTCGTAAAAGTGTTTTCAGTGCAACAATCGATGTAATAAGCAGACAACGGTGTAACAAGTATCTCCAATAGACGAAAGGCCTTCATCAATGTGGTTATTCCTGTTGCGGTGCAGTCCCAACAGTTTGATGGTCAACTTTCTGTCCATAACTATTGTTCTAACCATTCGGGGCGTCGGTCTAACGGTTATAATACTTTCAACGACTATATTTCTTCACCATGGCAAAGTGCCATGTTGCATTGTTCTGGTATCTCGACGAAGTTCTAGTTTTGTAAACCTTCCTTCTGCGAAGTCCCTTCTGGAACATTATGCAACTCTTCTATCTTTTCTCTCTTCTTATTAAGCTTTCTATCCTTCTTCCCTATGATCTTTGTCTCGGTATTCCTCTTTCCATTGTGATTCCTATCTCCTTTTGGCATAGTAACTTCACGTTGTTCACATTCTTTCATGGGGTTAGAAAGTAATACTTCTTCTCTGTCCAAGGTAGGTGATCGTTTCTTCGATAAGTCTTCTTGTGTTCTTTCAACTTCGACATCCAAGTTTCTGGTTCTGAACAGCTTTGATCTGTTCTCCTTTTCTTCAATCAAGTGTGTTATCCTCCTAGTCATGAAATCTTTTATTTCTTGCTTATTTTGTTCTAAGACTTCCACTTCTTTTCTTCTAGCCTGATCCTTCTCAATCTAAGTTTTTCCTAGTAATATAGCAAATAGGGCGTTGTTCTCAATAAATTTAACAACCTCAAAATCTTCCTCTGTCAAAGTTCCATGAGCATTCATAGATATCTGTGTAAGTCTTCCACATAGGGTTATCAGTTTTCCTCTAAATAATCATATTCCTCCTAATGAAGGAATCATAGCAGGCTTTCCCAAAATTTCTCAAGTTCTTTCTTTCATGATATTCCCCTGTGTTTCCTCATCCAAAACACAGTCAATGTCGAAGTCTCCTATTCTTGTTTCTATGCATTCTTTTTCTTTGAAGATCTCTGATAAGTTGATATTTCGAAGTTCATTCAGGGTTTCTCTTCTTTGCAGTAATACAATCTCTGATTCTTTATGGGGCTCTGTCGTGGTTTCAATTCCTCGACCTTTCTCAAGGTTTTCTTGTCTCATATTCATTCTTTCAATCTTAGCAATCATTCTAGGGCAATTCAAAACTTTATGATCCACAACTTGACAACAAATACAGCTAGGTATTTTACCAGGGAATTCCTTAGCAAGATGTATCGGTCTTCTGCAATTATAAAAAAGGGTTAATCCTCTATTTCTCTTAAATGATCCCCAACCTTTCTTGTACTGCACACTAGGATCATAGTAGCTAACCTGCAAAAAATTATTTCTAGGGTCCTGCATTCATTTGTTAGTCCAAACATTCTTTCTATGCATAGGAATAACATATATTTCTTTATTTATATCAGATCTACTCATATCAAACCTTCTTTCATCTAGTCATGCCCTACTTTTCAAGCTAGGACAAAATTTATCAAATATACCTAGATCCATACTTTTGAAACAAAAATTTACACTTATCTTACCTTTTTTTTTTTAATCAAAACTTTTCACTATTCTTACCTTTAACAAACACAAAGCTTTAAGATCTTAACTCTTTTCTTCAGATCTGACTTTTATTTTTAGCACAGAGCTTCACAAGTCAAGTAGACTATTTCGCACTAAAGCAACATATCTACGCACAAAGATTTCTTTATTTTCTTCTGTTCCCAGCAATCATAGTTTTAGGTCCCATCAATGGAACCATTTGTTGGCACAGGGGCATACCAAGGGTTCAATGCTACAACAACGCACCAACAAAACCCTAACTATTGGCCCTTTAGGCAACACCTGCGAAGCAAATGAAGTCTCACCCGAGGTAGAGGAAAGGGTGGTTGCAGGACTCAGATGTATGCAACCTTCAATGGGACACCGATATGTGATTACAACACCTTAATAGAGCACTTAGTAGTCATAGTTCACAGTATTCACTTCGCAGAGAAAACCCTAATTACAGAGTAGCGCAATATTCAACTAGATCTAACATATAGACACACTTAACATAAGGGAATAGATCAGATCTAGTATTCATCCATATTATTAACAACTAAGATACTATATTAAATGCATCTAAACATATATCAGTGCACTAAGAATTAATCAAATAAACAATAAAACAACCATAAATCACAAAGCAACCATAACACAGCATATACGTGGTTCACCCCCAGACTGGGGCTACATCCACCAACTCTTCTTCTCTTTTATTATCTTTGGTCAATCAGCTACATGCACATAGCCTCAAAATCCTACTTCGCATAGGATAGGAGATCTGCACACACTTCACTAGATCCTCCTTCCTCGAGCTAGTTCATAGAAAAAATCCTTTACACAGTCTCTTACAGTCACTTTCACTTAGCTCTACAAGTTCTCAACATAGCATGCACAAAGAATTTACAATCTGTACTTAGCACGGTACCAAAACCCTTCTCTGCTTCTTACATCACCTAGAATTCTATTTATACATTACAAAAAGGGCCTAAAAATGGGTAAACCATACCCGTTACATAAGCCCAAAACCCAAAAATCCCTAAAAAGGGGCCAAGATCCCACGATCTCCACTTCGACTTGCACTTCGCCTTTGAAAGCCTGTCGAAGTCCAAAAATTAGTTCAAACATGACCAAGGATCCTCAAAACTTGGTCAAGGGCCAACAATGCCTCTTCTATTGTTACCAGTCTAAGGATCCACCTTGGGCAGAGTTTTCCCTTGAAATCCTTGAATCGAGAATCATAGAGTAATTCCCAATCCCCTTTTTGAAATGTCTTCTTCTTGATAAACCTGTGATGCCATCTAGCACGTTGGTCCTGGATTGTTGTAGTATTCTGGACAACCACTAATTGAATTTCATATAGCTCATTTAGTTGCTCCAGACGATGTGTTTGGGCTTCTGAAATATCCAAACCTACTTACAGGGTTGTTCTAAGTGTTTTAATTTCGAACACTACAGGAAATAGAGGAGATTTTCCATAGACAAGCTCATATGGAGAAAATCCCATTGTATTCCACCAAGCTGTCATGTATGCCCATAGTGCTTCAGGAATCTTTTCCACCCAATATTGATGATGATTTTCTACAGTTTTTGTGAGGATATTTTCCAGTACCTTATTTGTGCTCTCGACTTGACCATTTTCCTGGGGATGATATGGAGTTGTTATCCTGTGCTTGATCATGTATTTCTTCATTAACCCTTCTATCATATATGATGTGAACTGTGCTCCTCCATCTGAGACTATTTATCTAGGGGCTCCATATTGAAAAAAAAATTCTTCGAACATGAAGTTTGAAACAACCTGCTCGGTTGCTTTTACAACTTCCTTTGCCTCAACCCACTTTGTTACGTAATCCATGCAGAGTAAAATATGGACTCTCTGTTGTGAGGGGGGATTGAATGGTCCCACGAAATCAATGGCCCATTTTTCAAAGGGCTCAAGGGCTACTTGGGGGTTCAAGGGAATTTCTTCTGCTTTACCAGGCTGCCCCATTCGTTGGAAGCTATCACACCCCCGGACATACTTCCTTGAATATTGAAAAATGGTGGGCCAATAATACCTCATTTGTTGCACTTTGTGACCTATTCGTTTATCTCCAAAATGGCCTCCACAGGGACCATCATGAGTAGCCTTCAAGACATCATAAATACCATCTTCTCCTATGCAGCGTCGGATTTGTTGGTTAGTCCCATTGTAAAAGAGGAATCCCTCAATCCATGTGTAACGGGGGC
This sequence comes from Picea sitchensis, assembly GCA_010110895.2. Classification (NCBI taxonomy): domain Eukaryota; kingdom Viridiplantae; phylum Streptophyta; class Pinopsida; order Pinales; family Pinaceae; genus Picea; species Picea sitchensis. The sequence goes on from SNQJ01S0004763.1 coordinate 31,317, forward strand.
TATGATGGATGATCTTTCACCATTCCCTGTAAGGAAAATGTTGAGGTACCTTTCCTATAGCAAGATAGTTAGCAATATCTTCATACCATGGAACATGAGTAGAAATTGCAAAAAGGTGTTCGTCTAGGAAAATATCTTCTACAGGTTCCCCTTGTGTATCATTTTCTAATCTAGACAAGAAATCTTCAACTACATTATCCTTCCCAGGGCGATCCACGATGGTGATATCAAATTCTTGTAGAATAATAACCATCTCATGATCTGACCCGGGGTTACAGGTTTGTTCATGAGATACCTGATGGTTGCATGATCCGTGTCCACAAAAGTGGGATAACCTGTAATATAGTGTTGGAATTTATTAACAGCATAAATGACTGCTAAGAATTCATTTTTTGTTACCGTATAATTTAGTTCAGCTGGAGTCAAGTTCTTGTTGATGTAGTATATTGCGTATGGTTTCTTGTCCTCCTGCTATCCCAAAACAAGTCCCACTGCCATGTGAGAAGCGTTAGCTGAAATATGAAACAAAATCTTCCAATCTGGTCCTCGAAGTATCGGAGCCTTACAAACTAGTTCTTTAATTTGTCCAAACGCGGTCTCACATTCATCTGTCCACACAAATTCTGCATCTTTGGTTATTAACTAAAAAAGAGGGTGTGCTATTTTAGAAAAAAATTCTATGAAACGTTTGTAATAGCCTACATAACCAATGAAACTACGTACCTGTGTTGGTGTCTTAGGTGTAGGAAAATGCAATATTACCTCTACCTTGGCAGGATCAACCCGGATCCTTGATGCTGAAAGTAAGTGTCCCAAGACAACCCCTTCTTCCATGAGCATGTGAAATTTTTCCATGCTAAGAGAAACATGCATTTGTTTGCATCTTTTAAGTACTTTCTCCAGATTTTCCAAGGCTTCTTCGAAGGAATCCCCATAAGGAGTGAAGTCATCCATGTAGATTTCAACATTGTCATTGACTAAATCAGAGAAGATCCCCAGTATTTCCCTTTGGAAAGTAGCAGGTGTGTTACAAAGGTCGAATGGAAGAAATCTGTATGCAAAGGTCCCCGAGGGGCTCGTGAAAGTGGTATTGTCCTAGTCTTCAAGAGCTATCTGGATCTGAGTATACCCGTTGAGCCCATCCAAGAAGGAGAAAAACCTCTTCCTGACTAATGTGTCAAAGACTTGGTCAATAAAGGGAAGAGGAAAATGGTCTTTTTGAGTCTCTTTATTCAATTCCCGATAATCGACACAAATCCTCCACTTTCCATTCTTCTTAGGAACAATGACTAGTGGGGATACCCATTGACTATCCGATATTGGGTAGATGAATCCTACATCTAATAATTTTTGCATCTCATCTTTCACAATCTGTTTCAAAGCGAGATTCATTCTCCTCCATGGTTGTCTAATGGTTCGAAATCCCTCTTGAATGTATATGTGATGGGTACATAAATCAGTGGGCATTCCTTTCATGTCTGTATATTCCCAGGTGAAGGCCTCTTTCTGTTCCCGAAGGATTTTAAGTAATTTCTCAGACTGTGTGGGTGAGAGATCATGATTGACATTCAATGTCTTTCCTGGTTCAATTTCAACAAGGACACTACTGTGTGGTGCGACTAGTGTAGTCTTGATCTCAGTTTCAAATTCAGGAGTGTCCTGTTCATTACAGTTCATAACTGATTTGAGAAATGACTGAGTAGAATTGGGAATGGAGTCAGAGTCACTGATGAAGGTGTTGATGGAATCATCCTCCATCTCATTCTTAAAACAAAGGGCCTCACTAATGGTAAGGATTGGTCTTATCTCTTCATCAATCTCCAACCCTTTTATAGGTGAGGATTTCTATAATAGGGTGATTCCAGGTCCTTTTGATGAACTTGGTTCTGTAGGAGGGTAGGGAATAAGGTTCTTAGTATCCCCTCCATTAGATATCACCATATTTCTTGACCGACAACCAATATAGGAATCTATTGTTGCAAGCCAAGGTCTCCCAAGGTTCAAAGGATGCTCTCCAAATGGGATTGCATTTGTAAAACTAGGATATCAACATGGTACTGCCATGAATCTACTGAAATGGTTATGTCTTCCAATTTGCCTATTGGTTTAATGGTAGACCGGTCTGCCAATTCCATAATGGTAGGTGTGGGTTTGAAATCGTGCAGACCAAGAATGGTTGTAGTTGCGAAAGTTATAACATTGATTGCAGCTCCCAGATCTACTAATACATTTGGAATGTTAACCCCATTTATTTGTACAGTTAGAATAGGGTTCCCTAGGTCTCCATATTTAACAGGTATAGACTTTCCTAACATAATGTCTGACAATTTCCCCATGACATGGATAGTAAGTGGATCCTTAGGCTTCCTTCCAGGTTTCTTAGAACAATGTTCCCTAATCATTTTTGCATAAATCGACACATCTCTCATTGCTTGGAGTAAGGGGATTCTAACGAATATATTCTGCAGTTCCCCCAAGAAGTCAAATTCAGGATGAGGATGTTGTTTTGCTAGAGATAGTCTTTTTGGGTAGGGGGGATTATTGTGATGTTGCTTAGTGACAGGGTTCTGAGGAGGAAATTGTTGGTTCATAGTATTTTTAAGTTGCCTATCTTCCTTCTCAGGTTCTGACTCTGGAAATTCATTATCAATTTGCTCAATAATTATTGGTGAATTCTTGGCATTCACTACCCTACCCAATCTAAGATTTAGTTCATTACATCCCAGGGTGGAAATGCCATAAGCAGGGAGGTTGAGTGTCTCAACCTGCTGAGTTCCTTTATTATTTGGATTGGGGTTGGATTGGACATGCATTTTTGGCTGAAGAGGAGGGTTATTAGAATAAACACTAGGGGGCAGCTATAATTGTTGTTGTTGTTGGAACTGTTGTGGTGGCATATTCTGAGGAAGTTGATTTTATTTTATTTTATTAGGGCCACGCTATTTCTAGGACCATGGGGTAGTCGAATTATTCTATGGGGGCCATGGTTGCCAAGAAGTGGGATATTGGTATTGATAATTTTGTGGCCATGATGGTGAAAAAGGCACGGTTTGAGATCCGAAATTTGAAGTATTGAAATATTGAGAGAAGTCTTGAGGAATACCTTTATTTATGTTATGTGGTCATGGTTTCCATGGCTTCTTTGGTCCCATAAAGTAGAGATGATCCTTTTCTTTGTCTGCTCCCTGAAATATCGCCTTTAATTCTAGCAAAGAAGGGCATTTGCTAGTCTCATGATTATGCTCACATATAGCGCAAATAGTGTTTAATGGACATTCATGCTGCAAATGTTTCTTTCTGCACCTAGGACAAAAGACTGCCATGGCTTTTTCTAACTCAATATGCTTCTGTTTTTCTTGTAGAAGGTCCATTTGTGAGGTTAGGGTGTTCAAAATGTCGGTCCCCAAATCCTCCAACAGGTTCCCAAGTTTTATCTTTGTGACCCCACTGCCGGACGGTTTGGTAATTCGAGTCCTTTGCCTCTGTATTACAAGGTTCTACTTAATTTCTCAGGACTTGAGGAAAGGTATAAATTTCCCTCCTCAAGACAAGAGAGTGGCCCCTAAAACAGAAAGAAGAAAGAAAAAAGACAAAAAATAAACCCTAAGAACAGAAAAATGAAAACAACTTAAATGCCTAGGACCTGGAGCAGGGAAATTAAGGTGTTCCTCCCCAAGACAAGGGATTGATCCTATGATCAATATGGATCGATTTTTTTGCCTTTGGCAGCCTCCCCAGCAACAGTGCCAAAATGTTGGGGTCCGGTATATCGTCTAGATTTACCACCTAATACATTTAATTTGTCAACCCAGGGGATTGAATGTTTTACAGGATACCATGCACTATATGTGCAAACTGTGCTTCTTTCAATATCGATCATGCAAGTAAACAATCATTGCAGTAAAATAAAGAACAAAAACTAGATTGTTGGTGCTGAAACATAAATAATTGTAACATTCAAATGAAGCAGGAAAACTGTAAATGAAGCAAAACACACAGATCTAACAGATTCCACACAGAAACACAACAAAACTATATCATAGGCTGACAACACCTAACCAGAAGAGAGGGCCCAACTCCTCGATCAAGGCTACGGTGAACTAACTGCCACGAAAACTCAGAAACTCAGAAGAAACTCGATTTTCATTAAATAAAACGGGATTACATAGGTTGTAGTCTTGATACATGACAACTCTTCGCTAGCTAACTGACTGGCAAATCCTTCTCTATCTATGTTCAGCCTGTTATACGATTCATGGAGCACAGAGCGTCCCAATATTAGGGTAACATCTCTTCCTAAAATTACACAAAGGCTAAACCGATTAACATAACCCAATGTTGGACCATGGAATAGGTCCTCTTTTTCACCTTCAACCCACGGACTGCATTGCATCCTTGACCGCATCATCGTGTCAAACTGTGTTTGCTCTGTTCCTGCGAGATTTCATAGATTAATGATTTAATTTGGTAAACCCCCAACCAATCTCTAACGTTTTTGAACTAATGCACACAATGACATAATAGAGGTGCATTCTTACCCTTGTGGTTACACACAATAGCTCAAGGAATATGGAAATGGAGGTAAATAAGGATAGAAAAAGGTGGTAGAAAACAAGCAATTTCATGGGCCAACACCTGTAACCAAGTGCTTTAAATACTTCCAAAAACAAGTGCAAAATGTTATGAGAATAATATTTCATATGCAACCAGGCTAGAGAAGACCTCATAATTAAGCTAGAGAAAATATCGTCATGGATATCATAATTGTAGATCATTCTTTGAACTTTTCAAGCATGTGTTGTCATCTTAGGAATAATTGAAATTAAATTATTATCTTCTTTTCTCTTCTACAATTCCCACCTACTAATTATATATATCATAATAGGTTTTCAGTGTGCCTTGCAATCATTTCTAGGCTATATAACTAGTGGTGAGTCTGTGGGTCAATATAATTGAGGGGGGAGCCTAGAAATGCTTTGTTGGCTAAGTATTGTTGACCTAAATGGTGGTCAACATGGGGTGGACTCATTTGTGCTTGCATTGGAGGGTATGGTTGTGGCATAGGCAAAGAATATTGTGGATAAACTGGATAGGTTTTTGGGAACTGTTGTGGGTAGGAAATCCCTCGCCAACCTTGTTTCCAAGGATTATTTTGAGTATGCTATTGGGGCCATGATTTCCAATGAATTTGAGCATTCCATTGTTGAGGATAAGAATTTTAATATGCATAAATCTATGATGAGGGATCATGTGACATGCCTTGTGCTCATGATTTCCAAGGCCCTCTTTTGTCCATAATAAAAATATGGCTCAACTGTCTCATTACCTCCTTTATAAATAGCTTGAAGTCTCAACAATGAGGGGAAACTCTTTGTTTCAGGGTTATGATCCGCACAAATAACACACATTTGTACATTATTTAATGGACATTCTCTTAAAGGATGCCTCTTCCTACATTAATCACAAAAAATAGTCAAGGATGCATTTTCTTCTTCTTGTTTCTTTTTAATTTTTAATGTATCCAGTTGCGAGCTAATAGTGCCAGGGATATATGTTTTAAATTTTTCTAACAAATTGCCTAGTTCAATCCTTGTTACTCCTCCCGCAATAGATTTAGTTTCCCTTGTAACAATATCTCTCACTCCCTTAACATATTTATCTCTACTATGTGAATATTTCCTACATAATCACAAATTTTTGCAAATGGTAAGTGAGAAACGTCACCAGAACCCATAAGATTAAGCACTTCTATATATTCTTTCGATATTCCTTTCAGAAAAAATTTATAATTGTATCATCATGCAGTGTACTATGTTTAGTCTTTTGGAGGTTGTACATGAATCTCTCAGCGTAGTATTCGAGACTTTCCTCTTCTCATTCCTTCATCTTAAAAATATCATTATGTGATTCTTTAGTTCTGCAATACTCTTGGAATTTTTCAAGAAAAGTGGATTCCATATCTTCTCAACCACCTTCTTGGGTACCAGGTGCTTCACACCACATGGCTTAATCACAATATGAATTCACATATTTGGAGACTTTTTCTACACCTACTATATTGATGGGGGACAATACTCTTATTTAGGTCTACAACAAAGGAACAATTGACTTGGATGATGGCCAATTCTAGAATGTTCTCTGTGTGCCCTCCTTGTCAACAAATATTCTTTTCATCTACTAGATGACACATTTTGGTATAGACAATTGATTGGAATTCACAATTAAATCAGTTGTGTTTAGTGAGATGACAAGTGGAGCTACTATTATTGTTGGGAAAGTTGATCATCAATCCAGACTGTACCCATTTTCCAATTTAATTCCCAAGACTTCTTCTATTTTAGTCTCACTTAGTTTAAATAGGTAAGCAAATTATGGCATGAATTTGTTGGTCACCTAAATTACCACTATTTCCAATAGCTCAATAAGAAGGGCATGCAAGTGATAGGTTTGTCGAATGTTTAATTTTTTGATGGAATCTGCCAAGGTCACATACTCGACAAGAATTCGAAGGAAAAGTTTGACAAAGGCAAAGCGTCGAGAGCATATCAAGTGGTATAATTTTTTCACAATTATCTGATGGGTTCATTTCCTTATCCATTCATGAGAAAAGAGAAATATTTTTTACTTTCATTGATGATTGCTCAAGGCATGCCTAAGAAATTTTTCTCAAGTAAAAACAAAGGTCTTTTAGCACTTTTAGGACTTTAAATCCCTTGCAGAGTAGTCTCAAAAGGCCATTAAAATTTTACATATAGACAATTGGGGAGAGTATGTGAATAGAAACTTTGAATAGTTTTGTGTTTTTGAAGGCATTGAGTTATAGTGCACTTCACTATATACCCCTCAATTGAATGGTGTGGTAGAGAAAAATAACATATCCTTGAAGAAAATGGTGAACGACATGTTACAATCCAAAGCGCTTACTCCTAATTTCTTAGTAGAAGCCCCTACTATATCCAAAACAAGGTTCCTCACGAAGTATTGAAGGGAGACACTCCTTTTAAAGAATGGAGTGGTTGGAAACCAACAGTCAAGAAATTTAAAGTGTTTGGTTCTTGATCATGGGCTCACATTCATATAGAGAAATGCAAGGCATTCGAACACCAATCTTGCATCTTTGTGGGATATCTTGATGGTGTTAAGGGTTATTGACTTCTCAACCCTACCACCAAACAATTGTTTATTTAGAGGAGTGTTCATTTTGAAGAGATATCTTTGATATTCTCCCATGACGATTCTCATTCTATTGGCAATCCATTTTTTACAACAATTCTATTGATGTTATCATTGATGATCCACTTGCACCATTTCTCGATGATGAGGATGTTGCTTCAACTTCTTCAAATGTTGAAAGTGATGATGAAGGAGTTTATGTGGACCCAACAAAGGTTGTAGATCCCCCTGCCACATCATGACATTGGGCATGTCAGACAAGTGCCTTGGTGGGAAATCCAGTAGATATAAGGAACACATGTTCTTAGTTTCAGGGAGGTCCATAAGCTCTCACTACCATGAAACCTTTGTTATCCATATTGATACATTTCCATTGCTATAAATACATAGGACTTTAATGAGGCTCCTAGAAATCCTGAGTGGGACACAACTATGAAGGAGGAGTATCATTCACTAATGAGGAATTGCACATGGGAATTGGTTCCCTTGCCTCTAGGCAATTTTTTTTTAGAGCAATTGGATTTATCGAACAAATTAGTTTGTGCGAATGATTTGGTGAACAAGCACAAGAGTTGGTTGGTGGAAAAGAGATTCACATGGGTACCTAACATTGACTACAATGAGACATTTGCACCTATTGCAAATATGGAATCAACTCAACTTGTGCTTTCCATTGATGTAGTTCAATGTTGGGAAGTTCATCAAATGGTTGTGAATAGTGCATTTATTCACAAGGATATTAAAGAAGAGGTTTGCATGGAGAATCTATAAGGATTCTCTCAGGACTCTTTACTAGTTTTCATACCTAGGAAATTTTTGTATGGCCCCAAATAGGCCCTTGGAGCTTGGTATCCCAAGATGGATTCATCCCTAGTGTCACATGGATTCTCTCATTGCCACTTAGATACCAATGTCTACATTCTATGGCAAGATGACTCACTCTTATTCATATTATTGTATGTAGATGATTCATTGATTATAGGTAGTTCACCCATTGTTGTTGTGAAGGATGTTTGGTATCATATGTTTTTATTGAGTGATTTGGGGCTACTACACTACTTCCTCAAGATTGATATCACTCAATCTAATACTAGGATCAGTATGACGTAGTCCAAAAATGCTCAAGATTTTCTCTCACATTTTTAGATGGTTAATTGCAAACCTACTCCATCTTCCTTCTTCTTTTGTGTCAAACTCAAGCTTTCATGCTCTTCACCTTTTGTTGATACCACCCGATATAGATAGTTAGTTCGGGGTCTTCTCTATCTCACTCACACTAAGCTTGTTATTTCTTATGATGTGCGTGTTGTGTCTAGATTTACATAGGAACCCCACAAATTGCAATGGAAGGAAGGAAAGATGATTCTTCGTTATATTTAGAGCACAAACAAATTTGGGATACACTATGCACCAAGATGCAATCTTTCTTTAGTGGGGTACATTGATTTTGATTGGGTGGGTGATGCTACAGATCACAAGTCCATGAAAGTTTACCTCTTCTCTCTTGGTTCCAATCCTATTTGTTGGTCGATCAAGTAGTAGTTTGTCATTTCTCTATTGACCATAGAGGTAGAGTATCAGGGAGATTTGACCCTACTACATCCACATACTAGTATAAGCATAAATGAATTAATGGATAAATTGAAAAGTGAGGATTTGGGAATCTTGAAAATTCATCGATTTTATAGCCAACCAAATGGCACAAAACACAAAGCATGGAAAGGATTTGTTATCCATGAGAGCCTTGTCCTCCATCCATATTTTCAATCACTCTTCAAAAGAAGCACCATGCCAAGAACCCTTTCCTCTTATGATAGGTAAGGCCTTTCCCCACACTTCCTTAGAGAAAGGACAATCAACCAATAACTGAAAATCAATCTCATCTATATTGTTACATAAAATACATCTCTCGGGTCCTTGCTTTTATCTTCTTTGAAGTACTTGTCATGTAAGGATCTTGCTAAATAAATAAGCAAATATTCAAGGGAGATTTCAAATTTCTAAGAGATTTTCACCACCAAACATTTTTCCCATTACCTCCATTAGATAAATAGCTTTACATCCTAGTTTTTCAATATACCTCCTAGAAGCAAGATTCTTTGACCAAGTCAATAAATCCTCGTCTTCTCTAATTGTAATTGAGCACAATTTTAGTGTTTGAACATGCACGTCCTAACAAATTAGCATCGTCTCTAAGAAATCCCAATATAGTAGCACTCTTCCAACCTTGATTCCACATTGAAGTTGTGGTAATATCTAGTGCCTCAACCAAAGAAAAATAACTTGAGCATGTAGTTGATCCATAATTAGTCTTGGTAAGATATGGTGCCTACATTTCCAACCCAAGGATTTGCCCCTATTCTAACTTTAGACACACTTCCAACCTTCCATGCTAACTAGTTACCTATCAAAGGTAAGTATTGAACGAAATCCTCCCACATCATTGAATACTTATTAACACATTTAGTTGACATCCTTATCTAGTCCTCATAAGAGAAATGACCCAAATACTTCTATAAATAACTTGTTGTCGTAGATCAACACTATGACTGAGCCTATAAAGACTCTTAGCAGTAAAATCCTTTCCAAAAAAATTAAGATTTTTAAAACAAGGCTTAGAAATGGATTTCCACTTAAGTAGTGGGGTTCCATCTTTCTCCCTTTTTCTAACTAATGCACAAAAACTTAAAAAAAATATATTTTTTATGTTTTCAATCATTTTGACCGGGATATATGACATGGAGTGTTGTTACATTGGGATCACCTTAGGAACTAACTTCATCAACACAATTATCGCACCAAAGGACAACCATTGAAAACTATAATCATTAGGTTTCAACACAAAACCAAGATATTT
>SNQJ01S0004763.1:41356-65241 GCA_010110895.2 Picea sitchensis
TACTAGATGACACATTTTGGTACAGACAGTTGATTGGAATTCATAGTTGAATCAGTGTTTTTTAGTGAGATGACAAGTGGAGCTACTATTATTGTTGGGAAAGTTGATCATCAATCCAGACTGTACCCATTTTCCAATTTAATTCCCAAGACTTCGTCTATTGTAGTCTCACTTAGTTTGAAGAGGTAATCAAATTATGGCATGAATGTTTTGGTCACCTAAATTACCACTATTTCTAATAGCTCAATAAGCAAGGCATGCAGGTGATAGGTTTGTCGAATGTTTATTTTTTTAATGGAATCTTCCAAGGTCACATACTCGGCAAGAATTTGGAGGAAAAGTTTGACAAAGGAAAAGTGTAGAGAGAAGTAGTCTCGAAAGGCCATTAAAATTATACATACAGACAATGGGGGAGAGTATGTAAATAGAAACTTTGAATAGTTTTGTGTTTTTGAAGGCATTGAGTTATAGTGCACTGCCCTATATACCCCTCAACATAATGGTGTGGTAGAGAAAAATAACATATCCTTGAAGAAAATGGTGAACTGCATGCTACAATCCAAAGCGCTTACTCCTAATTTCTTGGTAGAAGCCCCTACTATATCCAAAACAAGGTTCCTCACAAAGTGTTGAAGGGAGACACTCCTTTTAAAGAATGGAGTGGTTGGAAACCAACAATCAAGCACTTTAAAGTGTTTAGTTCTTGGTCATGGGCTCACATTCCTATAGAGAAATGCAAGGCATTGGAACCATAGGTAAATCTTGCATATTTGTGGGATATCTTGATGGTGTTAAGGGTTATTGACTTCTCAACCCTACCACCAAACAATTGTTTATTTAGAGGAGTGTTCTTTTTGAAGAGATTTCTTTGAGATTCTCTCATGAAGATTCTCATTTTATTGGAAATCCATTGTTTACAACAACTCTACCGATACTATCATTGATGATCCACTTGCACCATTTCTTGATGATGAGGGCGTTGCTTCCTCTTCTTCAGACGTTGAAAGTGATGATGAAGGAGTTTCTATGGACCCAACAAAGGTTGTATATCCCCCTGTGTAACACCCCAAGGCCGAGCCCCTGTTGAATTGTAATTATGTTTATGGGATGGTGAGCCAAGTGTTTATAAACTGGAAGACTTATGTGTTTATTAGGCTGAATAGCCTAGATGCTAAGGCTAATGACCTTGATTTTGTATATGTAAATACACACATCATTAATAAAATTACACCATTGCGTGTAGACTAACCACGAAGAAAGAGTTATGGGGGACTAAGCTCCACTATGTAGGGTAAGGGAAGGGGATAAGTGTCTAGGATTAGGGGCTAAGCTAGAGGGCTTACCTCTAAAGGAATAATATTATATTACTATTTCCTAAAGGCTAAGGTTGACATAATTTGTGTTGTCCTAAGTTCCTGGGGAAAGGGAACGCGTTTTAAGTGGAGCTCATGCAGCTTCAGGAAGACATGTGTCAACCTAGGCACATGCAGTTTTTAGCTGGGAAAGTCAGCTCGTTGGGGGTTCTCTAGCCATTCTCGCGACCATCACCATTCTTACAAGTCTACCATACTCCCCAGGGATTCACATATTGAGCCATTGCCTTCATCATTGATCCCTGCATCATTCACACACCCCTGGAACCTGCAGGCACTTTGATCTATCCCATACTTTTCCTGTGAAACACAACGCACTTGCACTCTTCTTGAGCCTGTACCGTGCCTTAATAGTTTGTTGTTGCGACCAACGAAGTTCCTTGACAGAGTGTGGCTTACTGCCATCATCTTATCTATATCGATATTTGTTGTTTCTATCACCCTTACTTGAATTGATTTAGGATTTGGACTGAAGAAGCAGGTTGTCGGGCCTGTGGGTTTGAAGAGGCGGGTTGTCAGGCCCATGGACTGAAGAAGCAAGTTGTCAGGCTTGTAAGAAACTCTCTCCGGGTGAGAAAGGTTTTTGGGGAAGCGATTTTCCCAGAGGGATCCCAACGACAACTATAGTGCTTTGAGAATTCCTGTCTGGCCTGTTGTTGAAGCCCTGGAAGGGAAGTGGGGTAGCCAAAGGACTATTGAGCAGAGAAGGTGAACACTTCCTAGGTTGAGACATGCATGTGGGGAATGAGAGGATGTAGGCTATTAGTGTGAGTTGGATCCTAGGATAAAATCCTTCCTGATGGTCTATGTGACTTTCCAATTGTTCTTGCCAAGCCTAGGAATCTCTTGCCCAGTGGAGTTTAGTCCCATCTCGTGGGTGACCCACTGTTGAGCGTGATGAGCAGGGTGTTCTAAGGCTGGGAGGTTCATGGGAGGTCTACACGTAGTTGGTGGTCATATATTAAAATATAAGTACCAAATCTATGTTCTCTGTATGATGTGTATCTTGAAACCAAGTTATAATGTTGTTAGAATTGTCTGAGTATAATGCTTGTATGTTTTAATGTTATTTCTGCATGAATAGTGGCCTGAACATAATGTTATAGTTGTTAAATTGCATTAGATAGATATGTATATGAATATATATGGTATCAGAGCATTATTTGGAGTAGCACGGCCCAACCTGGGTGGTTGGGGGTTCTACAAAATGGTATCATATCAAGGAGAGACATCCAGGAAGTGACGTTGTCTGGCCTGTTTGATCTAGATTATTTTCGGCACGAAATGAGAGCGGCGATATAACACATAAATATTTAGAGATATTGCAAGAGAGACAACAATATAACAGAGATATAGCGGAAATAAAACAAGATTCACAGATATACAGTAATACATGATTTCTATTAACGAAATAAATGTACAGAGACTGTAAAATACAGAGTGGAAGACTCGCTAGAATGGTGGTAGCTTATCTCTAAGAAGAGATGTGACGGCTACTCACATCCATGAGAAGATGATTACAATGAGGCTCTGAGGGCCTTTTTACAATAAGAAGGAATGCCAAAAACCCTAGACATCCAAAAAACCTAACCCTAGGAGATGAAGCGCCAAAAGTCATGTGGGCCCCATTTGGGTAAGTTGGTGCATCAACTTCCCGGGGTCATAATTTTTGCATACGATCTCCATTTTAGGCGTATGATAGCTTGTTGGAAAGATATATTCGAGAACTACAACTTTTGGGTGAGAAAACTAATCTGCTATGCATTTTTCTCCCCTTTTTCTCAAAAAACATCGTTTAGGGCCTCAAAATGGCCCTAGAAGTTAAAAACTACTAAAAATAGTAAATTACCAAAATTGTCGGAAACATGTTTTGGGCCAGTTGGAGAAGGTGGGTGGCCACCAATATCCACCTGGATCAATCCTCCCTCCTTAGGAAGCAATGGTCTCCATTGCATTGAGTTCCCAGGGGAGAGGGGAAAGCGATTGGTGAATCTGAATCTTGGTGAGTTGCTTGCCTTGTTGGAACCGTCGCGTTGCTTGGTTTGTTGAAGGTTGTCACGAATCTGTGGCTGGAAGGGTTGGACATTTTTAACCAGTCTGGCTACATGAGATGACTGTGTGCAGAAGGAATATTTGTTCTTTGTTGCAACCTTGTTGACCTGCTTCTAGTGGATAGAAGGTGCTTGGGCCGAGGTTGTAGTGGTTGCAGTATCCTTTTGTTCCCCTTTTGAACAGATTATGGAGAAGATGAATTTTGTAGTATGAGATACTACCTTGTGGCACTGTTTAGGTGGGGCACGGTAGTTGGAACTACCTCTGAGAAATCCTGTAGAGATGACCCCAGGAGTAATAATGACACTTCTGGTAGAGACTCATAAGATAGCATGGCGTTTCCACATATATGGTTGTGATGAAGAGCGTCATAGACATCCGGTGGGGCAACATCACATAATACCTCATCCTTGAAGGGTTGGATACCATATGAAAATACGACAACTGGCGGGTACGACACAAAAGATCTCTTCCTTGGCCAACCACCCGATGTAATATGGTTGTGGGTGTGGTGTTGTCGACAATCCCAAGCTGTTTGATGACCTCTGTTGAGATGAGGTTCGCCGGCTTCGTATCGACAATAAAATGGGCGGGTCCCTTCACTTACATCGTGAATGAAAAAGGCACTCCCCTCTTTTGGATCTGTTGGTTCTTACGGTTGAATTATTGCGATCGCGACAATAGCGGTGGTACGTGTTGATGATCTATCTTTTACCGGTATTTTCATAATCAAATTATGAATCGAGGGGTTGACTCCTTGTCTTTGATCTCGGCCACAGAAGTAATTTGTTTTGGCGACGTTCATCGGTGTTTTGCCAGGGGTTTTTGTGAAAATCGCACCATTTTCGGTGTCCTTCTTTGTCTTCCGGTGACCTTTATTTTCTGTGTCGCGGAACTAGTTTTTAGGGAGATTGTTTGTTTGGGACATCTTTGTCATACTTTTGGTTGTTGCGGATTGTGGGCAGAATTCCCATTTTTAAATTGCTTAAATTTATGCTTTCGATTTTGCTTGACATATCGATAAGCAACGAGTGATGAGATGTCTAGAAAATCCATTTCGGTGTGGATGTATCGATGTAGAGAACCACGATACTTGAACACCACATGTCACTCTGAATCTTCGATACCCAACCTGGTGCGCAAGCTATGGAAAGTATTTTTGAACTCAGACACTATTTGGCCCCTCTCTTGTCGCGGTGTAGTCCATCTCGTATGTCTTGGTCCTCATAGTTGCCAGCAGGGGGTAGTATTGTTCCTTTACGCATCCACAAAAATCTCAAGTGGGCTCGACCCATATATTCGAGACTCCTGCATTGGAACTCATACTCGAGTAAGTTTCCCACCAATGTTTGAAATGGGGAGAGCCTTAAAGAATAGAAGGTGATATTTTCCTTGTCGAAAGAATTATGAACAGATAAATAACCATCTAGCGGTTTAACCATTTATCGAGGGCATCTGCGTCTATTTGACCTTCAAATATGGGAATATCAAAGGTAACGCTACCTTGAAGGTGCCTCAAAGTGAACCAAACTTTATGAAGATGCACGATGCTATGTCGGGCGTTGAAGGATGTGGAAAATTCTCCATCATTTCATCCCTGCAGCCGTGTGAGAAACTTGCTCAAACATGACCCGATAGGATCGTCCTTTCGATGGATTTTTCTTTTCTTCCACCATTGAGGGTTTTCTTGGGTGTCGCGAGAAAAGCGATTGTCCTCGAGAGACAAGCTCAAGACCCAACTTGCTATACACAGAGAGCGATTGTCCTCAAGAGAGACAAGCTCAAGACCCAACTTGCTATACTCAGATCTCGTCGGGGACATGCATTGAAAACGATCAAGAGCATCTTGCTCTGATACCACTGATCTGGATTATTTTCGGTACGAAATGAGAGCGGCGATATAACACATAAATATTTAGAGATATTGCAAGAGAGACAACAATATAACAGAGATATAGTGGAAATAAAACAAGATTCACGGATATACAGTAATACACAATTTCTATTAACGAAATAAATGTACAGAGACTATAAAATACAGAGTGAAAGACTCGCTAGAATGGTGGTAGCTTATCTCTAAGAAGAGATGTGATGGCTACTCACATCCATGAGAAGATGATTACAATGAGGCTCTGAAGGCCTTTTTACAATAAGAAGGAATGCGAAAAACCCTAGACATCTAAAAAACCTAACCCTAGGAGATGAAGCGCCAAAAGTCATGTGGGCCTCGTTTGGGTAAGTTGGTGCATCAACTTCCCGGGGTCATAACTTTTGCATACGATCTTCGTTTTAGGCATATGATAGCTCATTGGAAAGATCTATCCGAGAAATACAACTTTTGGGTGAGCACCATGGATATATGAACAATTTTGCTCCCTGTTTTCTAAAAAACAACATCATTTAGGGCCTCAAAATGGCCCCGGAAGTTAAAAACTGCTAAAAATAGTAAATTACCAAAATTGCCAGAAACATGTTTTGGGCCAGTTGGAGAAGGTGGGTGGCCACCGATATCCACCTGGATCACTGTTGGTGGTTAGGGATGTTACAAAATGGTATCAAAGCAAGGAGAGACGTCCGGGAAGTGACGTTGCCCGACCTGTTGGTGGATGGGCATGTTACAAAATGGTATCAGAGCCATGGTTTCAACACTGAGCCTGGATGGGCCATGTCGGTGGAAGTTGAAGAAAAAATTTCAGAAAATAATTGTTTTTGAAATGGAAAAAATTCAAGTTCACAGCCCATGGTTTCCACACTGAACTTGGATGGGCCACGAATGAGGAATTCAGAGTAAAAAAGTCTAGAGAATTTTGATGTGCAGAGTGCCAGAAGGGCGTTGAGAGAACACTTGGACTGTGTTCAGAAGCACAGGAGGTGTAACGGTTTAAGAAATGGCCACAGAGAAAGAAACCACAACATCTGTGGTGATTGGGTCGTAGGATCTGTTCGGGAGAAGGAGTATCCTTCACAGCCGTCAAATCTGGAGAAAAGTGCATGAAGGTTAACCTCCAAGTCATTCGGACTTCGCAACTTCGACGAAAGTTATGGGTTATAATAGCAAGAGGAGTCGAATCCCAAAGTTCTGAAGTCCCGAAGAGAATCTACATCGTAGATCCAAGGGGGGGAGTGTTCACTGTGGTATTTGATCAAGGACGGATCAACTTGATTCGAGAGCTCAACATTTGGGAGAATTGGAGTGTGTTGATGCGCAAACCGTCGAGGCCCGAAGTTCTGAAGTGACGTGGCTTGCTGACGTCATTCGAAATGATGTGGACACATGGGATGTGTGCCACATGTCAGTGAGTTAAGAACCTTTGTATGATTGAAATGCTAGTTAGAACGTGACACGTGTTACCCATCTGATAGGGCCACATGTCCGCTTCTAATATTTCTCCACATGACCCTCCTCTCGAGGATGGATGGTGGAACCCCTGATGGTCACAGTGGATGTGTGGCACCAGGTCGGGAAGTATGGAGACTTGACACTCTGGATGAAATGGTTCTTGATGAAATGGAAGGAAGAAATTTTTGAAGTTTCGTAGCGTTGAAGTAACGTGATGTAAATACGTCACCAGGGGTGACGTGGAAGTATTCAGAGATTTGAGATTTGAGATTTTTGGGATGTGCAAAGGTGAAATCCTCTAAATTCCCAGAGCCCCGAAGCTCCAAAGTCCTGGAGTCCCTGAAGCTCTGAAGTCCCAGAGCCCCGAAGCCCGGAGTCCCATAGCAAGTATCAGTCATTGGATGCTGGGAAGTCGTGGATCGTTGATCCACCCCACTTCGCAAACTCGCCAATTCGACACTCCGAGAGATTTGTTGGGAAGTTATTTGGAAACCACCGAAGCCCAGATTTATCAAAGCTCCGATCCACCGTAGATCTGAGCAAGGAATATGGACCGTAGATCCATCGTTCTTCACGCCTTTTTCAGTTCGTTGTTCTGTGATGTTTGGGATGCGTGGAAAAAGGGAAACCTCTGAAGCTTCAGAGCCCAAAGTTTCAAGGCTCTGGATAAGCGCCCAAATCGTTAGCACTGGTTCATAGTTGTGGTCACATGTGAACCAAGGGATGAAGAAAAGGGGCTAGTGCCCGAAAATTATTACAGAACAGAGTTGGGCTTAGAGATAGAAGCCTGAGAGGTTCTTGATCGACCAAGGCTCATTGAAAATGGAGTCGGATATTATTTTTGTGAACCAAATTGGTTTATGTTATTTTGTAAAATTATTAATCCTAATAGCCTGACAAAAATTTGGTTGATTACACATTTTGCAGAGTTGACAATTGACAGAACCAAACCGAATTATTCCACGGTGTAGATAAATGAAGGAGGCAGATGATGCTTATAGTTCGGAGAATGAAGTTAGAGAAATGGATGTCCATTTGGGAGTTGAAGAAACAAACTCCAATGGGCATGGAGAAGATATAGATAAATAAGGGAGCATGATGAAAATCATTAAAAATTTGCAAAAATATGTCCAAATTCATCGGGAAGATAACAAAAAGCTTATTAGAGACAGGGAGCAACAGGGAGACTTCAACATGAAGTTGATGTAGATCCTGGAAAGAATAGAAAATAAATTGGATAAGGAGAGTGGCTCAAGCAAATGAGGAAGTCACAGGTTTCCTGATGAGAAAAGAAGAACACGAAGTGTTAGCAGACATCATCGTAACTTCCCGAGGCATTCCAATAAGAGAGCACACAACAACCCAAGTCCATCCCCTGCCAAGAAGCATAAGAGGTATGGGGTGGATGATCTATGAGGGGAAATGAAAAAAATCAAACCTCCTACATTTGATGGTGAGCACAAGAAGGATGAAGATGCAAAGACATGGTTGTTGGGCATGAGAAAGTATTTTCAATTGCATAATTATTCTTCTCATGCAAAAGGAAGAATTTATGTCTATCAACTCAAAGGAAAGGCATCCATGTGGTGGGATCAACTTGTGCAGGTGCATCACATTAAAGAGAAAAATGTTACTAGGAAGGAATTCAAGAAGTATTTCGAAAATAAATACTTGACTAAGAGATACTATGACAAGAAAATGAAAGAGTTCTTTGAAATCAAGCTTGGGAGTATGACAATAGATTAATATGAAAGAAGGTTTTTAGAATTGTTGAAGTATGTATCTTTCATCAAGGATGAGACAATTAATATTCAGAGGTATTTGAGTGGTTTTTCATCATTCATCAGTGACAAAATATAATATGATGATCCCAAAACATTAGAGGAGACCATAAGGCGAGCTAAGTGCCTATATGATCAACAAAAATCAAGGCCAACTTTCCAAAAATCTTGGGAAGACAAGAACAAATTCAAGATCGATCAAAGGAAGAAGGGAACTAAGCCACCAATCTTTAGAAATAATCCTCATGGACAACCAACTTCTAGAGAACCCGAAACGATTGATACAGGTGGTCAAAGGTCAAGGCAACCACCTATTCAATGTTGGGGTTGTAAAGGAGATCATATGGTTAGAGACTGTCCTCACAGAAGTGGTAAAGTGAGAGTTGTTCACAATGTGCAGCGAGATGAAACAGTGGAGGACATGGGCATAAGTGTACCTAGGATATATGCATCCCTGGACAACAAGCAAGTAAAGTATCTGTCACATATGATTGAAGTGGAAGGTATGATCCACAACCGAACCATTACTATTTTAATTGATTCAGGAGCTAGTCATAGTTATATAGATCCTAAGAGTGGAAATTTTGCACTTGCCAAGAAACAAGCATGGAAATCTTGGTTGGTGCAGCTAGCTACTGGAGCCAAAAGAAAAGTTAATGAAATGGTGAAGTCATGTCTTATGGACATGAATGGACTGATTACTAGGGCAGATTTGAACATCTTGCCTTTAGGTTCCTATAACTGTCTAATTGGGATGGATTGGTTGGACCAACATCATGCTATCCTAGACTGTCATAAAAATGAATTTACTTGCTTGGATGAGGAAGGGAACCTAAGGAAAGTGCAGGGAATTCCTAGGGCAGTGACTATCAGATAATTTTAAACAATGCAACTGAAAAAGTGTTATAGGAAGGGCTGCCAAATATTTACAGCCCATATGCAGGAAGCATCTAACGATAAGATGCCAAATCTAGAGGATCATGCAGTCCTGGAAGATTTTGAAGATGTGTTCAAGGAGGTACCATGACTACCCCCAAAGAGAGATATTGATTTCTCTATAATTTAATGCTTGGAGCAGCTCTAGTATCAAAAACTCCTTACATAATGAGTACACCAGAACTGAAGGAGTTGCAAATGCAGCTTGAAGAACTTCTGAAGAAGGGGTATATACACCCAAGTGTGTCACCTTGGGGTTCCCCAGTCTTGTTCATGAATAAGAAAGATGAGACATTGAGAGTGTGCGTCGATTTCATATAGTTGAACAAGGTAATTATAAAGAACAAGTATCCTCTACCAAGGATTGATGATATATTCGATCAGTTGAAGGATGCAAGGATATTTTCAAAGACAGATCTCAGGTCAGGATACCATTAGGTAAGGATTAAAGAGGAAGATATCAACAAGACTTCCTTCAGGACAAGGTATGGTCATTATGAGTTTATAGTGGTGCCATTTGGGTTATCAAATGCACCAGCTGTTTTCATGTGCCTAATGAATGGTGTTTTCCGAGAAAATTTGGACAAGTTTGTCATTGTCTTTTTGGATGACATATTTGTATATTCCAAGTCAGAAGAAGAGCATCAACATCATTTGAGGATGGTGTTGCAAGTGCTAAGAGAGCATCGATTGTATGCCAATTTGAGCAAGTGTTCATTTTATAAAATAAAAATTCACTATTTGGGGCATATCATATCTGAAGATGGGATAGAAGTGGATTCTGAGAATATAGAAGCCATTAGAGGGTGGAAAACACCTAAGAATGTGACAGAATTTAGATCCTTCATGGGTCTAGCTAGCTACTACAGAAGGTTCATTGTAGGGTTTTCGAGAATAGCTCATCCCATCACTTCCTTGCAAAGGAAGGGGAAGAAGTTTCAATGGACATAAGAATGTGAAATGAGATTCTAGAAATTGAAGCGGTTGTTAAACAGTGCTCCAATTATGCGGATTGTTGATTCGAATGAAGATTTTGTGGTTTTCACAGATGCGTGCAAAGAATGAATTGGAGGAGTCCTTAGTCAGAACGGATTTGTAATATGTTTCGAGTCCAGAAAATTTAAAGAGCATGAAAGGATCTATGCCACTCATGATTTGGAGTTGGCAGCCATAGTGCACACTTTGAAGAAGTGGAGGCACTACCTCATGGGAAAGAGGTTTCATCTGAGGACAAACCATAATGGTCTGAAGTATTTGTTTGATCAGCCTACTTTGAAATCTAGGAAAAGAAGATGGTTGGAATTCCTCTGTGAGTATGACTTTGATATAAAACATATCAAGGGGAAAGAGAACAAGT
This sequence comes from Picea sitchensis, assembly GCA_010110895.2. Classification (NCBI taxonomy): domain Eukaryota; kingdom Viridiplantae; phylum Streptophyta; class Pinopsida; order Pinales; family Pinaceae; genus Picea; species Picea sitchensis. Next base: position 52,196 of record SNQJ01S0004763.1, read on the forward strand.
GGTTGATGCACTCAGCAGAAGAGTGCATGAGTTGCATGCTACAGCCATTAGCATGTACCAATCAGATTTGAAAGACAGAATTGTGGAGGCTGCAAAATCATATTTGCAGTACATGGAATTGGTAACAAAATTGCAGCAAGGTAAAATGCAGTAGAAAGTTGAGGATTATGAATTGGGAATTGATGGAATTCTCTTGTACAGAAATAGAGTTTATGTACCCAATTCTCCTGAATTGAAGAGTGTGATTTTAAAAGAAATGCACAATGTACCTTATGCAGGACACCCAGGATATCATAAAATTGTTTCAATGGTCAAGAGCCAATATTAGCCAGACATGAAGAGGGAGATTGTTGATTTTATTGCCAAATGCTTGGAGTGTCAAAAGGTAAAGGTTGAGCATAGACATCTAGCTGGTTTGCTATAGCCATTACCCATTCCTGAGTGGAAATGGAAAGTTGTAACAATGGATTTCATCACAGGATTGCCCAGAACAAGAAACCAACATGATGCAATCATGGTGGTGGTGGACAAGCTTACTAAAGATGCCCATTTTATCCCATTGAAGACTACTCACAAGGCAACCAATGTTACTCATATTTATATGAGGGAAGTAGCACACTTTCCTGGCATACCCAAGACAATTGTGTCTGACAAAGACCCAAAGTTTGCCTCAAAGTTTTGGAAGGGGTTATTCAAAGGGTTTAGAACAAATCTGAACTTCAACACAACATATCATCATGAGTCGGACGAGCAAACATAAAGGGTGAAGCAAGTGATAGAGGATATTCTAAGGATGTATGTGATGTACAAACCATCTAAATGGGAATATTATCTACACTTAGTAGAATTTGCCTACAACAATGGGTATCAAGCATCACTAAAGATGAGCGCGTTTGAAGCACTTTATGGCGAAAAGTGCAACACCCCAGTAAGCTGGGACAACCCAGCTGATAGGGCAGTGGTTGGGCCAGAGTTTCTCAAGGAAATGGAAGAGCAAATTTTGAAGATTAAACAGAATTTGAAGGTGTCCCAAGATAGGTAGAAAAGCTATGTTGATAAGAACAAAACTCACAAGGAATTTAAAGTAGGGGATCATGTATTCTTGAAAGTGAAGGCCAACAAAAGTTCCCTAAAGCTGGGAAACTATTCCAAGTTGGCAGCCAAATATTGTGGGTTGTTTGAAATCCTAGAGAGGATTGGTCCAGTAGCTTATATGCTTGCATTGCCTGCATCTATGCCTATACATAATGTATTTCATATGTCATTGCTTAAGAAATATATACCTGATGTTAATCATGTTATTGATTGGAATGTGATTCAGGTGGAGAAAGAAAGCGCTTTTCAGGTGCATCCAATGCGTATACTAGACCAAAAAAGCAAGCAACTCTAGAATCAAGCCATAGGGCTTGTAAAAGTCCAATGGACCTGGTACGGTCCTGAGGATGCAACATGGGAGCATGAAGATGCTACGCGGGCAGAGTACGCACATCTTTTTGAAGATTTTGGAAATCTTGTTATTGTTGTGTAAATAAGTTGCACTGAGGACAATGAAAAAATATGGGGAGGGGATTGTAACACCCCAAGGCCAAGCCCCTGCTAAATTGTAATTATGTTTATAGGCTGGTGAGCCAAGTGTTTATAAGCTAGAAGAATTATGTGTTTATTAGGCCGAAGAGCCTAGATGCTAAGGCCAATGAGCCTGATTTTGTATATGTAAATACACACATCATTAATAAAATTACACCACTGCATGTAGACCGACCACGAAGAAATAGTTACGGGGGACTAAGCTCCACTAGGTAGGGTAAGGGAAGGGGATAACTGTCTAGGATTAGGGTCTAAGCTAGAGGGATTACCTCTAAAGGAATAATATTATATTATTATTTCCTAAAGGCTAAGGTTGACATAATTTGTGTTGTCCTAAGTTCTCGGGGAAAGGGAACGAGTGTTAAGTGAAGCTCATGTAGCTTCATGAAGATATGTGTCAACCTAGCCGCATGTAGTTTTTAGATGGGAAAGCTAGCTTGTTGGGGGTTCTCTCTCCATTCTCGTGATCGTCGCCATTCTTGCAAGTCTGTCATACTCCCTAGGGATTCACGCATTGAGTCATTGCCTTCATCGTTTCCCCCTGCATCATTCGCGCACCCCTAGAACCTGCATGCACTTTGAGTTATCACGTACTTTTCCTATGAAGCACAATGCACCTATACTCTGCCTAAGCCTGTACCGTGCCTTAACGGTTTGTTGTTGCGGCAAACGCAGTTCCTTGACTGAACGTGGCTTGCTGCCATCATCTGATCTATACCGAGCTTTGTTGTTGCAATCACCCTTACTTGAATTGATATAGGAGTTGGACTGAAGAAGTAGGTTGTCAGGCCTGTGGATTTGAAGAGGCAAGTTTTTAGACCTGTGGAATGAAGAAGCAGGTTGTCAGGCCTGTAAGCAACTCTCTCCAGGTGAGAGAGGTTTTTGGGGAAGAAATTTTCCCAAAGGGAGCCCAACGACAGCTATAGTGCTCTGAGAATTCATGTCCGACCTATTGTTGAAGCCCTAGAAGGGAAGTGGGGTAGTCGAAGGACTGTTGAGTAGAGAAGGGCCACACTTCCAGGGATGGGATAGGCATGTGGGGAATGAGAGGTTGTAAGCTGTTAGTGTGAGCTCGCTCCTCGGAGAAAATCCTTCATTTTGATCTGTGCGACTTTCTTGTTGTCCTTGCCAAGCCTAGGAATCCCTTGCCTGGTGGAATTTAGTCCTAGCTTGGGGGTGACCCACTATTGAGCGTGATGAGAAACGTGGTCTAAGGATGGGAAGTTTGTGGGAGTTCTGCATGTAGTTGGTGGTCATATATTAAAAGATAAGTACCAAATCTGTGTTCTATGTATGATGTGTATCTTGAAATCAAGTTATAATGTTGTTAGAATTGTCTGAGTATAATTGATGTATGTTTTAATGTTAATTATGCATGAATAGTGGCATGAACCTAATGTTATAGCTGTTAAATTGCATTATATAGATATGTATATGAATATATATGGTATCAGAGCATTATTTGGAGTAGCATGGCCTGACCTGGGTGGTCGGGGGTGCTACAAAATGGTATCAGAGCAAGGAGAGACGTCCAGGAAGTGATGTTGCCCGACCTGTTGGTGGATGAGGATGTTACAAAATGGTATCAAAGCAAGGAGAGACGTCCAGGAAGTGACGTTTCCCAGCTTGTTGGTCGTTGGGGATGTTACACGCTTCCACATCATGACATTGGGCATGTCAGACTCTCTAGGAAACAAGTTCCTTGGTGGGAAATCCAGTAGATATAAGGAGCATACATTCTTAGTTTCAGGGAGGTCCATAATCTCTCACTACTATGAAACCTTTGTTATCCATATTGCTACATTTCCATTTCTGTAAATTCATAGGCCTTCAATGAGGCTCCTAGAAATCCCGAGTGGGATGCAACTATGAAGGAGGAGTACCATTCACTGATGAGGAACTGCACATGGGCATTGGTTCCCTTGCCTCTAGGCAATCTTTTTTCCAGTGCAATTGGATTTATCGAACAAATTAGTTTGCAGTGAATGGTTTGGTGAACAAGAACAAGACTTGGTTGGTGGAAAAGTGCTTCACACAGGTACCTAACATTGACTACAATGAGACATTTGCACCTATTGCAATAATGGAATCAACTCAACTTGTGATTTCCATTGATGCAGTTCAATGTTGGGAAGTTCATCAAATGGTTGTGAATAGTGCATTTATTCACAAGGATATTGAAGAAGAGGTTTACATGGCGCATCCATAGGGATTCTCGTAGGACTCTTTACTAGTTTGCATACTTAGGAAATTGTTGTATGGCCCCAAATAGGCCCTTCGAGCTTGGTATGGAAAGATGGATTCATCCCTATTGTCACATGGATTCTCTCATTTCCACTTAGATCCCAATGTCTACATTCTATGGCAAGATGACTCACTCTTTTTCATAGTATTGTATGTAGATGATTCAATGATTATAGGAAATTTACCCATTGTTGTTGTGAAGGATGTTTGGTATCATAGGTTTTTATTGAGTGATTTGGGGATACTACACTACTTCCTCAAGATTAAGATCACTCAATATGATACTGGGATCAGTATAACGTAGTCCAAAAATGCTCAAGATTTTCTCTCACGTTTTTAGATGGTTAATTGCAAGCCTACTCCATCTTCCTTCCTCTTTTGTGTGAAACTCGAGGTTTCATGCTCTTCACCTTTGGTTGATAGCACCTGGTATAGATAGTTATTAGCACCTGGTATAGATAGTTATTTCGAGGTCTTCTCTATCTCACTCACACTAGGCCTGTTATTTCTTATGATGTGGGTGTTGTGTCCGGATTTACACAGGAAGCCCACAAATTGCAATGGAAGGAAGGAAAGAGGATTCTTCACTATATTCATAGGACACACAAATTTGGGACACACTATGCACCAATATGCAATCTTTCTTTAGTACAGTACATTGATTTTGATTGGGTGGGTGATGCTACATATCACAAGTCCATGCAAGTTTACCTCTTCTCTCTTGGTTCCAATCCTATTTGTTGGTCGATCAAGTAGTAGTTTGTCATTTCTCTATTGACCATAGAAGAAGAGTATCGAGGAGATTTGACCCTACTAGATCCACATACTAGTATAAGCATAGATGAATTAATGGATAAATTGAAAAGTGAGGATTTGGGAATCTTTAAAATTCATCGAGTTTATAGCCAACCAAATGGCACAAAACACAAAGCATGGAAAGGCCTTGTTATCCATGAGAGCCTTGTCCTCCATCCATATTTTCAATCACTCTTCAAAAGAAGCACCATGCCAGGAACCCTTTCCTCTTATGAGAGGTAAGGCCTTTTCCCACACTTCCTTAGAGAAAGGACAATCAACCAATAACTGAAAATCAATCTCATCTACATTTTTACATAAAATACATCTCTCGGGTCATTGATTTTCTCTTCTTTGAAGTACTTTCCATGTAAGGATCTTGTTAAATAAATAAGAAAATATTCAAGGGATATTTCAAATTCCTAAGATATTTCCACCACCAAACATTTTTCCCATTACCTCCATTAGATAAATAGATTTATATCCTAGTTTAGCAATATACCTCCTAGAAGCAAGATTCTTTGACCAAATCAATAAATCCTCATCTAATCGTAATTGAGCACAATTTTAGTGTCTGAACATGCACATCCTAACAACTTAGCATCGTCTCTAAGGAATCCCAATATAGTAGCACTCTTCCAACCTTGATTCCAGATTGAAGTTGTGGTAATATCTAGTGCCTCAACCAAATAAAAATGACTTGAGCATTAGCTGATCCATAATTAGTCCTGGTAAGATATGTTGCCTACATTTCCAACCCAAGGATTGCCCCTATTCTAACTTTAGACACACTTCCAACCTTCCATGCTAACTAGTTACCTATCAAAGGTAAGAATTGAACGAAATCCTCCAACATCATTGAATACTTATTAACACATTTAGTTGACATTCTTATCTAGTCCTCAGAAGAGAAATGACCCAAATACTTCTATAAATGACTTGTTGTCATAGATCAACACTATGTCTAAGCCTATAAAGACTCTTAGCAGTAAAATCCTTTCCAAAAAAATTAATATTTTAATCCAAGGCTTAGAAATGGATTTCCACTTAAGTAGTGGGGTTACATCTTTCTCCTTTTTTCTAACTAATGCAAAGAAACACAAAAAAAATATTTTTTATGTTTTCAATCATTTTGACTAGGATATATGACATGGAGTGTTGTTACATTGGGATCGCCTTAGGAACTAACTTCATCAACACAATTATCGCACCAAAGGACGACCACTGAAAACTATAATCATTAGGTTTCAACACAAAACCAAGATATTTGAACCCTTTGTTGGACACTATGATTTGAAAATGCGGGGACAAGAAAATCATTATTTTTTTAGCCTCTAAGATACCCTTAAATGATATAAATTATTTTTGGACATTAATCTCCACTCTAGTAGCTTTACAAGAGAGATCCAAAATCTCCTTGACTTTTGCAGCCTCCCTAGGACAAGGTTCCCTAAACACTAAAACATCATCCATGGAAAGTAGAAGAGTCAAGTATCGTGATCTACCTATCTTAATCTCTTTAATGGATCCAAACCTTCTAGCTTCTAAGATGGCTCTATTGAGGCATTCTGCCACATTCAAAAGCATTAAAGAGACAAGGGACACCCTTGTCTCAACCCTTTGGTGGAAGAAAATATTTTTGAAGCATATCCATGAATAAAAACTAAGAATAAAATAGAGGAAAGGCATCTCGATATCTATTTAATCATTGGAAGGTATACACCAATATGCAAGAGCATAAGCTTGAGATATAACCATATTACCATGTCGTAGGCCTTAGAAAGTTCCAACTTGATAACCATGGTTGGAAGTTTTTTGGTTTGATAGTGTGGAATCCTTCTTGGGAAACTCCCATGACATCATGAATTTGTCTTTCGTTCAAAAAACTATCGAAAAACTAAATTACTCACTGGATATAGATGTAGAGAATACAAGCTTCAATCTTGTGGCAATTATCTTAAAGATAATCTTATAGAGCTTTACGTAGGGATATTGGCTTGAGATCAATGAAGGAGGAAGGATCATGCTTTTAGGGATTAAAATAATGAAGGTGGAATTAAATTCCCCCCACACTTTCCTTGAATTTCTTGATTCCTCAACTACCCAAAGAAAGCCTCCTTCCATTAGATCATAAAAACCTAACTAAACTCCACTAACCATCCATTAGGACTTAGGTTCTTCCTCTTTTGAAAATATTCTATCATTGTTTCTAACTCTTTTTTAGATATTCCAGCCATTAGCGCTTCATTGGTTGCATCATCCAAAAACCTAGGAAAGAAAGAGGTGAGCTCAATAACTTCTACAATGTTAGCCCTAGAGGGCTCTTGACACAAGGCAATAAAATGCTCAATCCCTAACTACATTATTCTTAAAAACACCAAACTTTGCTTCCATCCTCTCTGGACATTTCCTAAATGGTGTTGATAAATTTTCTGATGCTTTGCATAAACTTGGAAAATTTTAATAATTGCATCACCCTCTGCGAACCATAGAACCCTGCGCTTTATCCTTCACACTTTCCTTTAAATCATTTAATTTTTTCTTCTTAACTTCAAGTTCCTTCTTTCCTCATTTGAAAAATCTCATGTCAAATTTGGATAAAAAAGAAATTTGTATTAAAAAAATGAGATTTCATATTCAATATCCAACCTCTCTTATTGGGTCACTTTAGATCTTTGTTGTGCCTATTCCCCAAACACCTTTTTTACCTTCATTAAAAGTGTATTTTATATTATCATTATAATATAGATATTTATATATAATAGAAATCAACAACATCCTATTTATGGGAAGATTTAAGGTCACGGCACCAAATTGGTGTACGAGACCCCCTTGTTTGTGGGACAAGGGACTCCCTCTGCACAACGATTTGACTACTAAAGTCTACGGAGGTATACATACCCTAACCCCCTCTGGATTTGAACTTGTGACCTCTTAAGAGGAAACACATGCAATTTTGACATTTAGTGAGACCCACAATATCCACAAAGGTAAGTATCTCAAGGACCCCGTGACCTCTTGCTTGTAATTTACAACAATGAACAACTCGAGCTAATTCACTCAACTTACTATTACCTCACTTAAAAAGTGTATAAAATTTTAATGACTTTAAATAACTATAAATACCATCTAACTTGAATGGTTGTGGGATGGAATGTTATTATCTCCACCCAAATTCTATTCCCATAAAATAACATATTAAACTCATAATAAATATATTATTATAGTTTCAAACTAAATAAAAATTAAGTTTATGGTGAAAAAACAATTTAATGTTTTTTAAATATAAAAATAAAATTACCTACTTAAAAAATGTATAAAATTTTAATGACTTTAAATAAGTATAAATACCATCTAACTTGAATGAATGGTTGTGGGATGGAATGTTATTATCTCCACCCAAATTCCATTCCCGTAAAATAGCATATTAAACTCATAATAAATATATTATTATAATTTCAAACTAAATAAAATTAAGTATAGGGTGAAAAAACAATTTAATGTTTTTTAAATATAAAAATAAAAGCGATTGGAAGGATTTTAAGCTATGCATCATGAACTTCACATAATGAAAATTGTCGCCCATTATTCTTCTCACATCGGCGAACTTCAGAGAATGAAAATTCTCTCATTATTCTTTTCATAGATTGCCCTGGAGAATTATGCTGACCAAACTAGTTAGGCATTTAACAATTACCTTAATAAATGATCGTAATTACCTAGTGGTGAGAGGGAAAAACATGATCATCGTCGCCTGAGAGATTCGAACTCTCGCGGGGAAACCCCATGTACTTAGCAGGCACACGCCTTAACCACTCGGCCAAAGCGACGGTTGTGTTATAAATTAACCGATCTATTATTTTAAGCGCTTGTCCAAAGCGATGGCTCCGGTTTAAATTAGCCGATTTAAATAGACGTTTAATAAATTATATTAAACAGACCCATATATTTGAGTTCCACGTGTCCAGGTCTAACTTTGTGAAAACATCTGGAAGAGTGATAGGCCGACTAAATATTCGCAAACTCTAAACTTAAAATTTAAATCATTACCACACCTTAAAAGCAAAAGCAACTGGGTTGTCTATATATATACATATATTTAAAGTGGGTAAAAGAAGCATATATATAAAATGTGAAAAAATAAGGATATGGGATAAAAAACAATGTAGAAATAATGTTACAAAATGTGAAAAAAATAAGGATGTGGAAAAAAAACAATGATATTTGAGAAATAATGTTATGGTAAAATCTTGACTTAAAAGTTGTAAAATTGCAAAGCAAACCTAGTAGTAAGTGTCTAGACTTTGTTTAGACTTAGATTTAATAGTTTGAACTATGTTTCAAATAACTTCGCAAAATTACCTTTAAACATCCATAAGATCATGTTATGTTATCGAGAAACGAGCATGTGAAATGAAGTATGATGTTTTAGAAATGCATATCATGTTATAAAATAGGTTGAAATTAGACATATATTGCAAGTGTAATCACAAACAAGAGAAAACCATGATGCATACATCACAAAAAAAAATATATCCATGATATATACATGTACATATGTAGTACATACTTACATAAATGATGTATTGTTATGAGAAGACTTACAACATGTTAAAGTGATAAACTTTGTAAAAGTGTTTTTTATTAGTCTCTGTCGAAGGTGCATGGGGACTATAGCAATCGATAATTCGTTGACTTCATATTAATCTGTCTTTTGACTATAAATTTTCGCATCATCTGTATTGTTTGTACTATAGAAGTAAACACATTATTTTTTATATAAAAAATAAAAACTTATATGTCATCGTCTCATTGGAGAATATATTCGAGGTCTTATTGCCAGCTTCGTTGTTCCCAATGTTGCAAATGTGTAGATATCCAAAGTTTTGAGATTATTATTATTATTATTAGTCCTTTGTATTTGTATTGAAATGTTTGCATACCAAAGGTTTAGATCATTGACACTTTTTTTGAGGTGCTTGAATAGGCATGATAGCTTAAATGTTTACATGGCACGGGCTCCTGAAACATGCCTGATAGCTTAAATGTTTGCATACCATGAGACCCTTAGACAACCCGACAACCTTAAATGTTTACCTAAATAGGCTTCTCGGAGTACATTTTTCCTTGAAATTTTCCATACAATGTTGCAGTGAATTTGGACAATATTGTTGTCCACCACCAGTTGAATAGGCATTGTATGTTTCATACTTCTTTTAGGCTTGGAATGAAATTTCATCATCGTTGAAGCTACATACATTGTTTACTGGTTCCGTGGGTGCTTCTTCTTCGTTGGTTCGTTGGTTGCTGCTTGTTGTTGTTTGGTTCACAATTCGACCTGCGCTTCTGTCATTCATCGTTTCAGATTAAGTTTCCATGCCATAATTTCATTTTCTATTCCTTATTTGTTGTTCAGTGTTTGCAGTTTGCAAGTAAGAATGTTTTCTTATTTCTACTTCCATGCTCGTCATATGTTTTCAGTTCCTTCTGTGCTTCGGCTATAGTTTGGTAATTGTTGGAGATACATATGTTATTTTCTGGTTCGGTGGTTGTTGCTTGTTCGTTGGTTCGATGATTCGTTGGTTGCTGGTTGTTGTTGTTTGGTTCAAGTTTAGGAGTTTGGGGCCCTGGGGCTGCAGTTGGGTCTGTTCGTGTTTTCTCACTAGTTTGGTGCTTGATGTTTTCTTTTGTTTGCTTCGGCTTTGCAGGGTTGAGGTCCTGCGCTGACAGTTGGAGATTTTTTTTTTTTTNGGGGGGGGGGTGCTTTGCAATGTTCAGAGCTTGCACCTGCTAGTGGATCTGTGGTTCTGTTATTTGCCGTGTTTGGCAAAGTCGAGATTTGGTGTCTGTTCCGTGCACGCCTATTCTGTTGTAATTTTTTTTTGATACTTCAGTGTTGACATGATAGAAAATAGTGGCATAAGAAATAATTGGACAACTACATGTGCAATTGCAATATCCACTGTTTTTTTTGTTAAAATGAAACATGTGCAAACCACACTTATTAGCCATATATGGTGGAATGTGCCCATATCACAATACATGTTCTTTATCGTCTACATGGACTAGTGTGACCATGATACAATTTGTCTTGTACTTGAGATATGATATGTACACCAAAGATACTACAAAATTATATTTCCATGTCTGGAAGCATATCTTGATACTTTTCCACAGAAAACCAAAATCATTTAGCTATGGCCATGCAATTTATTAATATTTTGTGGCTTGTAATATATTTTGGGCAGGGAAACACTTTATATATTTACAACCATGGATGTAGAAAAGCAAAGGTTCATGTTTTTGACTATCTTTTATTCTATTTATTAATTATCATTTACTGTATGTACATATTACTTGTTCTCCGATGAATACCAGCTTCCATTCATGTTCATTGTATTTTGTGCCTTCCCACATTCAAACAAAAAGAATACCTGGAGAAAACAATGGAGTCTTGACTGTAGCTGTGGAAGAGGAGATACAAAGGTACATGCTTGTACTGTTATTTCATATTCTGTATTTCATTTATTGTATGCAGATATTGTGTACCTTCCTACATAATAACTTATCTTCATTTCATGTCTTCCTGCATACTAACTTCCTTCATGTCCATTGTATTTTTCCTTCATTGCTACATTTAAACAAACAGAGTGATTGGAGAGGATGATGGACTCTTTGGCGTGAATGTAGGCGAGGAGTTACAGAGGTGCATACCTGTACTCTTATTTCATATTCCAGTGTTTATTATTTCATTTATTGTATGTGTATTTGTTCTACTTGTTCTATTGTTTTGCACCTTTTTTATTGTATGTATATACTACATATCTTTCTTCTTATTCTCATGTGAATCGTATTCTCTTTGCTGCTACATTGAAATAAATAGAACTGTATTTCTTTCTTTTACATGTCTTTCTTCATACTAACTTGCCTTCATGTCCACTATATATTCGACGTTGTTACCTTGTAAAAAACAAACTGGTTGGATAGGAAGATGAATTCTTCTATGCAACAACAGAGGGGTCTTTGGTGCAATCTTTGAAAAGGTATACCAATTGTGCTAGTAAATTAAGTTTACAAAATGGGTGGGGGCATATAACATTGGACTGGAAAATGATGATTTGGAAATAGTGGGCCTTTGTGCCCTCCCCATTGCTACTTTTTCCATTTTCTATTATCCCTTTTTCTTTCTAATTGCTCTGCTTAGTCATCTTTTAAAAAATGCCTTGGTGCGTGGGTTGGCGAACTCACAAGTTCACATTTATGGTCACGCTTCTACTTTATTCCATACTTACCCACTTTGTCAATTGTGGGTGTTGGGCTGGCAGGTTCAAGGTTGTGCCTCTGGCTTCCGAGGTTCCACGATATACAAATTGGCTACCGTTCCCTGCCATCACGCCCTATTTATTGTTATACATTTTTTCAGTTAAAAACTCTGAGGCATACAATTTGATCCTCAGGTCCTCATGTTTCTTGATTATCCCTTGACACCCTATTTCATATTCCATCTGCTTCGACCTTGCATGTGATATTAAGAACAATTATGGACAATATACAATGCATATGCTTGTTTAGTCCTATTGATGTTCATCTACACATGATTGCATCATAAAAAGTTGGACTAGTGACATGACCATGAGTAGTCAGTCATCCCAGACATCAACAAACCGACAAGGCCAAAGGTAAAGATGCATACATGTTGTTCCTAGTATGTTTACCAAACAAATATCCTCAGCTATTTATTCATCTATGTCATGGTGAATATGTTGATGTCATCTGCAACACATACTTTGCAGTTCATAAGAAGTATCAACAAGTACAAGCGAGACGTCGAACATAGAGCAGGTTCCATAGACCAAGAGGTCTGGTTGCAAAAATTTGGCTCCATAGTTCATCCAAGTTGTGCGTCTACTTGTACATTTATGCCAGGAGAAAAAGAAAACAAAAAAAATAATGCATACTACCATTCACATTACTTTTCCTGTTCGAAAATTGACAACAGGTATAAACTTGTGACACCCAAAATACTATCAATAGAGGTCTTGAACAGTCGTCGAACTAGACAAGTGTTCATCGAGGACATAATGGTCATCTATAACACCTACTTGGACAAGGAAAACAAAACTAGATCCATGATGCGTGCTAACATGACAGACAAGGAGGCCCTGATGACAGTCACACTGACTATTCCTACACAATTTGTCCAGAAACATGGAGAAAATATATTGCTAGGTAATGGGATATCCATTACAAATTTTAATATATTTCCCAAACAATATACAGGGATGATTTTAAGGATGGAATTTTATTTTAAAATGAAGAAACCTTGGCGAATCTTACTAATACTTCATATGCCAACTATAAATGTTTGGCGATATTTTTGTAAAAAGATTCAAATTTCTAAGGATTTTATATAGTTTTTA
>SNQJ01S0004763.1:74468-110993 GCA_010110895.2 Picea sitchensis
AAATATGTATATATATATATATATATCTTATTTCAAAATACGCAATTAGTGACCTTTAATTCTAACAACTCATCGTGCAGGAACCGTATAGATTGTCATTGATGGGCGAAAGGCTCGAGGAGATATCCTATTAATACACATTAAACCAAGATTTGCGAAGGGTTATATTATGCCTTCCGAGTGTTGATTTCAAAATCATGAAATGTCGTTCGCACGTCGTCAGGTTGGCATGTTCACGAAACCTCCAATCCTTAATTTCTTTTCTTCGTACCCACCACCTTCGCACTTCTAAATATGAAATAAGTAAACTTTACTGCTAACAACTCATCATGCATCACCCATAGAGATTTTCATTAATGAGCGAAAGGCTTGAGGAGCTTTATCATTCATAAGCATTGAACCAACATTTGCGGAGAGTTATATTATTGCCTCCAACTGTTCATTTTAACCATTGTCTAGAGAAAACAAACATTCTCATAAACCTATGGCATCATCTCAACAGCAGTTCTGTGGAGATACAATGAACATATTCGGGCGCGAGGACCAGAACTTCTAGTGGTCCAGGGAATATTATTATTACTCATCCCATGCCACCCAGAATGAAGTAACTTGGACCTCTGGGATTTCTCGTGTACACTGTGTCCCTGAAGTTTTTAACTGTAAGGAGTTGGTCTCTTGGTGTGCCGATAAATTTATTTAAGACCAAAGAATTATTCCATTGCGGGACCGCTCTTCTGTTTCTTTGTCATCTCAGGTCTTCCGCCAGATGTTGTGATTGTCGAAGCCAACATTGATGTTCAAAGGAGATGATTGCAAGTAGTTCCTAAGAAAGCATAATAATGGGTTGGACCTCTTGCCCCAGTTCTTGGAAGACCTGATGGTAGTTCTTGAAGATATCACAAGCTTGTAGGTTAGTTCAGTTAGAAATCCATACCGGGAAATTGCCTGGTTGTTTACAAGAATAACAGGACAAGAGTTCACAACAACTATTTCCCGGATGGCTCTTTATATTTTGTATTTCACAGTCAATGAACAAGCCATTTTTTATTAGGGCAAGCTAATTTCCCATGAAATATTTTCTTAATTGTCAAGATTAAAAAAGGAGATGAAATTTTATATGTCATCTTACTTGGTTTTTGCGATAACACATTGCTTCCAGTTTCCAAAACTGTCTCTCTCCAAAAAGGTCAACTCAGAATTTGACTCAGTAAGATTCTGGTACTAGGCCTTGTGGAAGCACAAGGCCTCCCACTGTTTTTATGAGGTTTTTAATGGTTTTCTTTTTGTTATCAAAGTTTTGTAATTAGGAGAAGATGCTCCCTGCATATCTGACCAGACAACTAGGTTTTTGGACAGGAAGGGGGCACTTGAACATATGGATAATTACACTGTGATAAGGATTTTTGGCTCCAAGGAAAAACCTACTCTCCTTCCATGTCACATTACAGACATAATGTTTTTTACATAAGTAGCAAGGCAATACAACTACTAGTTGCATCTATTCCAAGAGAAGAGAAAAAATCAGTTCATTCCTCTTCCTTGGAAAGTTGGGGACTTTGTGTTGAAAACCGTCAACAAAATTGACGAAATCGCAACCCATTTTAGCAATTTGAACCTAAGATATGCTGAAAGCCTAAGAGGGTTCGACCTCAATAATTTTTGTTTACAGCATTTACAAACACTTGGCTTCGACAATTATTTTTTCAAAAAACACCTGCCCGAAAATAGAGACACTGATGACAACTCTCATGTTTCTGATGCCGACAACCTAGACACACTGCAAAGCACCACTGAATTGTACAAGAAACAGGGAAAAGGCCCCAGTGAGAAGAGTTTTCAATCAATGGATACCACTCCCAAAAGTACGACATCTCAAAGCATTGCTCCAACGACCCACCACAATAAAAAAGAAACTCATAGTTCTTCAAATGGAGGAGGAGATAATGACCCTCCTCACCCTAAAATTGATAGTTCTCACAAGCTTCGAGTTGACAAGAAGAGAAAAAAAAATGTGGGATAGGCCGAACAACCCGAAATTGAGAGTGAGAACATGGAACTTGAGCCTGATATGGATAGTGCATTCTTCCACCTTGATCAGTCCAGAGACGCAATCCAGCATAGTCATCCAATGGACATATCTTATGCCAAAATTTTTGGCGAAGATGAATTCTTCGTGTTCCAAAGCGTTGTTTTTGACATCCAATTCAAAAAATTAATTATTGAAAAAAAGGATGTAAAAAATAAGAAAGGAAAATCTTGTTTAGAGGTTAACCTTGTGAAAATGTGACTGTCCCAGATCTGTCGACTTCACATAGTGACCAGAGATGCTCTTGATGATTCCTTTGGAGGCATTGAGGCCGAGAATGCCAAAATGAAGGGTCGGGTCAAGGAATTGGAAGAAGCTTTGATTCTTATGCCATCGCTTGTCAATCCTTTGGAAATAGCCATGCTTGCCACCCCTGCAGCCAAGTTAAAAGGATCCTCCAGCCTCCTCGCATCATGTAGAGGATATGTGGAGAATAATATCAAGAAAAGAATGGAACTNACTGAGGCACGGGAAACATCACAAACCATGACTTCCCTTGGAACAAGAGCACATAATTTGCTCGAACATTTGCATGCAAATTTAAAAGATGAGGATTTAGACAAGGTCCTTCATTTTTGCACCATTGTCAACAACATGAAAGAAATGAGAATAAGACAACAAGATCTCCCATCCAAAAACCGGATCGGTCAATTAAATGCATGCTGGAAATAAAAAGTGAAGAACTTGCATCTCATTGTCCAGTCACATGTGTTATCACTCCAAGAATCTCTCCTAGGTTGTATCTTAGAGATGCCTGGTAACTTAACTAATTTTGCAATGGTTCACTCAAATGGATCAAGTCGGATGAATAAATCAAACCTCACTCACTCAAGACATGCATAAACACACTTAGATTGACAAGGCTTTCAACTACTAATGTTCATATAGTTTGTAAATAAGTGGATGTGTGGAGAATCCTTACTATACCAGCAGAATCATACAATAAACATATATGAATGGCCGATTACAATAAGTAAACAATACTTGCAATTATAAATCATCAATGCAAAGACAGGATGACAGCTATCAGGCATTATACAAACGTGAATAATATGAATATAACATTCAAGTGCAAATACAGACTAGATAAGAAGATGGGAATCTGAACAAGTAATGGAAAAAGAAGCTCATATTACTTAATATGAAAATGAGAAGCTTGAGCACAAAGTCTGAAAGAGCCTCCAAATTCAAACCCTTAGTCTATAAAACTGATAGGCTTTATAGCCTTTACAAGCAGTTTTAGATCCTCAAAATATGGATCTGATAACCTCTTCTCCTATCTTAAATTCGAATTTGTCAGGTGGCTGTAAAAGACATAAATTTATGGAAATATGCTTCTCAAATATTGACCCATATCTCTCCAAAAAAAACCTCTGTGTACAAAATGGAAGAGGATTTTGTATATTGGTTTGTTTTGAGAAAAAACTCTCTCATTTCTTTGAGATTCGTTTTCATTTTCTCGAGATCTGCATTTCAAAAACATGTGTCAAATAGGGAAATTATGAGATCCGAAAATTAGAGCTCAGAGATGAATTCGATTCTCCCAATATATGACACCTGTTGGAAAAATGAGAGAGGTTATTTTTCTTTGACATGTTAGCAACAAAAATCTCTGACCTTTTCTCAAAATGATTCTCCAGTCTCTCAGAATCATCATTTGAAAATGATGACTCAACGTAGTAAAAACATACTTTTCTGCACTTTCGGTGGCTAAAATGGCCCCGAATTTTGGGTTTAAGCTGTCAAAAGCTAGGGCTTTCGGTGGCCTAGAAGCCCTTTTGGGAAGGCGCTTAGCCACTGAAACCTGATTTTTGGCATTTTTGAAATAAAAATCAAATCCAATGTTTTTCAAACTTTATTACAGACATAAGGCTCTAAAAAATGAACCTTAAAAAATTTAGAAAAGTATTTTTCAATGACCTCCTATCACCTAAAATTAACAAATTTGACTATGTCATTTGAGGAGATAACATCTGGATCCAACTAGGATGGAGATCTCCCTGTGAGGTTTCCAAGAACCCAGTAGTTCCAGTCACCTTTAGCATTGGGCATGGAGTCATTTGGCCTTTACGGTTGGATACCTCCCTGTGAGGTTTCCAAGAACCTAGCAGACCTTGTACCTTTAGAATTGGGCTATGGAGTCCTTTGGCATTTAGAACTATTCCCCTACAAACCTGTAACTTGCCTATAGCCTTTACAAAATATATCTAGATCCTGGAAAACTGGATCAAATTTACTTAAAATGGAAAGTCAAAAATAGTTCCAAGAGAATAGGAAAAGATCCTATTTACTAGGTCAATTCATTATCTTAATTATCTTCATGTCCTTCAAAATCTTCGACAGCTGCAATAGATCCTTAGAGACTGATAGAGAATTCAAAATTGCCACCTTCGCCCAAAAGACAGTTTTTTGCCGAAATAAGGTAGAAAATTTAATATTCTCCTCTTGCTGGCACCTTTTAAAATGGAACAGAAACCCAAAAATGATGCCTTTAATTATTATCTATCATTATAAACCATCTTCGAGGCATCTGGATCAGAAAATCTTGGATCTGTGCAAAAATGGTATCTTTCTACTTTGTTCTATGCTTTCGGTGGCTAGGAGAGCCAAACTCCATGCATGTAAGCCATCGAAAGCTTTGCTTTCGATGGATAAGGTTAGCTATGAAAGCCTATCTAAGCCACCGAAAGATTTGTTTTGAAACAGTCTTCAAAATTGCAAAAATGCATTCTCTCCCAGCTTCTTACTGTTCATCATCATCCCAAAAACCTAGGATTTAGATCCTATTTATTAGGGAATGAATATCTAGGAATGGATATCTATCTCTATCTAGGTCTTCGACACCTTCAACAACCTTCTTGGATGATAATGAACACTTATAGAACCCAAATTGACATATAGATGTTGTTTTGTTCCTTCTTCAACTGAATAAGAGTTTTGTTTGACTTTTCTGCTTAAAAACAAGAAATTGCCCTATTGGCAGCGCAACACACTGTAAAAGTGTGTTTTGTGCTGCCAACTTCCTATAGAAGGTAATTTTACATGAATTCATTAAAATTATTTTGGGCTGAGTTGAACACTGACCAATTCTTGTTTCAACTGATGTAACACCTCTGAAACAACCATCTTTACACAATCATGACTTTAACTTATGTTATTTCCAACTCTTTATGCACAATAACAAGGTATTCATCAACAAAAATTTTGGGATCAACAAAGAATATGCTTGTGACAAAGAAAACATAGCCATTATGTTTAGAACACATAACACCTCATACTGAGCACTTGAACTTTGTTCATTTTTTCCACTTGAAGAATACAATTCCCCTTTTACTATACATCTTGATTCTGCAACTATGCTCCCAATTCTGTTTCCTTCAATGCCTTTATATGAAACTTACCAAATCTTAATCAACATTGATGCCTGGCCTATGATGCAATTGGCAGCTGGATTAGGAGCCAATAATTCCACATTGGATATAGAACTATCATCACAACTGAGGATTTGCTGGCACATTCATCTGTTCGACTAACTATAGTCTTTTCAATTGCAAGAAGAGGCAAAGTGCCAAGATGGCAAGAAAATCTAGCCATTTCTTCCTTTGTACTGACAGCATTGGGCCTTTGCATCTGTTGTAATTGAGTAGTTTCCTGAAGTAGCAAAACAACAATCTTGTACTGCACACAAATTGAGGCTTGAGCTTTAATGTCAACTCCTAAGGATTGATCTTTTGCCAATGCTAAGAAAACCTTATCCAGACAGGACATGGCATCTGAAAGTTGGTTTTGTTCAAGATTAACAACTCCAGTTTTATAACACTTTGATGCCACAGCTCCACAAGGCACCTGTTCGGCTCGTACAACAATTGGTGGTAAGCTAGGATTCCCAAGACTTATTGTATCATCTTTTACAGAAGCAGGCACTGGAGTTTCAACATAAAAACATTAACATCATTGGACTAACATTTGGTTTATTTGCATGAGACTATCAATCCTGGCACATGAATCCATTTGCAGGTATTGACAACGACCTTGATCTCCATTTCTTTTCAAAAAAGGTTTATAACAAGAAGATATGGAAAATCAAAATTGTTTTTCTTGTCATTATAATACAATACTTTCCTTCTTCCTGGCTCGACACTCAGAAAATGTGCAGAACTGATATCTTCTTCTGTCTCTGGCAAAATCTCCTGTAACCTGGCACTTACACTAGCTGGTGTATCAATATGAAACTTAACTTGTAGATTAGTGCATTAGGATTTTGATGTATTTCTTTGTGATGATGGCTTGCATCATGTCTTGGTGCGCTAGGCTTGATATGTAGAATCAATGAGATATGTAAAAATATTTGTGTTGGCTCGACATTCAAAATTTGGTTTGGTAGCCTGCTCTGTTGATTCAACAATAAATAACTGAAAGAGTCTACTTGCTCAAATGAAGAGATTATTTATCTACTTCTACTCTAACCACTATACTGATGCTTAATCAAGTAAACTCATGCTTCCAATGAATCCATATCAGAAATTGATTTACTGAACCTGTTCTTGATCTTGACCCAAAAAATAATGGAATGTATAGCCAACACAAAAATGGTTTGAACAGATGGTAAAGCCAGCTTTCATCTAACATAAATATTTTAACATCTGTTCTACCCATGGATTCCAAATAGTTTGCAATAGGGTCATTAAAACCATTAAAGAATACCTCTCTATGTTGTTGTAATTTTCCTTCACCGATCTCATTGCTGAATACAAACTGCTTGATCTTTGTTGGAGAAGAATGCATGATAAACTGCTCATCTAAAATTTTCAACTCATCATCTTCCTCCTCATATCTGCTGCAATCTTCCTTTGTTTGCAAATCGGAAGACTAAGGGCTTCCCTTAGTATCTGCCGCAGATTCAAATCTGTCACATACTAATATAGAAATTTGTTTATCATTTTTCAAGTTTTCAAATGGGACAATATGATCTTCATGACAATTTAAGATAGTAGATGCATTTGGTACAAGGTCAAAAGCACCTATACTATGGCTACCATTGTGAAGATCATCGATGTCTCGGTCACAATGAGAGGTATCCCCTATAACAACATACTCTTCATGGATATCTGAATCTTTAGTCAATAAATGAAATTTATGACAACATTCGGGATATAGAAGATCAACTAAAAATATTTCTTTGCAAAACAAATGAAAGGCAGCATAAAAATCTGCCAAAGAGCTAATACTGGCAATAGGGAGTGATCAGTACCAATCAAGAGCAATCCCCTCTAATGAAAACCTGAAGATCTTGATCTGAACATCCTCATGCACAATTTGCAATCGATGAATGAAATCATGAAAATCCAACAAATGTTCAGCTGGCACTTCCCACTCTTCTCCTCGAAATATGGGAATACTATGTTCCCATTCATCTCTACTAGGCATTGGATTAGGGAAACCAACAATTCTGAAAAAATCATAGAACGGATACCTCTTAGCAAAGATCTTGTTCATGTCATGCTAATGGAGTCACCAACAGATTTCTGAATAATGGAGTCGCCATTGAATTTGTCCTTCATGGAGTCGCCAGATAGATGATTACAACCGAAAATATGTCCAGACTTTGTCTATCATCAAAGTTGTATCTTGTCATCTCCCAAGGAATTTGAGCTTCAATCTCCTCTCCCCGACAACGACGCCAATTTGTTATCACTCCAGGAAACTCTCCTAGGTTGTATCTCAGAGATGTCTGGTAACTTAACTAATTTTGCAATGGTTCACTCAAATGGATCAAGTCGTATGACTAAATCAAACCTCACTCACTCAACACATGCATAAACACACTTAGATTGACAAGGCTTTCAACTACTACTATTCATAGAGTTTGTAAATAAGTGGATGTGTGGAGAATCCTTACTATACCAACAGAATCATACAATAAACATATATGAATGGCCGATTACAATAAGTAAATAATACTTGCAATTCTAACTCATCAATGCAAAGGCATGATGACATCTATCAGGCATTAGACAAACGTGAATAACATGAATATAACATTCAAGTGCAAGTATAGACTAGATAATAAGATGAGAATCTGAACAATTAATGGAAAAAGAAGCTTGTATTACTTAATATGAAAATGAGAAGCTTGAGCACAAAGTCTAAAAGAGCCTCCAAATTCGAACCCTTATTCTATAAAACTGATAGGCTTTATATCCTTTACAAGCAATTTCAGATCCTCAAAATATGGATCTGATAACCTCTTCTCCTATCTTTTTCGATTTTGTGAGGTGGCTGGAAAAGACAGAAATTTCTAGAAATATGCTACTCAAAGATTGACCCATATCTCTCCAAAAAAAACCGTTGTGTACAAAATGGAAGAGGCTTTTGTATATTTATTTGTTTTGAGAAAAAACCTCTCTCATTTCTTTGAGATTTGTTTTCATTTTCCCGGGATTTGCATTTCAAAAACATGTGTCAAATAGGGAAATTCTGAGATCCGAAAATTAGGGCTCAGAGATGAATTCGATTATCCCAATATATGACACCTGTTGGAAAAATGAGAGAGGTTATTTTTCTTTGAGATGTTATAAACAAAAAAATCCAACCGTTTCTCAAAATGATTCTCCAGACACTCAGAATAATCATTTGAAAATGATGACTCAAAGCAGTAAAAACAAACTTTTCTGCACTTTCGGTGGCTAAAATGGCCCCGAATTTTGGGTTTAAGCTGCCAAAAGCTAGGGATTTTGATGGCTTAGAATCCCTTTTGGGAAGGTTCTTAGCCAGCGGAACCTGAGTTTTGGCTTTTTTGAAATAAAAATGAAATCCAATGTTTTTCAAACTTTATTATAGACATAAGGCTCTAAAAAATGAACCTTAAAAAATTTAGAAAAGTATTTTTCAATGACCTCCTATCACCTAAAATTAACAAATTTGACTATGTCATTTGAGGAGATAACAATGTGAACAAACCATATCAAAGAAAGAAAAATTATTCACAAAGATGACTAGAATAGACTTAGCCGGAAGGACCAACGACTTCCAAGACCGCAATTTAATCGTCAACTCCTTGCCCTTAACTAAGAAATCCTTTGATAAACAGGTTGATATTTTTAAGGCGGTGTCTTTGGAAAAGTTTACAACATCCTTGAATATGATCAAGATGACGTCCACAACTGGCTAGTTGACTATTCGGTACAAAATGAGGAAATTGATCAGGCTCTGTGTAATCTTTCTATCGACTTCAGAGAATTAGAAAATGAACTTTTCAACATAAAAATATGGAATGAGATCAACGTTGTCCCAATGAGAAGCTACATTGAAGAATGGATAGAAAGTGAATTGAAGCAGGCCGCCAATGAAAGGCAACAGGCAGCTGCCATGATTTGACGACATCAATGAAAAGGCATCAACATGCAAATAGAAAAAGGAGTCATATGTATTGTCACTATAAGCCTATACTTATCACATCCTGCTTTGTTTATCAACCTAGTTATTCCACTTTTTTAAATAGAAATGTCTAGCCAAAGACTGATACCTTTCAATTTATTCTTTTCAGGTATTACACTCTACCACCACCCACTTCTTCTTTCTACAGTCCTATTTCTTGTACATATTTCTCTTACGGTCAGTGAGAGCCCCAATCCCAGTCTATATGACAAACGCATTTAAATTTCCAGGAATATGTAATAGACAATATTATTTTTTGATATATTTCAAATAAAATTGGTTTTTATCTCCTTTTATATTTATGTCCTCATAATTTTTTATCTTCCACTATGCTTATGGTTCGTGGAAGCCCCAATCCCAATGTATATGACAAATGCATTTAAATTTCCAGGAATATGTAACTTTATATTATATACTTTCAAAAAATAAATGGGACTTTAGAGGCCACGTGACATTTATTGCATGGATACCACGTGTGCTTCATGTTGCTTGCCACATCTCCATTGCAGTTTCCATCTGCCTCCACAACTTTTTCCCATCCCTGTGCAATTATACCCAATTCAACCTAGCAGGGACTATGCTACCACGCAACACTTGTTTCTTTTAGATTGACACATGCTTTATTTTTTTTGTATAGCATTTGAAGGGGAAATCTAATGATATTTGCAATGTTGTTAGATAGGGAACACATGAAATTGCTATAAAAATTAAACTTTAACATTACAAGTTTCCCATATTAATAGTTTTCTAGGTTAATGACAATCCTTGAGATTTATATGTGCTTAAAACTTATGTTATTTTATGTATATATATTTTTATTATTATTTTAAGAGGTCATAAGTTCAAATCTAGAGGGGTAGGGTATGTAAACCTTTGTAGACTTTACCTTTCAAATCGTTGGGCGGAGGGGGTCCCTTGTCCCACAAACAAGGGGGTCTCATACACCAATTTGGTGTATGGCTTGGTTGCGACCTTAAAAATAGATTATTATTATTATTTATAAATAGAATTGGTATATTATTTAAGTTTGGTTTCATTTTATGGTAAATCACCATAAGTATCAAACCTTTTCTAATCTCAATTGACCAATTTTATTGGACCCAAAAATTGCATGTTAATATTTAATTTTTCCATAGTTAAGGCACTCGAGGACATTGGGTTTGGGTTCCACTAGCATGTTCATTTACAAATTTATGTAATTAATATGGTGTTTGTTCTTAAACTTTTAAAATATAATAACATCTTAATGTCAAGCTATATTAAATTGTTTAATCGTACATGTGAATTGACATTAACCAATATTAAGCACCATGCAAAAATAATCTTCTTAGATTGATCCAGGTGGATATCGATGGCCACCCACCTATTCCAACTGGCTCATCTTGGCAGTTTTTTCCTAGTTTTCAGGTCCTCAACTTTTGGGGCCGTTTTGAGGCCCTAACCAACATTTTTAGGGATCACCACAATAAAAATATAATTGGAATCAGATTTTTATGACATAATGTGTAGTCCTCATATAGACCTTTCCAACGGGCCATCGTGTGCCTAAAACGAAGATCGTATGCAAAAGTTATGACCCCAGGAAGTTGATGTACCAGCTTACCCCAATGGGGCCCACATGACTCTTGGCGCTTCATCTCTTAGGGTTTTGGAATTCATGTTTATTGTAAGAAGGATTTCAGAGCCTCATTGTACTCATCTTCTTGTGAATGAGTGCAACTGTCACATCTCTTCTCAGAGATAAGCCACCACCATTCTAGCAAGCTTGTTTCAATCTGCATTTTACAATTTCAACATATTTCTTTATTAATAGAATCCAAATTCTATTGTATCTCTGTTATTGTTCATTGAATATCTGTGTTAATAATATAAATCTGTATTCATTTCATTCTGCTCATAAAATCTGGATTAGTGGTATCAGAGCGGTCTTCTCCTTGTCGTTCTTAATGCATGTCCCCGACGAGGTTAGGGCACAAAGAATTGGGTCTCGAGCTTGTTTCTCTTGAGGACAAAGGCTCTCACACACCCAAGCGACCTTCCATGGTGGGAGAAAAGAAAGAGGACATGACAAGATATCCTTTCAAACTTTTGCTCCAGGAATCCCTCATGCAACAGAGGAACGAGATAATGGATAGTTTTGTTCAAATCCTTCGACGACTACCAATAGGCAACAGATCTTCCTCGAGCGGAGGCACCGCCCCCTTCACGGTACAAATCAACTTTGACATTCCTATATTTGAAGGTCAGATAGACACAGATGCAGTAGACAAATGGTTGAATCTGCTAGAAGGATATTTTTTTGTCCATAACTTTTTGAATAGAGAAAATATTACTTTTGCGCTCCCCAAAACCGTCCCCCATGTCAAAGATTGGTGGGAAAATTTATGTGAGAAAAAGAAAACATAAGAACCCTCATTATTTATAGTCACACTCACTTGGGAGTCCTTTAGGGATGTTATTAAGGAAGAATACTACCCTGTCGGAAGTTATGATGACCTGTATACAAAATGGACCACACTGCGATAGGAAAGGGACCAAGCAGTTCCAGAGTTCACAAATGTCTTCCATACCGTGTGCACAAGTTGGGTATCAAATATTATTAGTGACATATGGTTCTCAAGTATCGAAGTGGTATGCATAGATACATCCAGGAAGAAATGGATTTTCTGAACATCTCGTCCTTGGGAACGAACTATCGATATGTCGTCAAAATCGAGAATAAGCTTAAACAAAAAGCGCGACAATTTGGGCCTAGAAACCCCTCACAGAAGAAGCAGGGCAAGGGAAACCCCAACCCGCAAAAAAAAGGGTAGAGAAAATATGGATAGCCTTAGGACAACTAGTCTAAGATGCAAACAAAGAAGGACAATGGAAATATGAAGAAAGATACTCGGAAGTGGTGTGACTTCCATAAGAGCCCCTGG
Source organism: Picea sitchensis (assembly GCA_010110895.2). Taxonomy (NCBI): domain Eukaryota; kingdom Viridiplantae; phylum Streptophyta; class Pinopsida; order Pinales; family Pinaceae; genus Picea; species Picea sitchensis. The sequence goes on from SNQJ01S0004763.1 coordinate 86,916, forward strand.
CATAACACTGTTGATTTCCGCTCAAAACAGTCATTGGTGGCTAAGATGAAATCCTTTGAATCAGATGCGGGTTCCGACTCTGAGTTAGAACCAAAAAAGGGGAGACATATCATTGACGTTGAACCCAGTGCCATTGTTGCTACCATCAAGATCCATCCCGATGAACCTAATGAGCCAGAGGAAGGAGAGCACCTCTTTCATTCAAAGATGTAGGTGAAAGGCACCCCACTACACTTCATCGTTGATAGCGGTAGCCAGAAGAACCTCATCTCAGTGGAGGTCAGCAAGCGACTAGCCCTATCGACAATGCCACACCCGCATCCCTACACCATCGGATGGATCTACCAAGGAAGCGATCTCTGTGTCTGTTGATAGGTGAAATTGACAAACCGTCAATTGGAAGAACAGGTCTGGTTCGGGGTTGTCCAAGTAACCCAATCCATTTGGTGTAACCTGTTCTGATGGGTTTAATGGCTCTGTTAGCCAATCTAAGATCCTAGAGTAAAGAAAATGAATAACTAACTAATGTTAAATCATAATATATACATAAACTCTAATATAATTATATGTGTAAGTGTATTTGAGCGGAAAAGGAAAACATAAAATATCGCTTATGAACAAAATTTACAAGTTGCAAGTTTTACTGGAAACTTACGAAATCAATGTAAAAATAATTGTTTTACAGAAGCAGATAAAGAAAGCACATTTGGATATTTTATATTTTCTAATTATAAATCTAACAAAACTTAAATTAACTAAGTTATGAAACACAGATATACAGATAGTCAAAGCTGATCTAAACTTTCTGGTTTCACTAATACATAAAATGATAGAAATTAGAAATAAAGAAGCTAACCTGATATTAGTTCGTTAAATGTGTCCATGCATCTGTATGAATCAAGAGAATCTAGCTACCACGCCTACGAGATAAATCTGCAATAGACTTATACTAAAACTGTTCTGAATAAATTCACAACATGGATTGGCAGCCGAGATTTAAGAACAAAAAGGGAACACATATTAATTCTATGATCTTATGATCGCAAATGATTACAGTCAAAGAAATCTATGTGTAATACATTCATTTCATTGTTCAACTAAACATCAAAGAAAAATCCTGATATTCGAATTGAAAAGATGATCACAGTCTCAATATCTGGAACAACAAATCATGAACGATATTTATAACATGAATATCTTGAAACATAACATGAATATCCTGAAACATAACATGTCATTGAGTCTAAAGCTACACGACATATTAATATACCAAGATCAAATAAAACAAAACATTAATGAAACACCATTCACAAAAGACTAAAGCCAAAATGCAGTACACTGTTCCATTAAGTCTTGAAAGTCATTCGTCCATTTTTGGTTCCAAGCCAAGATGCCTTTCATTTACAAAATGCAGAGTATTTAAAGAGTTTTTTGAAATATCATCTTCCTATCCCTTAGGATAGGATCAAATCCCATGAGATCAGAATATTACAAAAGTGGAGGGCCTACAGCCACTCATAACCAAATTGTATCTTCAGAAATTAATAAAAGTTTTTCTTATTTAAAAGATAAACAAGAAAGAGATACTAATCATCTAAATAGAACATCTTCCACCTCAAAAGATAAACATCAAGATCTACCATGTCCTGAAAACGAAATAGGAACAATTTAGATAATTTATTAACAACTAATTACTAAATTTTATATTAAAATGACTTGGCTACAGAATCGAGAGATTCTGTAGCGAGTCTTATATTGGCAAAAGAAATCCAATTTTAAACTGATTTGATTCAAAAAGATAACCTGAATATAATAAGAAGGAAAGACCGTTTTACCATTTCAACCAATGACTAAACATGGATCAATATAGCTCGGAATTGATTATGGCATTAACATTGTCTGCATTTTTAATCACAATATTGCATGTCTTCTTAAGACATTTAGCTTGTCTCTCTTTGTTTTCTCTGAGGTCCCAATTTTATTTAGTTAATAATTCAATGTGAGTTGTGAGTTCTTTAATTCGTGCTTGGAGGATGGGGATATCAGTATAGTATCGTTCAATCCAATGTAGGCATACCTCACAATGCGCAGGAGGAGAAATCTGTTGATGGAGCATATATTCGGGTCTGGCTATATCAATACTACCTGTTACGTGCCCTTGACCAAGCTTAATACCAGTAAACCCATCTTTACCCTCGAGACACGGTGGAAGATTATTAACAAAGTCATACAGTTGAGCAGGATTGGATTTTTGACAATCCAGATCTTCTTCTGCTAGGATATTTTCAATTTTGGGATATGAAACCTCGTTGAACTTGATCAGGTCGATCGAGCTCAAATGAGGTTTAGATCGATTCCTCAAATTTCTCGAGATCAACCAACTAGCCCTTTTATTTCAGAACCCTAACACTGTGTGCTTTTGTTTTGACTGTTTGTGAGGGTTTTTTCTATTGGATTTTAAAGTGGTGTTATGGCCAACAATTAATTCATGCATAGGGGTTTCATTTAACTCGAAACTAACATCCTATTGCCCATGTAAAAACTGACTGGGTATTGCCTTGTCACGAGGGTTTTTCTTCAGAGATTCTGGCTAGTTACTTAAAAAATCGAACTACTTTATTATTAGTGGTTCACCTGAAATAGGGGTTTCTATAGGCATGACTGTAGAAAATCCATTTCGGGTTAATAACCTATCCTAGTCATCACCCAGGGTTGTCGAAAAATGAACCAACAACATTTTAATTAAGGCGTGGTGAAAGAGACTAGAGTCGAGGCTCTGTATCTTGTACCTTTTAGACATCTTTTACAGGCTTCTTAGCAAATAGAAAGGCACATTAAAATGAAATCCTATGAAATTCATTAGCAGTCATATATGATAGAGAAATACTAGACCATAATGACCCTCACAAGTCACAAATTGTTTAAGGACTGACAAGAGACCATGCCATCTAACTTTAAGCAGAGAAACAGGGATACCTTTTTCAAAGCAATTGATTTTCCTGGAGGTCATGAAGAGGCTCCAGGGCACTTCTTTGGTTTTTGAGTTCTTGAACCACTTCTGACCGATGGATGGAAGCCCTATGGCTTCACTGATAAACTCTTTAGTTACTTCCAACTGGATATCTCCAACTTTCGCCCTATACCCATCAAATGTTTGTGTGAATTCCTTAGCTACGAGAAGGTTATACCCTTCGAACATTTTGATGAATGTATTTCAGCCCTGACCTTTCAAATTCTCGACTACATCATCATGAGACAACAATTCTTGAGAGCCATTCGACTCTATTTGTACAACAGGAGCCATTAAAAATATGACTGGACTGTAACAGGGGTGACTCAAGATAGCTCTAGGTTTAGATGGCAGGAGTAAAAGAAACAAATCTAAGTGAATAAAATGGAAACAAACCAAGAAAAACCCATGCACAGTCATAGTATAAACATCGAGGTTTCGATTATTGAAGCTTGAGCACTCCTGGTAATGAAAACCTCACGTACAGGGTATGACAAAAATCCTCAAACCATAATGAAAGCTTATTAATTCACTCTGCCAACCACAAAGGATTACGTACAGGGTATAATACTTGTGCATTATGTCTAGCACGACTATAGTTGATTTGCAAAGGGTTTTAAATATACAAACATGTTTATAATTCAAATGCGAATCAACTAAGTGTACAAAGATCACGTCAACATTCAAAACACTCCAAAGGCGAGTCATTCAAGTATTAAACATAGAGTAGATACAAACACAATGACCCTTTAAAATAATGCCTTGAATAGAAGAATAATAAGAAACTAAGTTTTCATGTTTGATTCATGCTTGCAGTCATGAATCAAACATGGAATAAAATGAAAACACAAAATCCTAAGAGTCATTGAACATCTTTTGCAATCCAGTAATCATCCCTAAATGATAATATTTACAAGATGAGGTGAAGGAAGCTATAGAGAATGTAATTTCCTATTCACGTAGCGAAATTGTGTGGAGCTGCCAACAATGGCGACTTACTGGGTGAAGCAGTTATCTCTGCATCACCAAAATTTCATGTTAGGATGAATCAGAAAAATGAAGATTTGCGCAGCAACTAACAACACATCAAGCATGAAAAACTCAGGGGATAACATAGTCCAACATCAAATGTGTTTCCATCAAAAGTGTAATCTAGTATCAGATCTATATTTCGAGAGGAACGATGTTTATGCAACTGACTCCGATACTGTTGACATAGCCACTGCTGTCATCAAGCGTCTATAGCCTTGGCAGGGATGTCATTTAACCCACTCTAACACCTCTATCCTATCCAAAAGTCATCCATTCATGATGGAGAACATCTTTATTCATGGATTAATTAAGGGGCATACCTGATAATTTTCTTGAACCCGACATTGCTTCGCTACCAGCAGGCCTGCTCAGTACCCCGATGAAGTTGCCTTGGTATCATGGATGCATTTACCCGTTGCCAACAGACTTGTTCAGTGTCTCGGCAGGTTTACAAACACTTCCCACACCTTGTAGTGCTTTCAACTCTCTAGAATTAATTTACAAATTTGTAGAAACTTTATGATATTCAAGAGAGCGCGGTGATACTGAAAACTTCAGATTTTATCAAACATAAATTGTTCTTATATAATTAATTTGTTTTCTTAAAATGATCCTTATCATGATCTGGACACTTAGATTCCTGTTAAGAAACCATCTTAAGGACAGGAAGATATAATTGAGTTGTTTTCTTAAAAACAGGGACATCGTTAAGAGTTTATTAATGATAATCGTTATCCTCTCGAGATTTTGAAAAGAAACCATCAACATTGTTTTGAGCATGAAGTTTCTTCTGCTGATTTGAGTTTAACAATTTACAACATGGTGCTTTGAAAAGTAGTCAGTTGTTGCTCTTGGATAAAAATTCTGATTTTCCTTCCACGAATGAAATGGTGACACAAACATAATTTTTCAGAAACAAACCAAAAACAAGCAAAATGAAAAGAACCAAAATGAAAAACAAAAAAGAAAATAAAAAATATTTACAAGAGGGTGGATCTGAAATCAACACACGAAATATCTCTTACTAAACGAAAATAGAAAAATCCTCATTAATATGAATGCAGTCCTACTCGTGGCACCTTGGGTCAGGGTTGAATTTACAATTCAAATTTACTTATCTCTTTACTTTTCATTTTAAAAAATTTCATGATGATACTACATTTTTGAAAAGCTGAGAGAAAGGGTCAAAGTGGACTTCCCTGACAACAGTCATATTATGGTTCTCTTGGTGCACCCACTTGTGTTCATGACTGCATTATTACAAATAGAAATATTGAGAAATAAAGATAAAAGAAAACCTACTCTAACTACTAAAGAAATCAAAATACTATGTAAAGTCATGCTTCCAATGTAGCCATCGGAGTAACTCCAATCCTGCAATGGAAACAAAATAAAAAATTACTAGCAAGAATGGTAGTATATTGAAAAATGACAAAAATATATCATATTTACCTTTATCATCATCATTTAAAAACAAGGCAAGCATGATCTTACATTTCCCTTGAACATTCTTTTTGTATGAATCCTCCAGCCATTCTGCAATTTTGTCATTATATGGGTTACAAAAATATGAAAAAATGAGATTGTGAAGCTTGTGAGAGTTATGGGGCCCTGACATAACCATCGGCCTAGACCGAAGTGCCCTATCCTCTCGACAATTTTCCTTTCATTCCATATTTTCTCCATCTGAAGGATATAAAATGAGTGTGTTAAAGTTACCTCCTTGATCTCTAAATAAAGTAAAGATAATCTTACCATTCCCTGGAAACTTTTTGAGATATGAATACTCCAACCAATCTACAATCCTATCATAATACATGCAATTACTGCACGACATATTAATATACCAAGATTAAATAAAACAAAACATTAATGAAACACCATTCACAAAAGACTAAAGCCAAAATGCAGTACATTGTTCCATTATGTCTTGAAAGTCATTCATCCATCTTTGGTTCCAGGCCAAGATGCCTTTCATTTACAAAATGTAGATCATTTAAAGCGTTTTTTGAAATCTCATCTTCCTATCCCTTAGGATAGGATCATATCCCATGAGTTCAGAATATTACAAAAGTGGAGGGCCTACAACCACTCATAACCAAATTGTATCTTCAGAAATTAATAAAAGTTATTCTTATTTAAAAGATAAACAAGAAGGAGATACTAATCATCTAAATCGAACATGTTCCACCTCAGAAGATCAACATCAAGATCTACCATGTCCTGAAAATGAAATAGGAACAAGTTAGATAATTTATTAACAACTAGTTACTAAATTTTATATAAAAATGACTTGTCGACAGAATCGAGAGATTTTGTAGCCAGTCTTATATTGGCAAAAGAAATCCAATTTTAAACCATTTTGATTCAAAAAGATAACCTGAATATAATAATAAGGAAAGACCATTTTACCATTTCAACCAATGACTAAATATGGATCAAGATAGCTCATAATTGATTATGGCATTAACACTGTCTACATTTTTAATCAAAATATTGCCTATCTTCTTAAGACGTTTAGCTTGTCTCTCTTCGTTTGCTCCGAGGTCCCGATTTTCTTTAGTCAATAATTCAATGTGAGATGTGAGTGCTTTAATTCATTCTTGGAGGATGGGGATATCAGTATAGTATCATTCAATCCAATGTAGGTAGACCTTGCAATGCACAGGAGGAGCGATCTATTGATGGAGCGTATAGTCAGGTCTGGCTATATCAATACTACCTGTTACATGCCCTTGACCAATATTAATACCTGTAAACCCATATTTACCCTCGAGACACAGTGGAATGATATTAACAAAGTCATACAGTTGAGAAGGATTGGATTTTTGACAATCCAAATCTTCTTCTGCCAGGAAATTTTCAATTTCGGGATCTGAAACCTCATTGATCTTGATCAGGTTGATCGAGCTCAAATGAGGTTTAGATCAATTCCTTAAATTTCTCGAGATCAATCGACCAACCCTTTTATTTCAGAACCTTAACGTTGCGTGATTTTGTTTTGGTTGTTTGTGAGGGTTTTTGCTATTAAATTTTACAGTGGTGTTATGGCCCACAATTAATTCATGCATAGGGGTTTCATTTAACTCGGAACCAACATCCTGTTGCCCATGTAAAAACTGACTGGGTATTGCCTCGTCACAAGGGTTTTTCTTCAAAGATTCTGGCTCGTTACTTAAAAAATCGAACTGCTTTCTTATCAATGGTTCACCTGAAATAGGGGTTTCTATAGGCATGACTGTAGAAAATCCATTTCGGGTTAAAAACCTATCCCAGTCATCACCCAGGGTTATCGAACAGTGAACCAACAACATTTTAATTAAGACATGGTGAAAGAGACTAGAGTCGAGACTCTATCTCTTGTACCTTTTAGACATCTTGTACAGGCTTCTTAGAAAATAGAAAGTCACATTCAAATGAAAGCCTATGAAATCAATTAGTAGTCGTATATGATAGAGAAAAACTAGACCATAACAACCCTCACATGTCACAAACTGTTTAAGGACCAACAAGATACCATGCCATCTAACTTTAAGCAGAGAAACATGGATACCTTTTTCACAACAATTGATTTTCCTGGAGGTCATGAAGAGGCTCCAGGGCACTTCTTTAATTTTTGAGTTCTTGAACCACTTATGACCGGTTGATGGAAGCCCTGTGGCTTCACTGATAAACTCTTCAGTTACTTCCAATTGGATATATCCAAATTTTTCCCTATACCCATCAAATGTTTGTGAGGATTCCTTAGCTACGCGAAGGTTATACCCTTCGAACCTTTTGATGAAGGCATCCCAACCTTGACCTTTCAAATCCTCGATTGCATCATCATGAGACATCAATGCTTGAGAGCCATTCGGCTCTATTCGAACAACATGTGCCATTAAAAATATGACTGGATTGTAACAGAGGCGACTCAAGATAGCTCTAGGTTTAGATGGCAGAAGTAAAAGAAACAAATTCGAGCGAATAAAATGGAAACAAACCAAGCAAAACCCCTGCGCAGTCATAGTATAAACATCGAGGTTTCGATTATTGAAGCTTGAGCACTCCTGGTAATGAAAACCTCGCATACAAGGCATGACAAAAACCCTCAAACCATAATGAAAGATTATTAATTCACTCTGCCAGCCACAAAGGATTACGTACAGGGTATAATACTTGTGCATTATGACTAGCACGACTATAGTTGATTTGCAAAGGGTTTTAAATATACAAACATGTTTATAATTCAAATGCGAATCAACTAAGTGTATAAAGATCACATCAACATTCAAAACACTCCAAAGGTGAGTCATTCAAGTAATAGACATAGAGTAGATACAAACACAGTGACCCTTTAAAAGAATGCCTTGAATAGGAGAATGATATGAAACTAAGTTTTCATGTTTGATTCATGCTTTCAGTCATGAATCAAACATGTAATAAAACAAAAACGCAAAATCTTAAGAGTCATTGAACATCTTTTACAATCTAGTAATCATCCCTAAATGATAATATTTACAAGATGAGCTAAAGGCAGCTATAGAGAATGTAATTTCCTGTTCACATAGAGAAATCGTGTGGGGCTGCCAACAACGTCATCCAATAATGTCATCTGTCCTACGACATCAATCCCTTCAAAGATGAGGTATTATGTGATGTTTCTCCCCTTGAAGTTTGTGATGTTATTTTGGGCCAAACATATTTATGGAAACATCATGTTGTTATTATTAGTCTAGGACTCATAGTGCTATTATTAGTTTGAACAAGAGATTGTATAGGATACCCAAGGTAGTTCCACCTAGTGCCATTTCCTTGATCTTTTCCAAGAAATGCAAGAAGGTCATATCTCAGATTGATAATGTTGTCTTCTTCGTGATTCTCTCTCAGAGTGAGTGAAAGATTGCAGCCACATCCATGGTTGTCACGACCGACCTCTCCACATAGAAGAAACAAGTGGATAAGGTCGTGTAAGAATACATAGACATTTTCTCCTCACCTACTAGGGTACCTCTACATTGTTAGGTCAAGCATTCGATCAATCTGACCCCCAACACACCACTACCCAATGGACCATTCTATTGTCGCTCTCTGTTAGAAAATGAGGAGATCAAGCGTCAGATCCAAGAACTTATCCACAAAGGGCACAACCGACCCATCTCATCACCTTGTGTAAGCCCAATCGTTCTTGTGCAAAAGAAAGACGGGACCTGGCGACTCTGCATTAATTACCAAGCCCTAAATAAAATCATAGTTAGGAATCTGTACTTGATTCCCCGAATCGACGATCTCCTTGATCAGCTTAAGGGGGCCAAATACTTTAGTAAGATTGATCTAAAGTCTAGCTACCATCAAGACCCAATAGAGAAGAGAGATGTATGGAATTTACGATGATGGATGATATCTTGCGGCCTTTTACCAATTTTTTTGTAGTGGTGTATCTAGATGACATCCTCATCTACAACAAGACTTGGGTGGAACACTTGTAGCATATTCAACAGGTTATGCACACTCTACGACAACACAAGCTATATACCAACTTGGAAAAATGCTCCTTTCATGGACAGGGTCCAATACCTAAGCTACATTGTTGATGAGCATGGTGTGCATGTGGATCCATCCAAGATCCAAGTCATCTGTGACTGACCAGCCCCAACCATGCTCACTAAGCTTTGAAGCTTCTTAGACCTTGCCAATTTCTACTACAGGTTCATTTTGGGATTCTCCCATATTGCATGGGCCCTCAGCTAAGTAACCAGGGGTGGTGGTAAGGAAACGCTTGTGTGGCGCCTATCCAAACAATAAACATTCAATGATTTGAAGAAACATTTGTGCTCATCCCTAGTTATTTCATTACCCGACCTGCAAAAACCCTTTGAGATTGAGACAGATGCTTTAGACTATGTTGTGGGCATAGTTCTCACTCAGCATGACCACCCCATGGCATATCATAGTGATAAACTATTAGATGTTGTTTGTAAGTACCCTACTTATGAAAAAGAAATGTACTCCATTGTGCAAGCCTGCCGCCAATGGAGGCATTACATTCTCGGGAAGGAGACAATCATCCACATTGATCATAAGCCACTATAGTTCATGCAGACACAAGGAAAATTGTAGAATGAATTCCTTCAGAAGTGGTCCACATACTTGCAGCAGTTCCACCTCAACATAACGTATAAGACATGAAGTACCAACCGCGTTGTTGATTGCCTCAGCCGACCTCCAGTCGTGACACTCACCATAGTGCTAGACTCTTGCAGTCACGAGACCTCCAGATGGCCCCAACTCTATGAGACAGATCCTAACTTTTCCACCACCTACCATATGTTTGGCGCAAACACAACTATCACTAATTTCCATCTTCAGGATGGGCTACCGTGTCATCTGGGCCATCTCTTCTTTCCATCAAGCGAGCAACAAAATATGATTTTGGAAGCCCACTCTAGTTGGGTGGCAGGACACTTCGGTGTAAAAAAGATAGTGGCAGTGCTGCAACGACATGTCTACTGGCCAAAACTGCCAAACCGAACACTAAGAAACAAGGCCTGTACACCCCTCTGCATACTCCTTATAGGCCCTGAGAATCCATCTCAATGGAATACATGTCATGCCTTCCATCCACCAAGTAGGGAAATGACTATGTTTTTTTGGTTGTTGATCACTTTTCCAAGATGGCGATTCTGGCCGCCTGCAAGAAGAGCATCAGATTGGAGGCCACTGCCAAGCTCTTCTTTGAACGAGTGTGGGTACATTTTGGGATACCATTGTAAACCACTATCTTAGATCGAGACAATCGATTCCTCAACACATTCTGGTCAATCCTCTAGTCACTGCTGGACACCAAGCTCACCAAATCCATTTCCTTCCACCCCTAAACAGATGGCCAAACCGAAGTCATCAACCAAATGATCGTGCATATTTTGCGAATGTACAATTAAAAGCACCCTCCCACATGGGATGAGAGTCTTCCCTATGTTCAACACAACTACAATAGAACCATACATAGCTCAAGAAACCACAACCCCTTTCAGGTGGGAATGGGATTTCAACCATTGGGTCCCATGGATGTTGCACTACCCCTTGCGACCACCTAGGAAGACTCGTCCCATGCTCAAACTGAAGTTGACAAAGCCACTCGGTTTAGTGAGAGGATCCAACACATCCACCAACAGGTTCAAGATATTTTACAGAAGTCCAATACCAAGTACAAGCAGTGACATGATCAACACCGGGTGCCACACAAGTTTCAGGTGGGAGACAATTTCTGTTGCACTTGTAGAAAGAACACCTTATAGGGCCCCATTGGAAGATTTATCCACTTTGCTATGGACCTTACACCATCACCAAGGATTTGGGTGACAATTCTTTTGAGCTCAAATTCCCCCCCTTCCTTGGCTTGCACCCAATGTTCAATGTGGATCTCCTTCAACCATATTTTCCACCATTATTAGACACCTCAAAGATAGTATAATAGTTGAAACCAACTGATATCAACCCCGACTACATGGAATGAGAATCCACTGATCAGGTTGTGGACACATAGGTCAAGGGTACTCACCAACGAAGGATCCATCTTTATTGGGTTGTCAAAGCAGGGCAACTCCTGCAACAAGGCAAGTGGTTCACCCGGGGCCAAATTCAACAGAAATTTCCTCATTTTATGGGGGAACTCAATGAAATGGAGACCATTTCTTCCTATGGGTGGAGGATTAATTCAAGTGGATATCGGTGGCCATCCACCTATTCCAATTGGCTCATCTTGACAATTTTTTCCTAGTTTTCGGGTCCTGAACTTCTAGGGCCATTTTGAGGCCCTAAACAACGTTTTTAGGGCTCACCACAATCAAAATGAAATCATAGTTAGAGTATGATGGAATAATATATAATCCTCAGATAGACCTTTCCAATGGGCTATCATGCACCTAAAACGGAGATCGTATGAAACAATTATGACCCCGGGAAGTTGATGTACCAACTTACCCCAATGGGGCCCACATGACTCTTGGCGCTTCATCTCCTAAGGTTAGGTTTTTAGATGTCTATGGTTTTGGCATTCAAGTTTATTGTAAAAAGGCTTTCAGAGCCTCATTGTATTCATATTCTTGTGAATGAGTGCAATCGTCACATCTCTTCTTAGAGATAAACCACCACCATTTTAGCAAGCTTATTTCAGTATGCATTTTACAGTTTCAACATATTTATTTATTAATAGAAGCCATGTTCCACTGTATCTATGTTATTGTTCATTAAATATCTGTGTTAATAATATAAATCTGCATTCATTTCGTCCTACTCATAAAATCTGAATCATAGTTTCAAAAGACTTCTTTTAGATATTGTGAAATTTGTAGAATCAACTAATGAAAAACAATCTCCTTAGTTTCGAGAGGCTTCTTTTAGATATTATGAAATTTGTAGAATCAACTAATGACTATGGAATGTAATTTGTATACTTTACTTAATTATGTATGAGATATTAAAATTTAGTTCTTTTAGATATTATGAAATTTGTAGTGTTTAATAATAATTTTGTGTAATTTGTATATTTTATTTATTTGTAAATTTAATATTAAAAGTTATTTGTAGTGTTTAATAATAATTTTGTGTAATTTGTATATTTTATTTATTTGTAAATTTAATATTAAAATTTATTTTTAATATTTAGATATGGTGAAATTTGTAAATAATAATTTTGGAATACAATTTGCATAGTGTATTATTTGTTTCATACTAAATTTTAATTAAACATAATTTATATCTATTAAAAAGTTTAAAAAAATGTTTTTTCTTAATAAATTTTTCACAATTTTCTTAAAAAATTAGTTAAATTTTGAATGACAAAGTATCACAATAATATTCTAAAATTTCTTTAGAATAAGGAATCAATCAAGAGTTTACAAATTATGGATTTTTTAAAAAGAAAAGTTTTTTCATAAAAAAAAATTTCCACAATTTTTTTAGAAAATTGAGTTAAATTTTGAATGACAAAGTATCAAAATAAGATTCTAAATTTTCTTTAAAATAAAGATTTAATCAAAAATGTTCTTTCATAATAATTTTTTTTCACAATTTTATTAGAAAATTGAAATAAATTTTGAATGACAAATTATTAAGATAAGATTCTAATTAAATTTTGAATAACAAAGCATAAGATATGATTCTAAATTTTATTTAGAATAAGGATTCAATCTTGAGAGTTTACAAATTATGGATTCTTTATGATTTGATACAAATCAAAGGATAACTTAAAAGAGAATGGATTGATTAATTTATGGAATGAAAGTAGGAATAAAATGAAGACAAAAAGAAATGTGCACAAAGAAACGTACAACATTATTAAGAATGCTTATATTATGGTGTGATTGATTTGTAGTGAGTGAGAAAGAAAAGAGAATCATGAACCGTGTGTTATTTTGTTCTATTTTCTATGATATATTATATACATAATATCACATTCAATTATAATATTGTTTTTCCAACTATTGATTATGGTTCATTTCTGTAATTGTCAATAGGGCGATGTTGTCTTCTTCGTGTGCTACACAATGCTTTTTTGTTGTTTACATTTGGTTGTTTCTACTCATGTTATCATATGTAATAATCATTTATGTATTTAACTAGTAGATATAGGAATACATAAATTTTTATATAATCACGTGTAATAATTACATATGTATTTGAGTTATTTTTGATGGAGCAGTCAACTTCCTATTAGGAGTTCTACATTAGAGACTTACCTTAGTTACTTGATTTTTTCTAGACATTATCACCATGGCTTTGAATGACCCCAATCACTTGCTTTTTTTTAGGCACTATCATCATGGCTTTGAATAGCCTCTCCTTAAGCTTTTGACCCTCTTTTACTTTGTCTTTGGGTATAATGAAGTTTACAACTGCTTATTTTCCCTATGGAAGGTAAGTCGTGTTATCTTTTCAAGATGCTCTCACCTTGTCTTTCTTTTCTAGCCCCTTTCCTCTTATGATTCTCTCTATGTGGATAAAATTCACTTGATGAAGATAATATATACTCCCTCTATCTCTATAGACATAGAAACCCTTTTACTTCAAACATGGCTTGATTTTGTGGTTCAATGGCCTATGGCTACACCTAGTAGATTTCCAAAATTGGATCTCCTCCTCATGGAAATAAAAAATCCAAGGGGAAGTGTATATTTACCTTGAGACTAAAGGTTTCTTCATTGTAGAGTTTGACTTGGTTGCTAAGAGAGAACTCGTCCTCAACTCAAGGCATTAGTTCTAGGGTCAAGTTGGGTAATATATGAAGCCTTGATTTTCCATTTTGGTCCCTCTTTGAACTCACTCTCTTCAACTTCAACTTGGGTAAGGCTTCCCAACCCCCCTCTAAAATTTCCATGATAGTGTAGAAAGATAAAATAGGAAGAAACCATGTATTCCCTCATTTGTGTCGATATGGGCATTTCCAAAGGCCTTCCTATGGAAATCAATGTAGTTGTGAAGGATTTCATTTGAATGTTACTCTTAGATGATGAGAAAAAATTCTTTGGATGTTGGTCCTACCTTGAAATGGAGCATATAGTCAACTAATGCCCCCATCATAATAAGGGAAACACCCAAGACAAGAGTAAGCACAAAAATCCTACCTAGTGGAAGGGTGACTCATAACACCATTACTTGGATGACAACCCTCCCTCCTCCTCCAAATTCAAAGATTGTTTCACAAGTCATGGAGGAAGATGGAAAAGGAAACAATGTGATCCATTTGTAGTGTGTTCCAAACATTGACAATCCCCTTGCTAAACAAGATTCTATCCATTTTGCACTTAAGAGATTCCAAAAATTTCCCTTGGTGCTCCTTCAACAACCTCGCAATGTCCTTTTCCTCKTGAGAAAAATATTCAAGCCCCAACAAAAGAAGATCAARACCTTTTTTAGGCCCGKCGAAAGAAGATCTGGTCTTCTCTCCTCTCATATRTTGAAAAATAATAATMTTGTATGTATTATTTGCTTARTATTTAAAGGTGTACTTAAAGATTCATATAKGAGCTACACTCTRGTTTTYTAGATCACARCTAAGATAGATTTTTWGAATCAAATKATTGTAGTTTATGYTAATTAAGAGTTCAAGTTCATATAAAATTGTGTATAAGGTTTAAAATCCTACCTTTGTATAAAAGTGTTTGATGACTCYCCACCTCGCTGTCACTCATTGGCTTMTATTRTTGTCACAATGATTTTATCCTTCTGAAAGTATAATGAGTTGTATTAGAAATGACAATAGTTGTATTAGAAATGAAAGTTTTAGACTCATAATTTTTCAAAGTTGAAAATGAAAAAATAAAGAAACTTGTCAAAAGGAAAAACTACTTAAGACAATTTCTCAAAAATAAGGTTTTCGTTGGTATTTGAAAAGGAAACATTTCATAACAGAAAACCCAAAAGTAAGAAGAAAGTGGAACCCAAAAATTTAGAAAATTTTAGTGTGTGTTGAGGTTTCAACAAGGTCCCACAAGGGGTCTTGGTGGAAGTGCCCCCTACAACAATGGAAATTTAGTGGCATGAGGACCTTCAATATTAAAGCCAATACACCATACATGTTCTTTTCCATTCCTAGGTGTAGTCAGTTTGTGTATCTTCTTTGTGAGTACAACATTCTAATTTTAGAATTGGAATAAGTTTGGGCTTGCACGAATTATTCTAGTTTTAACATTACCAAGATACCTAGTCATGGATTCAATTCTCACTTCCTACTCTAAATCCTCTCTAAGGTTAGCAATCTCCTGTTGCATTAAAGGGATACCAATCAAAGGAAGTAACCCTTGAATAAACCATTCCTTGTGTGGGTACCATGGATGTATAATGTTAGCATATCCATGAGGTCTCAAAACCTTTGAGCATACTCCCATGTCATGTCCCCTACTATCTACCTAATTTCCTTTAGTTCTTCTATACCCTGTTGTTTAGATTGGGCTACTGGAACTTAGTAGTAAATTGTTGTTTAACCTTGGGTGCAGTGAAAGCCTCTCCACCAAGTGGGCAATTTACAAACTTCATGTACCATTGTAATACCCTTCCTCTAAGAGTTGTCTAAAAATTTATTAATTGAGAAACATCTAGGATTCCCTTAGATATCTAGATATCTTCATAGAGAAACCAATTTTAGTATTGCATCTTCCTCTCCCTTATTCTAGAACTCTAGTTATCTCACAAAGGACCCTCCTTGAATCAAATCCATTCCACAAGGTGTAAAGCCTCCTAAAATAAAACCACTTGGGCCTGGTTGTGGAATCAAGTTTTGGTTTTTTGATGAAACTAGATTACTAATCCCCTATGTTATAAAAAAAATTCTTCCACTACTATTACTACTTCCTCACCACTATGTTACAATATGACCACTCCTACCACTTGAACTATTGAGAAAAGGAAAATGTGAAGTAGAATAAGTTATTAAATGTACCTTTAATTCAAAGGTTCCCGAGATGTGGTTAGATATGGTATGGTTCCATTAGCATAAGGTAATATGTATTCATTTTGGGGGGCTTCCTACACTTGAAACACTCGATGCACATCTACAATTATGTCCTCTAATTTATTTCTACATTTAACATCCACTAATTCCCCTAGTTTGGGTTATTTCACAACTTCTTTTGAGGTAAGCTCCACTTCTTCAGATTGGCTTGTGGCATCCATCCTCAACTCTTTTCTACCCATTCCTTCAAACTTCATTGACACTCCTTCCCCTATACTACCTCTCACTAAGCTTCCTCCCATAGTTATTGTCTCTCCCTCAACCATGTGCTAGCAAACTCTCCTTGCCTTAATTTCCACGACTCTTTTAGCCTTCATTCATTGCTAATTTTCATTTTCATATGCTCACTTCTCTTCCTTATTGCATTCATTTGGTTAACCCACCACCAATCTATGATATATGACTTCCTCAAAAACCATTCAACCCTCTTACTAGTCTATGATCCCCCCTCATTATCCTAGTTCCTTACCTTCTGCAACCCACCAAGACCATTCCATCCACCTCCCTGATGCAAGGGCTTATGAAACCATATTAACATGAGTAGAGGGTAAAATCACTTCTTCTACCAAGAATATCTTGATTAGAGAGGAAAATCATGCACAAGTCTACCCCAAGCTCCCTTCTTGAACTTCACTTTTTCTTTGGAGAAGGATTGACAATTTTCCTCATAAAATTCCGCAGTGAAACCTTCCATAGTATTTTCTACCCAAAAATTTATAGCACAAGTAATTTGGCGATCCAATCCTTGTAATGCAATTAGTTTTTTAATAGTCCATTGTGTGATTTTTTTTGTTGATTCTTATACTCTAGGGTTTCTTCAAGCCACTTCAAGCACTTGTATAAACTCACAATAAACTCGACCCAAAAAACCTCATATTGATCATTAGAAGGACCATCATACAAGACAAGCTCCTGACACATCCAAGGGCTCCATTCCCATAACTCATCTTCTTGAGCTACATAATCTTCAATTTTTTATCCCGGTAATATTGGATCACATATTTATAGACCTTACTATTCATCTTGTATATCTTCCTTTGAGAAATGATCTTGGCAATGGAACCATTTGTTGGCATTTGATGGAAACCAAGGTTCTCATACAATACCAACAAAAGCTCCAATGTAGTCTAGATGTGCTCACATTTTAAATCTTCCCAAAGGGAAGAATGTCTCACCCGAAGTGCAACCGAGGGTTTAAAGATGAAAAAAGACATAATAGAACTTCCACAACCACATTTAGGTTAATCTTTCAACATGCATTCAATTTTAATCGTAGATCACAACTTTACACATAATAGCCATGAAAATAAACTATCATTACATACCAATCACACATTAATTAACATTTAAAAATAACTAAAAAATATATCACATAACCATCTAACATCTATAATAAGCATGAACATATAATTTTGAAATTGAAATTCTAAATACTTCTTTGTTCATTCATTTACAAAGCTTAAAATAAGATTATACAACAACAAAACATACAAATACACTCATACAAGCAATCACACATCAACTATATCCCAACTCACAACCCTACTCATAGCTATAAAGATCTTTTAACCCTAACAACAACTACTACTATCTCCTTGTAACCCTTTTTCTCTTGCCCTCAATTCTTGTAACCTTTTTCTCTTGCCCTGAAAGACTTTGATACAAGATATAGTGGCTAAGGTTGATAGTTAGAAAAGGCTAACATTCATTGTGTCTTTTGTAGTGCATCCCTAACATTTTATCTTTACCGAGCTCTCCAAAAATGAAGGGGCCAATAGGAAGACATTCATGCATTCAACATTAACATGGGCAGTTGGGTCTTGTTTAAATACTCCACTGAACTTCAGAAAATAAGATTATTTTAAGTTTCACAAATTTTCTTTTCAAGTATGAGGGCAGGGGCGGCCATGGACCCTACATAGATAATACATAGATAATTCATTTAAAGCGGTTTTTAATCTACTTTATGTCAACATAAACAAACGTTTCTTTTTTGGACAGTGAAATTTATGGATAAAATAATATACAATCATAAAATAATGAATAATTAAATAGTGCACATCGCCCAAAAGCCAAGTAAGGATTAGTTTAATGTGTGGAATTTGTAAGCACGCATAATACTTTATTATATATTTTATAAGTTATATTATTGAGTTGGGAATCTATCAAATCATTTATATAGATAGATATGATCCATTTGTATAGGACACTATTCACCATTAGCGAGGATGAAAAGAGAACCAGTCATTGGTGCTTAATGTTAGTAATTTTTTTTTGCTGTATTACATAGTACATAATTGGTTTAGTCTGAATATTAGATTTTCTTTTTTGGTTGTGTATTTTTGGATAAGTTTTGTTTATAAATTAGTTATAAATTTAAAAGAATTGATAAAAGTGTAGATGTGAGTTGTTGAGATTGTATAATTTGAGTAGAAATTTGAAAAAATGGATAAAATTGTAGATATGAGTTGTTGAGATTGCACAATCTAAGTAGGTTAGATTAAAGATTTTTCAAAATGTTGTATTCATTTTTATATTCAAAACTGTTATTCAAATAATAAAAATTACAATTCACCAAAAATTAGATAGATTGACAAATTCCAGTTATTACTCTGAACAAGGATGGAATTTGAGGGCAAATTGCTGGTCACTGAAAGATTTGTGAGTCAAATATAGTTTTTTTTTTTGAAAAGTCATCAACATTCTTAATTAAATGTGTTAAAACTAGCACAGCCGCTAACTCGTGGTTGAGAAGGCCGAAAGGTATAGGGTGGTAATTAGCGGTTGTGCTAGTTATATCATTTGATGAACATGGATTCCTCTTGGACATGCACGCTCGAAAATGAAACGCTCCATGCTCATGCAATAGGTGGGTATGAAAAGCGTTAATAATTCAAACGTGGCAATTATATGGTGTTACAGTAATTTCTTAATATGATTAGGTAAATGTTAAAAAGTAAACAGGTTAACGGATGCATTCAGAAATACAAGGAAGTTATGAAGAGTAAATGACATTCATTGATTTGGGAGGATGACTAAGAATATGCTAGCATCTTCAATTGTTAGCCATCAGATTAGAATTTTAGATTAAAAGGTCATTAATCGTACCCATTACCAATAGATATACGCCTTTTAATCAATATCTAAGTTGGGGAAACCAAGCAAAGAACAGGATTGTAGGGATTTGAAATTCCAATCCTGATCAGAATCAATAATTTAAAGAAATTGTCTTTAAAATTATTACAAAGTCAAATGTACTTTCTCATTAAGAACATTGAGTCAAATGTACTTTCTCATTAAGAACATTGAATATATGTACATTGATTTCAGGTGGGTTATTAGAGTGGTTGTCAATATTCAACTTGCTAAGCAACATTGAATATTGCAGGTGAATTGTAAATAGTTCCATCTGAATTGTTTATTCAGATCTAACGACTTATATCCATAATCTACATGCTGCAGCATTGAAGGCTGAATGTTATAGGTGGATTATAAGTGGTCCCATGTGAATTGTTTATTCAGATCCGACCACCTATAATCCATAATCCAAATGCCTCAACATTGAATGCTGAATGTTGTAGGTGGATTATAAGTGGTTTCATCTGAGTTATTTATTCAGATCCAACAACTTATAATCCATGATCCTCTTGCTACAATATTGAAAGTTAAATGTTGTAGATGGACTAGCATAACCACATAATTGTGACTGATCAACGCCGAAAGGCTGATAAGATTAAAAAAATCCTTAAAAGAATATATTAAATTTTATTATTGATTAACAAATAAATGGTTGAGCTTTATTTATTTGGTGTTAATATTTTAATTTATGTTAATCACTTAAGTGGCAATCATTAGCTATCAAAGTAATTTTTAAATATGATTAGGTAAATGTAAAAAAGTAAACACATAAACTAATGTCTTTATAATAGCTAGGAAGGTAATGATTGAAATCACAGCCATTTATTTTGTGTGACTACTAAGAATATTCCAACCATATTTAATCATGTCCATAGAAAACTTATTAAACACTAAACCCCTATTAAATCTGTCCATTGTTAATAGGTGTATGCCTTTCGACATAATTATAAGTAGTCACATCTAAATTGTTTATTCAAATAAGACGACATATAATCCATAATCGACCAGTCACATCATTGAATGCTGCTGCCCAACAAGCTAGATATTGCTAGCCCATTGAAGTGTCCATGGTTGACTTTGCTTCAGGGGAAAGCCATGTTTTTAATTGAGACAGGCCGCCGGTGAAAACTGTGGTTCTGGTTATGACCAGGAATGCAGCACCCAGAAAGTAGCTCAATTATATATATAATGGTAGCCTGCCTGAGGACTTTGGTAGCCTGCCTCAGAACGTGCACCGATTGCTCATTGCCTATATCAATTTCAAGTTTCAAGTAAAATCATGGCTGCATTGCATCGTCTGCTTGCTTTTACTTTCCTCTGCATCATTTCACCCTACACGGCCTCGGCTGTAAAAGGTGGGTACTGGCCTGCTTACAGCTACTCCTACTTCCCTCCTTCACAAATCAACACTTCCCTGTACACTCATCTCTACTACGCCTTCGTAGATCTTGACAACCAGACGTTCGAGGTGGGCGTGAGTCTGGAGAATCAACAGAGCATCCAAGAATTCACGGCCACGCTGCTGACCAACAATGCCTCGGTGAAGACATTGGTCTCCATCGGAGGAGGAAATGCCAACATCAGCACCTTCGCCGAGATGGCGGCCGACGCGTCACTCCGCCAAACGTTCATAGATTCGTCCATAGCTCTGGCCAGGAACTATTCCTTCCACGGCCTAGACCTAGACTGGGAGTATCCGCAGACTGTGGTGGAAATGAACAATTTGGGGCAACTATTCTCTGAGTGGAGTTCTGCCATACAAGCAGAGGCTCAAGACACTGGCAATGACCCTCTGCTGCTCACAGCGGCCGTCTATTTCTCTCACGAATTCTTCGCCTGGGGTGACGTTAGAGAATATCCCACTGCAGTCGACAATCTTGACTGGATAAACATAATGACCTACGATTTCCACGGTCCTTGGCAGCCGGATCAGACCGGAGCACCGGCGGCCCTCTACGATCCCGAGTCTAATTTCAGCACCAGCTTTGGAGTCCAATCATGGCTGGACGCCGGGTTTTCTTCCAGCAAAGTGGTCATGGGAATGCCCCTCTACGGGCATTCGTGGAAACTCCAGAGCTCGGAGGAGGTGGGAATAGGCGCCCCGGCTACTGGTGTAGGTATAGACGATGGTTCCATTACCTACTCTAATATTCGGGACTTCATTGAACAGAATACGGCCACGGAGGTGTTCGATACCACCACCGTCTCGGCTTATTGTTACGCAGGACTCGACTGGATTGGCTACGATAACGACCAGTCCGTTGCCGGGAAGGTTGTGTTTGCGATACAGGAAGGGCTGTTGGGCTATTTCTTCTGGAACGTCGCGCAGGACACCGCCGATTGGGCTCTCTCCGGCACAGGTAACGTTATACCATTTTAGTTAAGAATTCCAAGATGTTTATTTGATTCATTCGCTATTCGTTTTGGGTTTAGAGATTTCACTTATCCCGAATTGAAATTGAATTTGATTTCTGGATCGATGTATGCAGCTTCGGATACATGGGATAATGGGACGGATGATGCCGGAATACCAGTTCTGCGACTGTCGCATCTCTCTCGGCCGGAATACCAGATTTCTTAACAATCCCATTACCGAAATCAATAAATAAATAATACAGAGTTGCGGCAGTGCATATTTATTATGAATCTGCCTCTGAATTCGTTAGGAGTACGATAACGGAATAGCGAATTGATCCGTCAAAGTAACAGTAAGCTAAATTGGTGTTTTTTTTTTCGGAATTTGGCAGAATTTGTTTTCGTTTATTTGTAGAACTGGACAGAAATTGTTTATATTCGATATCTACAAATTGCAAAGTGATAGGGAAGCTAAATTGATGGTTTTGGGGGGATTTTGGTAGTAATTGTTTTTGTCTATTAGTATATTTGGACAGAAATTGTTTATATGCTATAGTTATATAGATTACATAATGTTTAAGAATATGTGTTTCCTATTAAGAGGTTACAGGTTCAAATCTAGAAGGGTAAGGTATGTATATTTTCGTAGACTTTACCAGTGAAATCATCGCTGAGCAGAGAGGGATTCCTTATCGCACAAACAAGAAGGTCTCATACACCAATTTAATATACTAGCTTGGCTGTAACCTTAAAAATTAATATTATCTACAAAATTATATTAAAAAATTACATCTATATCAGAGATGAAATGGTATATATCAAACGCATAAATTAATGAAATGGTATATATCAGAACCATAAATTGTATGCAGAGAAAGTGTTTATATTGGATGAAATTACATATTCAAGCTCATAAATGGGATAACATATAAAATGAGTTTTTGAGGATTAAAAAGGACTTTTCAATGCACCTTCAGCACCAAAGTCAAATCAAATCTCTAAACACCACAATGGCATCATCTTTATGATATAATCTTTTTCCTTTTGGTTTTGGTAAATTATTAATTTTGTTTATAAATTTCCACCCAAATGAAATCAAATCTCTAAACACCATAATGACATATTTTTTTAGTTTTAATAAACTCTTCAATTTATTTATAAATTCGAGCCATCAAACCATCAAATGGAAAGAATAAAATGATCAATTATTAAACTATTAACTTTATTTATAAATTTCCACCAAAATCAAATCAAATCTTTAAACACCACAATGACATCATTCTTTTCTAGTTTTGTTAAACTCTTCATTTTGTTTATAAATTTCAACTATCAAATGGGAAGAAAAAAATGATAAATGGAAATGGGTGTGTAAAATATTAATATATTTAAATCATTTAAATGGATGTATAAGACTCTTATTTATATGATAGAGGATCTTATACAATAATTTAATTTGATTGGATATTAATGGTTTAACATTTTTTCTCTAAATATAGAAATTATAAATATTAGTGGGATAGAATTTGTGTTAGAAAGGAAAATTGCTAAAATATTTTTTATGACACACATTATAATAATAAAACAATACCAAATCAATGTTGATCATATCAACATAAATCTAGGTGGAAGGAAAATATTCAATCTCAAATAACCATCACAAGAATGATCAAACAACAAGAGGAATGACAACAATTATAATCAAACAAACCAACAAAGATGATCAAATAACAAGAATGAATTTATTTAATCCCAAATAACCATAACAAGGATGATCAAAATATTATCCTCCAACAAACCTGTTGGCAAATATTTAACAGACAACAAATGGCATAAGTACAGGAAGAGCGAATGGCATAAGTACAGGAAGAATGTACAAAGGATTGTTGGCAAATATTTAACAGACAACGAATGCTTGTCATTGATGACAAGTACAATGGTGAAGATGGCATGAGTACAGACAGTTTGTGATCGACAGACAAACAAAAGATAAGACCAGGAAGATCGAATGATCGAAGGCAACGCAACATTGACAAAATGATCGAAGGCCCGAGAA